>JAOUZG010004505.1:5864550-5979550 GCA_026289955.1 Argiope argentata | reverse complement strand
TACTCATCAAAAATATCTTAATTTTTTTATTTCATTTAAAAAGTAATTTCAAGCATTTAAAAATCCATTCATACTCTCACCACATTTTTTTCTTTGCTCACAATATATTGCAAAAAGACCATTTTTTAGTTGTGTTTTTTTCTCTCCTTTCCCACAAATGTGACGAATGAGCGTCTCGCCGAATCGAATATTGCCCATTCGAACGTCTATATTCGCTAAAGTGGATTCCATTATATCTACTACAACCGTGCATGCCGAAGCTCTTTCTGATAATCATGGTCAATGATAATCAAACGCGCATATCATCAACTATCGGGTGTTCTACCAACGTTATTGACCATTCACCGCTGACGAACACGATACACTCCCCCGCCCAGCGCGGTCATCACCGGGACATTCCAGATCAACTCAAGCGACCAATAATGCGCTGGTATCCCGGCCATTTTCTGTAAATTATTGCCCCCCCCCTTTCATCGAACGCCATTTGGAGGGAGCGGATGGGATGGCGCGATGTCCTCCAAAACGGGACAGAGTTTAAACCAGGCTCGGCTGCCAAGGACAGTTTATTATCAGAGGGAAGTGATGGGAAGAAAAGAACGCGTCAGCTGCGTCTGAGGCAAGCTATGAGGCAATATTGATGTTGAGTTTGACATCGGGCTCATGGCAAACGGGAGAGGGGCGGCGGGGGTCGTACTGCTGAGAGTTCCAAACTAAGGACTTAAACATTAGAAAATTAAACATCTGATTAAAGTTTTGTCAGAACTGCCGGGGAGAAAATCAATATGAGCCTCGTGCATCAGAAGGCTGAATGACAAGAAACGAAGGAGAACCTAGAAGTAGAATCTCTGTTGCATGATAGATTCAGCACTCAATCTGCATATTGAGTTACATAGCAGCTATAGAATGGAAATATGATTACAACAAACTAGAATCGTTTCACTGAATTTGAAAGTGAATTTTTTTTCGCATACCAAATGCATTCAATGAATTCTCAAATGGATATGACCGGAAAATTCATTATCGGAAAAGGGCTGCATGCATATCCCAGTGTATTATTCCAGCTTTTACTTTAAACATAACGCTTTGTAAATTATCCATTACTAGTCTTTAAAACAAAATTTTCTTCAAATATGTTACTTAATTTTAAATACAATTCATTATACATAGGTTTATTTAACCAAGCGTACAATTACTATGCGGAGTCCATGATCCTGAAGTAAAGCGAATTTTCGCTTTTAAATGCCAGAGAATTGCTCATTTTAAAAATTTCCGTCCAGCATTTCAAGCGAAAAAATCAGTCGAAGTCAATAAATTTATTTCTAAAAAAAAAGTGCTTATCAGGCAAAATTCAATTCAGTTTTACCATACGAAATATTCAGAACATATTACATGACATGCGACATTCTTGAACCTCAATTAACGAATGTGTCACCAGCCCTTTTTATCGGTCTGAAATATTATCTGTAAGATGAATAAACGAGAATTGATTTTCCCCCAAAACAATGGTGATCGAATCCTTCCGAAAATACTAAACGCCCCGAGTGAACATTTTTCAGAGCCAAAAATACTGGAAACGCATTTCTCTTTAGAAGAATTAGAACCAAGCATCTTTCAGTACGAGTCAGTCACGAGGACGAGCTGTGCTACAGTTTTCCCCTTTTGGGAACCAACAGCTTTAAAAAGACAGGAATTCCAGTTCTTTAAAATGAGCGATTAATGAGAACTGCGGATATTTCATGGCTGTATCTAGCCTCAGGTTCTGCAATAAGATTAAAAAATCACATTGTTTTCAGACCACACAAAAAATGTTTTACCCGAAGCCAACTTATTTACGATTTTCCTGTGCAATAATCCAAAATTACCATGTTCCAAGAAATTTTCCAATTACATTTTATTTTGACATGGTGAAGACATCTGGCATATCTATTACTTTAAGTTTCTGCATTTGACCATTCAAGACCCGTTGAAATATCAAGCAGACGGATATCACAGTGAACTAGTAGAAGGAGAAATAAAAGTTTCGAAAATGAACTTTTCACTTTGAAACGATGAGTGAAAAGTGAGAAGAAAAGTGTTAATGATATACTTGCAGTATTTAAAATAAAATTTATTAAATGAGTCAACGAACAGAAAGATTCCTTTATTAAAGGATAAATTTAAAAAACCTATGAATCTTAATCATTTTTTTGTTATTTGTCTTTATAGAATGTTTTGCAATTTCATTAAAGTACACGTTTATAGAAAAGACGATAAAGAAAGAACTTCAAATTAATAATCATATTAATTTTCAATAAACTCAACTATAAAAAAACAAGTATCAAACCAAATACCATAGAAGAATGTTTGTATAGCATTGAAGAAATAACATAGACATATGGAAAAATATGCTCATACCATCCAAAGAAATTATCTTTTAAAAATGGCCTTTATCTCATCGTAAAACCTAAAAAATTACCATTTCAAAGATATCAATTTTATTGCTTACAGTTTTTCTTTAGATATAATTTTTTAAAACAATAACATCAAATTTGCACACAAACTGTCTTGAAATGTTATGAGGGAACTAAAACTCATCCATCAAAATATTCAGTAGCATGAGTTTGAAATTCATAATCTCCGTGATAAAATTTTCATTTCGTATTTATATTTCACATACAGTTTAATTTGCAACTAATTAAATCAGTTGAATTCGTGTTTCCTATTCATATAAAATAAAAAAATATTTTTTAAAAAAAATTCCATTTTAATCATTTAAAGTTATAAAAAGTCATCAGTCTTAACGGAAAAACCGGTCACCGATGGCGGACAGTTTCATTGATTATTTTAAACAGGTCGTCATTGCATTCTAATTTGTGCAATCACATTAACCTCATACCTACAATCTTTGACCTTACTAGCAAGCCTGGTACTTTTTGGTGTATCTTTTCTTCATGGCAAGAGAATGGATACCGCTACCTCGAGAACTCCTCCCGCGCATTACATTCTTTATGGCACTTCTTGTCAATTGTCGTCACATTTGGTGGCCGACCTTCCGCAAGGTCCCTTCGGCAAACGGGCAAACCCTCTCGGTCTAATGTATCCCGAAAGAAAAACGACCCGTTTATCGCGATGAAGATGATGGACAATAGCGGATTATCTTCCCTCCACTAAACTTTTCCTGTGACCGGGGAGAGCGTGGATGATGAATGTCTGGTCCGCCCGCAAACCCGGGGCGGAAATTGGCCTCCGATTCGCCGGAGCGGAACAAGAAAGATCTCCTCGGACGTGATAACTGGGACACAAATGGAGGAAGTGTGGGGCGGCCGTTACTGCAGACGTGGAAGTGGATTCTCTGGCCTTTCGGGCCGAAGGTCAGGGTCGAAAACCGTGGAATGGCAGACATCCGCATCTATTGTATTCAGAAATAGATCCTCAGCAGAATAAGGCGAAAATAAAACTAAGTAAGCATGGCATTTCGTAATTAAAAAGAATTTCATTTCTATAATAATAAACTGGTTAAATCTTGTCCATGTAAACAGAGTTGTTACAATTAAAATACCTTTTCTATTTAGAAAGCAGTTTAAAAAAATCTGAGGGGCAGGAGATAAAAAGGGTAGATTATGAAGACTATTTTTCAGGGAAAAATTCCTGGCAATAGGATCATTTTTTATTTCACATCTCTACTTTATATGAAATGGATATGAATTCAAACTGAGGCACTGAAGATAGTTGTTAACTGCACTGCATAACTGAGTTATTGAAACACGTCGACAGGAATAAATTTATTTTGTTACTGTCCACTCGTAGTTTTCTGACGCGTTGAATTATTTTAAATGCAAGCAGATTTAACTTTGGATCTTTTCTAGAAGTTCATAAATTTATAAATAAATGTTTGTGATACACCACCTTTCAAACTTCTGAATTATTCGAAGAGAGATTTTCTAAGAAATGGAAGAAAAAGAACATTGATAACATTGGTGCAATTGGAGGATCAAGCCTTACATAATCTCAGTTTGGAAATTCGCTCAAATAAATGCACAACTTTTAGTGCATTGTAATACAAGATAATCTAAATATTCTAAATAAAACATGCTAAACATAAGAAAGGAGGTTATGAAACGAAACATTTGAAAGACAGGGACTGAATTACAGAGATTAATAAATGATGAGGATTCTTTCACAAATTTAATTAGTTAAATAATTCGTTGCGAGTCTTGGAGCTTAATTTTTTCTGCAAATTAATTCTATTGTTAGAATTCTAAATAAAGCATTAAAATACGCACTCTGGGTAAACGTTAAACAGGGCAATGATCGGCAATCAACAATAAGTTCAAACAATTTCTTTTATGATTAAAAAAATAACACAATATCCGCATTAAAAAAAACGAGTCGTCGTTGCATTTAAATAATCCTGAAATTTTTAACTCTTTTTATTGCAGTTTTGCTCGTTCCGTTTAAATTTCTGTTCCAATTACCAGTTTTGTTCTCCCTGCCAGATCGACGATTCTGAATGTATTGTACGAGTACCTAAAAGTACAGCTTCAAATGTTTTTAGAATTATCTAAATTTGATCTAGGTCTCAAAAGGGGTTAAGTTTTTCCTTGTTCAGTGTGGAGTCTATGAGAAATATTTTTTGTTTATTAGACCTACGTGATAACAGAAAAAGAGCAAAGTAGTTATACGAGCACAGAAAAAGAGCAAAGTAGACATTCTTACTTGTTTTTTTAAATTAATTATGGATGTTCTAAAAAGTCATTGTTGAATATTCAATTAGATGAAAAGCATGTTTCAGGAAAAGAAACTTGAACAAATCGGGATTTGAATTAAAAAATTTAAAATTCAAAATTGATTCAGAAAGTTAATACATATTTACACTACTCGTGTCCTAATGAAAATAAAAAAGAATGAGTAGTTTATGGTTAACATCTTTTACTAAAAGTAATTTCCATAAATATATATTAATTCCATCCCCCCCCCCCACAAAAAAAATTCTTAACATTTCAAAGAAAAATAATTTGCTCGCATCTCGTGAAATTCCTTAACGCTTTACGCACTTGAAGTGTACGTGTTCATTATTCAAAACCAGCTCGGCATATCGATGAGAAGAAATGACGTCCTTCTTAAAGTGGTTAGAAATGGGCGAAACGTCTCCTTCGTCTTCTTTTCTTTTATTTTTTAGTTCTTTTGAATCTCGTCTCGTGAAGTCATCAGCGGGCCATATTTCATTAAGAGGACAGCCGAACACCGCAATCGCATCTCGCAGATGACGGATGAGGGTGTTAAAAATGTCCTTTTCTTCAGCGAACCTCGATGGCAACGACGGAGCCGAATCACCCGGGCTTCAGATTAGCTGTTCGAACAGAGGCGAGATCGCGAGGAAGCGAAAGACAGTGACGGAAGACATCGGAGGCGACGGACCGTGGCTGCCTTCAGCGGGCAATTCGCAGTCCTGTCTGCCCTTGAAGTCAATCTGCTCACCAAAATGTGGAGAGGAGCGTCCTCTTTCTCGCGCAACACATTTCAGGTGTTATTTCATACTTGGGTTGTCTTCGGAGACGGCAGACTCGGCTGTCATCCTCGGGGAACCATGTCAGGGCCGCTTTCTGCAGACAGGCGGTTTTGTCGGAGAAATACGGGAAGCACACTGGGGCAGGAAGAAGGGGAAAGAAAAAGAATAGGTTCGATGGACGGATGAGCGTGTTTACAGTGGCCATTGCTCGCCTTTTTACCATTTTAAATGCGATATTTGCATCTATAATATCCATCTTTCTATGTCTGGCATTCGCGAAAAACAAAATAAAGAAAATATACTAAAATATTTATGAATGCGTGATGAATTTCTATGCGCTATATTTCCTTGAATTTGGAAATTGCGATTATTTTACCAGTCTTCTGCCGGTTACGAGCGCAATTGAAAGATTCACGAGTTTGATGCATTAAATTACGAAATTAAAAACAAACAAACACCAGAATTGTTTTATTTTAAGCAGTCTGATGGATCACACGCATCAATTAGAAAACATACTTTCCCCAAATGAAGACTAGGTCTTTAAAACTATATTGTGTCATAAAAAAGATGTCATCAGGTGTATGGGAAAAACTTGAACGTTTCTTTATTACTACGAATCAATAAAGAAACTATAGTTGTAAATCAAATTGTACCAACAATTTAAAACGGTAAATATGAATGTTACTTTTATTCAAGAAGTAATTCTAAAACATTTTAAAGGAATTTATAAAAAAAGATAAGCATCAACTGATTAATTCAAATACATATAAATGGATAACTAATTTTGTTGTTAGAGCATTTGGTTCCAAATTTTCTCAACACTAAGATGCATTCACATTATATTAATAGTTTTGAATAAAAGTCTAAAAACTAATATACAGAATTTTTTCAGTCACCAAGCGGTCTAATACTACGAAATTCAAAGTTCCAACATTCCTTTTTTGATGACTCAAATATTTTCTATTTGTATTTAAAAAAAGGTTTTCTCAATGCGTATTTTCAAGGTATTTGTAAAATTCTCTATAATTGGCAATCTAAAAAAATATGGCAAAAAAAAGTATACAACCCCCAAACCAAATTTCGATACTTTTTTTCCTAACACATCATTCTGAATTATACGAAAATGATCAGGGTAGAAAAAGCAAGAGGTTCCACCCATTGAAGAATTAAATTGAAGCTTAAACTGAGGCACTTTATTCGCTTTATCTAGCTCTCGGGTTACAAATTCTTCGAGGATGGATGATCAAATTTTTTTAGAAAATAGCATTATCGCCAGATGCTCAGAATCCCCTCCCCCACCTTGATGATATCTCTCACCTCCCGTATCTGCACTTAGCAGGACACTCGAAACCACCCACATAAAATTTATGCGTTATTAAGATTAGCAGAATAAAATGATGCTCCTCAAGAAATCGACTGGATAAAATATGAGGTGCATTTTTCCAAGACAGTATAAATTTTTATAACCATTATCGATTAAGTAATCAACACGGTGGCTGGAAAAAAAACTAATCTTTTTCAGGGAAAGGGGCACTCAAGATACGGAAAAGGCGTTACAAGTTTTTTTTTAAATGCGCGACACGTTCACTAAAATATGACGTAGGAGAAGTGATATTTCTTATCGTAGTTAATGAAGCTACAAATACCTGATTATGCAGAGGCTGAGAATTTACAGTCAGGCAAAGGAATGGCTCTTCTAGTCAAATACACAACACTTTCAACTCGCGTTAAACTTTCACTCTGTCAAATATGGCTCAAAACACACATCGTATGTCACGGTTTATATTGACAAGGGATTTCGAAGAAAGAAAAGTCAATCAAGATTTATGAGACTTTAAAAATCTGGTGACAAAAGCGAACTGATCACACAAAAGAACCTAAGAGTCCACTAATTTTACTTCTGCATGGTCAGTTATAGAAAATACGATATTATTTAATAAAAACCAAAAAGAAATCAATAAAAACTTAAAGCCGAGTACCTTGTTTATCGAAAGCATTTTTGTTTATTGAAATAAATATAAAAATCACTTAAGCACGACCTTTTTAAAAAAATCTAACAGCCAATTCTCTTATTCATAATAATGTCAAAAAAGTCTTTATAGCCTCACTGGTGTTTGATAAAAAATATTTACTCTAAATTTCAAGCCGCCGATCTTACCTTTTTTTTTATTGAAAAAAAAATTGCATTCATTTTTCTTTCTCAGCAATCGAGTAAAGCGAAGAAAAAATCTTTTTACTAACCGTAACAAACTACATTTGCTGTGAAATAAGGATTTGATGACTACGTGACTTGATTTAAAATTTTAATGAATTCACGCTTTGTGGAATGAAATTAATTATACCAAAAGTGTACACAAATGATGGTTTCATCCTTTCCAATCCTGACGTTCACACGTGTGGAGCTCTCTTCCTTGCTTCATAAAAACTATCAAACTTATTTCATTGGCTTTTGGAATTCATTTCTGGATAGCTTAATTGTATAACTTAAAAAAGACGTCAGCAAGTAGCGGCAGAATAATGAATTTAATATTTCTCACGGAGACGTCAATCGGAGTCATCTTCTTTCCTTATTTCTTCCCTCTTCATTCTTCACCATACATTTGTCTTTTTGTACAGATATTTCTATAATGGTTATTCAAACGATTGCCATTACAGTGCCACAATTTTATTAATTTGATAATTCATGGATATAATTAATGAAAATTATGTTTTCAGTTTCATAATATTTAAAATATTTTAACAATTGTTATTAAATACTGCCATTATAAGCCTAGTAATATATCATAATCCTGGAAAAATTAAAATTAGACTATAGTATAATCTTTTTGAGCTCAAGTACATAATGAATCACATTTGGAATCGGTATTTTCGTGTTTCTCACTGACACACTTTTTTGGTGTGCTTTGAACGTATAATTAAAGAAATTTCATTTGATTTACATAAGGATGCCATTGAAATTACAATAAGATTACAGGTAAAAAAAAAGAGTAGAAAAAGTGAAGTAATGATACAATTTCGATGTTTCAATTTGAAATCAATGCTCAAATTAACTTTCACTTACTTTCGATTATTAAATTGCTATTGTTATATTGCTCGGGAATGCACGTCTCTTCAAGTAATGTTTATATTTCCTTAGAATTCAAACATATTTCAAGGAATCATAGTAACCATGAAAAGATTCATGGTTACTTTTTAAGATTTTTCCTAGTTCATCCTCTTTTGTGGCTGAAAACTTTTCTTTGTTATATTAATAAATACGTAAAAGCTTCATATTTTTAAAAAATATATATCACTACTGGGTAAACATAACGTAGCCCTAATAAATATGAATCGTGTTGACGTCTGAACCGATGTTTATGAATAAAACCTTTAATGTCTCCCCAAACAAAAGAAAGCGGATTCTTGATATTCCTTTTGTTACATCGGATAAGATTATCCAGCAGATACGATAAAAGGTTAGAATTAGAAAACCTTTACATAGAATTCGTTGAAAAGAAATTCGTTAAATGAAGCCAAAAAATTAAATATTCCATATCACCTTACAAGAACGATATCTGAATTGAATTTGAAACTTCATTATTAGCGTCATTCAAACTAAAATTCCCTTTGAAATCGGAAAATAACTCCGACAGATGACTCCGCGAACGGTGGAAAGGAATCCCCTCCTTTTGTTTGATGGAAATGCGAATCTTGAAAGCGGAAGACGCATGGTGGGAATTTATTTTGCTCGGGTAAATGAATCTCCCGGAATGTGGAATAAATGGATATCGATAACAAGCAGCGAGGAGGGAAAATGTATCCACTCTCTAATAGTCTGTAATAGTCAAGCTGTTTCAGAAATGAATTATGATGCAAATTTCGAAGCAATAAAATGATTAGTCTAAAAGGTCTTTTAACCTTTGCTCTCGGAAAAGTAATTCGACGCCTGATTATTCATCTAATACAAAGAATTGTTTATTTCTGCAAACAAATAAGTGATATAATTATTTTAAGTTGAATTCTCCATTTAGTTAATTTACATATCCTTACTACTCTGCAGGAATTTTTAACAATCAAAACTAAATAAATGAATGAATAAAACGTCAAAATGATTCACCCTCTTGAATGGTGAGTGATTACCACCATCTGAGTGCAGAGAGTTAATGCGCGACTTAGATGTTGGTTCACTGTACGTAGTTGAGTGTAATCAGTTTTGTTCTTTAAACTAAACAGAAGCCGATATCAGTTTATTGAAACCAAACGAGTGCAAAAAAGATCAGGAAGCAGTTTTGCCTTCATAAAACATATTTTATATATATTGAAATCAACTTTGCATTTAATGTTCTATGAGAACATTTTTCTTTATTTGGCGAGTGCGCAGAAATTCCTAATTTAAATATACCGCAATGAAAAAATATATAAAAGAAAAGGAAGAATGATTATGTATCAAGTGAATACAGATTGGGCAATACTTTATCGAGAATTTCCATGCAACATCTCTCGAAATTTTTAGAATTTTCTTTGTGTATATAAACAGAATCATTGGAAAATGCAACAAGTTAGAATGATTGAAAATTTAGCATTAATTCTTTTGTATATGAGAGTAAAAGTTCGTGCAAAATTCATCAAAAGAAGTACAAAATTTTAACGCATTCTCCCTTTGAAACAACGCAAAGATTCATATTTGAGATGATATTCTATATTTATGCTGCTCAATGAGAATATTTGTAGTTTCTTATTTACTTTATTGAATACTTTGCTTCCTATCCGATGAAAACCACTAAAAGTTTATATTTCTCTAAGTTAATGTTGTTATAGTTGAAAAACCTTTTTTAAATGAGGAAATAATTATTTAATACTGAACACATTATGGTAACCAAACTGGCATCATTCAATTTTAAGACGACTTAAAATTGTTTTCTTCAAATAGTTTGTTTTCCTGATGGGAAATGTTAACACTAAAAAGGAAACAATAATGACAAACTGAATACAAAAGTAATTTTGAACACTTTTAATGAGTGTACATTGATACCAATAGAAAATTTGTCATTGTCTACTAGGTAAGCCAGCACAGGCATGGAATTTTTTTTCAAAGCTTCACGGGATATTTTTTTAGTAAATTTTATGTTTAGGTTGCTGAATCGAAAAATGATTTAAATTTTCCTTCCTCACTAACAGACTTTTTTTGTGCAAAATACGAGGATATTGTATTAATATGAGCAACTGTAATAAAAAAAATTAATATTTTATTATAATTAAATGCACATATTTCTATTCTAACTGTAAAATAGAAATAAAGGGCTGATCTTTCAAGATATAATCATAATGACTCTATTTTGTCAATGAATCCTTTTTTCTCTTTGATGTTGATTCAAACATTCTTTAAATTTTCTGTTCCTCGCCTGAGCAATTAAAAATTTAGCTTTTACCATGAATTATTTCTATCGGTACTCGTGCTAGGAGAATGAAGCTTCAAAGTATTGTCTTTTCGGTCTCCAGCCTAATATTTCATCTCCATATAATATAAAGGAAGGCTAAAATCTCTAGTGCAATTCAGTTATTGACATTTCGCTTCAAAGAAACACAACGGCTATTTCGGGATGGACCTCGTAATTTTGAACCATGGTCTGTGACGAGGACGACACCTGAGCTTGCACTCCTTCTTCAAATTTCCAAGTCACGGCATTGGGAGGACATTTGGTCCCGACGGATTCAACCTGCACTCTACTCGCTTACACTGTGGTTCTTCTGTGGAGCCGGGTCTCGAATCCGGAACCCTCCGGTTACTAGACCGAGACCTTACTACCAGGCCACCGCTGTCCGCTCAAATCTCTAACCAGATCCTTAAGCTATGCCAGTTGGAATCTCCCCTCAACAGAAAAATTTGGGCTAAATTCCTCCTAAAAAAGTGTCTTCATCCTCAGATGAAGACACTTTTAGCTACCTCACTCCGCTTGAAGGTAGCTATGAAATTACTATTTCTGAGGTATGAGTAATCGATGAATAACTGAGCCAAGGGGCGGGTAAAATACTTCTTTATCGTCAGAGCCCCTTACATATACAGAGCAGAAATAGCAATCAGTAGTATGGTTTTAGTATTCATGCCATATCCATACCATAGGAATGGCAAAACGAAAAATGATCCTCTTCTCCTTGAGTGTGCACTTAGAATCCTTATTGGATATGACTTTTTGATCAAGAATAGGATACCGAATTCCGGACTAAAAACCATTTATGCTTAAACTAAAAAAAGCACTGTGATTAAAAGAAAATCCGAATTGATGGGATTATTAAACACTTTTCCAGGTTTTATGGAAAAAAATATTTAAAAAACACTGCGCAGCTCTTTGCTGGAGGTCTGCTATTGGGCTTTATATATACAGTCGTATGGTTATATTTTAGTATAACAATTTGACTGTATATGTATATACACAGTCTTATTGTTATATTGAAATAAATGGAAATGTCTCGGAGCTAAATCTAGATACTTTTATTATAATTACTTTTTTATAATCTTCAAGGACAATTATTCTTTTCTTTTTACAGCTACAAAAAACCTCTTGAGGTTTACCTGAAAGAAATTTATCCATGTATATTGATTGACCAATTACAAAAAGTGTTTTTTTTTCAGTTAAAAGCCTGTTTTTTGGCATCAAACTTTGATGCATGTAATTTTAATCTTAAGATTTTATTCTAAATTTCATTTACCTAATTTGTTGTTGTTTGGAGTCATAGTGCTCCTATACACTGTGCTAGAGAAAACCATCATTTCTATTCGGGACAAGATTTAGCACAAAATTTGATATTGATATTCAACTCTGATGTAAAGAGCTCAAATTTTAACGATTTGGTTCTTTGCTTCTTCTATAAAGGAATGTATTCAAATATTGTCAGACTCATCACATATTTCCAAAAATGGTTTAGGTTTCAGATAGACGGGATAATCATCAATATATTGTGGCCGAAGTTTTTGATGATTAAAATAATTCTCCTTCTGTACTTCATATAAAAAATTGTAGAGAAAACTTCACAAGACCATGGAATTAAAAAAATGCGCTGTTTTTTTCCCCCGAATGCAGAAAAATTAGTTTTTTACTATTTCATAGGTAATTTACCTAGTCATAAATAAAGAAATATTTTTTAAATAAAATATTAAGATAATATGCGTTTTACCTATGGAATATTATCTTGATTAAAATTATACAAAATGGTATGAAGGAGGTTCGAATACAATTTACCTCGAGGAATAAAAATAAATAGAAAATGCCCACATTCCGCTCCTACTCAAGATTTGTTGAGCCTTTATTTGTGAGCCAATATGTTGGGAAAGGGGAGGTGGGAATTCGTGAAAAATAAAATGAGAACGATGCATCAAACAAATTTTACACTGTTTTAAAAAAGCAAACTTCATTAAATATTTCTCTCTAATAAATAAAGGGATACAAATTAACATTTATAATAATAATTCAGTTTCATTTTGAAATGGTTGTATTTTATTTGGTGCTCTTTTAATTAAAGTTATTTTTCAAAAAAATAAATATATTTCGATTTCAATAGTGAAAAAGGAAGCTCATAAAGCAGTTCGAATCAGATTACTAGATTCACTGCATTTAATTGGAAAATATAAAAACTCTTCTTCGTATTTATTAATTATCATAAAAGTAAATATGTAGAGCTTAGAAGTAGAGATATGTAAATGCATCTTCTTTAATGTTTTCATTTCATTCCTGTCTTTTTTGTCCAAATATAGGATTCATATATAATAAAATATTTTTGAAAGGAGTGGATTTTATTTAGATACTTCAAGATTGGTTTTTGTTAAAAGAAAGCATTTAATCAAGAATTCCATCTCCCTATTTTTCGTTTATGCACAGATTTTGTGCTTGTCTATCAGTGCGTGCATGTTGCATTAGTACCTAAATATTTAATTCTTTGTGTTTTATTTTTTCTGTTCGTTGTTGTTGGTAGATAGCAGTTCTCTCACTAATATGTTATTTAAATCCTATTAATATATTTTAGTAAGTATTTAATTAGATTAAGAAATAGAAAAGAAAAAGGAGAGAAAAAAATTGAAAAATTGAGGAAAATCCGATTATTTTAATTAGAAGAAAAGAAACTAAAGTATTATTTTAGTTAATAGTAGCAAATAATAAAAACAGATTTCTAAAAATTCTCGACATTTTTGCATTACATAAATAATTTTGCAAAATTTAGACCATAACATCATTGAACAGACTACCAATCAGACCTATTGACCGTTCAACAGTGGATCATGGTTACTTAAATGCTCAGTAATTTAATAGTTTTATACTTTTGTTTAAACTCCCTTGGAATGAAAATTCATGATTTCGGTTTTCATTTAATTAGAGAGGCATTTAATCTTTGAAAGGTATTATAAAATGAGGAGAAACGAGGTTTATTATCACAATGATAACTTAACGTTCCAAAGAAAAGTTAAAAGCAAAGATACATTAAACTTTAGTCTTTTTCAAACGCCGTGAATGGCTCTCTGCTGGCTCAACTCGCTCTCAGGGTCGAAATTTTTGGAACGCTCTAGAAGCGGGCTAAACATGCAACAGGTTTCATGTGCGCATATTATTAACTTGCATTCGAAATTACATTTACTTAACGCATTCTTAAATATTACTTAAATAAAGCTATGAATATTAAATACATGTATATTTTATGCATGTAATTATCATATTAGATTTTTTTTAACATTTTAACTATTTATTTCCCAGATTTCAATAGAGCTTTAAAGTGTGATATTTGGCAAAGAATATCCCCTTGCGCAACGATGTTCGGTGCGATTAGCAGCAGCATCTTGTTTTAAGACATTGAGAACCATTCACGAATGTTCTCGTGTTTCGGATCCAATCTGTTAAGAATAGCTCACGAACTTTTTCGTGTTGCGTGTCCTGTCTTTTATTGCTTCATAAATAACAAAGTTATGATGATTTTAGAGCGTACAAATTTGCGCAAAAACGTGCAGGCGTTTGTGTTACATATTTTTTTTGTGGCCCTTAATGCATTAAATATTTACCTTTGGTTGGTTTGCATCGATTTAGCCCAAGAAACATGAGACGAGATATCACGTGACACAGTCGCAACGTTCGGCCTGTTGAAAACGATAAATCTCGTACTTTTTCTCAATGTACTGACAAAAGCAAATTTTTGTATTTTTTACGAAGCTGATTATGTTAAAGAGCGTGATTATTTTCTCAATAGACATTAATTACTAAAGCCAATCTTAAGTCATCTGTGCAGATAAAAAATCAAGTTGGTCCTATTGGCATGCGCTTGTAACCAGCTGTACAAAAAAAAGATTTTTACAGTAATGCTATAAATGAAGAAAAAATAATTTCAAAAACAGTTAAATCACATAATTACAAATATTTATTTCAAAATTTAAACAATTCAAAACGCCTTTGTATCAGCTAAGTATGATAATAGATTGAAACAAAATTTAGTCTCTGATTAGTAGAAATCGATAATAGCACTCATTCACTAGTGCATGATTATTTTTCATTCTAAAATTCTATTTTCCAACTTTTAAAAAATTAATGTTCCTCCATCATGGTGTTTGGAAAGACTAAGTGGAGAGCTCATTTTCCAAAACGGAAGGTTATTATTTTGAAAACGATAGTCCAAATTCCCTCTAACTTTCCGCTAAAGCATTTTTCTTCGGCACATCAATGGATTCTTTAGATCCAACTCAACTGGAATCCTTAAAAACATTCTTTCCCCATTCTAGTTCAACACTCCTCTTTCGGAGGGTGGGGTGGAACCACCTGCCTCATTCGGATATTGATGAGGATCCAGAGTGATAAATCCCCGTGTGGATCGTGACATTTTTGCTATTCCAGGCACTTATTCTCCCTTCTTTACTTGCAAAGGAAAGACCGGGAGAGCGAATTCGGATCTTCAGTGAGAATGAAAGAATGTGAAAAAAAAAAAAAAAAAGAAAAAAGAATTAGTCCATTTTTTTTTTCCAGCGCGAGTTCTTCGACAGTAAGTTTGTTTTCCTCTTGGTTAAAAAAAAGTGGACGAACTTTTTCACAAACACCGGAATGGATTGGGTGGGCGATAAGCAGCGAGAGATATATCAGCGAGATTTTAAAAGATCATGAATATAGGAGGGGGAAAATGGTTTGTAAATGCCGAGGAAGTAAATTTCAGAGATCAATTCACTGGAAGCAATTCGAAAGGAAAAATAGGAAAGAGCAGGAGGGGGGCTTTGAGGAACCCTTACGAAAATCCCGAGGAGAAGTTTATTGAATGGAAAAGATTATCTTGAAGAAAAAGAAATCGTGTGCGTGTGTGGGGGTTAATTCATTTCTAGAGCTAACAAAAATCAGTTCCTATTTAACGAATGATGTATTGCTCTGAGTTATGAAAAAGAACTAATCATGGACCGAGTATTTCAGGCCTAGGGTCTTCTTAATGCATCTAAAAAATGTTTACAATTTTTTTCTTATATTTCACCTGGAAATTTATACTAAATGACCAAAGACTATCAACAAGTTTTCACAACTGTTAAATTGGAACTCTGAACTAACTAAGCAATATTTACAAAATAAAATTCGGCCTAAATGGATCTGAAAATTACGAATTCTTAAGACGTTGATATAGAGACCAATTGGAGAAAAACAAATGAGTACTTAACTCTAAATTTGCACAAGGTCAGCAAACCTTTTACTCTTCCAGTATTCGCTTTATGCGCCTCTACTTCAGAAGCCTTTTCCGCTACTTACGCCCATTGGTTCGCCTTTCCATCAATCCAAAAAGACCCTTCACTACTACAGTTCAAACTT
Organism: Argiope argentata; assembly: GCA_026289955.1. Taxonomy (NCBI): domain Eukaryota; kingdom Metazoa; phylum Arthropoda; class Arachnida; order Araneae; family Araneidae; genus Argiope; species Argiope argentata. The sequence goes on along the minus strand of JAOUZG010004505.1, from coordinate 5,963,269 downwards.
ACAGCATGTCGTTTATTTTTATCACAAATTTGGGGATCTTTTTTCGGAACATTAATTTTTCATGAAAAAGAATTCTCCATCATTAAGAAAATACGGATTAAACAATTTTTTTCTCTATACCTTATGTTAACAACACGACTGATTTGCTATATAACAGAATTTTCCTCGTAGGTACCTGGTTATTTTGAACCTGGATCAAGTGATAGAGATTAAAACTAATCACACATTTGATATTCGCCACACCTGCCAATGTAGCTTGAGGAAATGGTCTAGTTTGAGATTTGAGGCTCCGGTTCAAGGTTATTTCAACCAGAAGACTGGTCATAAACTTGACTTTGGTGCACGTCATCCTCATAAAGCTTTAGTTTTTTTTTTCATTGCCAAATCAGATGAAATTTTCTGTTTGGGTAATGCAGTCTCTTTGATTGAATGAAGAGTCTATACAACTCTTGACAAGTTATAATTAAGACACAAAAACGTCTCTAACAACATTGAAAGATTTTATTTTAGCTTAAAACTTGAACCCTTTTCCGTAAGTATGACATATGAGCAAACGTATTAAGTAGCTTATGCCGAAGGTTCAAACAACTTCTGTAATTGTGGTATGGACGTTTGTAGTAAGTGCACAAGTTAAAGTGAGGACCTTTGCATCTTATGACGCCGTCTGTATCAAAATAACACTCTTTTAGCTTCAAACCAGAACAGTAATAGAATTTTAAAAAAATCAGCAGGTGAACTGATTTAACATCAGCTCAACGAGTCATATTTAAAGTAGAGTCCAAATAAATAACAATTTTTAGAATCAGATTTCGAATTTCATCCAGATAGAAGTCAGTTTTGAGGTTACACATGAGCTGTGCATAGTCGAATCTCCTAATTTCGAGTCATTGTCAGACAAATTTGGCCTCTAATTATTTTCAATTTCAAAATGCACGAAATAGTTGAAATATTGTATTGTTTTCTGAAATACTCAGAATTCTAAAAAGGTTATGTAGAAATAGAATTGTCTTTAAATTTAAAAAAAATTAATATGCAATTTGAAATATTTAATGATAAAATATAAATAAATAATTCAGTAAATATCAAATTAATAATTTAGATGTTATGAATCAAGAACAAATGCTTTAGTTCTCTCTAAATTAACAAATTAGAATGGAAAGATTAAGATAATAAAATGAAGGGGTAGGTAAATATTCCAAATATTTAAACAAAGTGAGTCAGTAGTAAAACGTGCCATTTTCCGAGATCGAATTTTGAACCCACATTCCTATGACTCAGAAACCAGATCTTAAAAGTAAGCAGCAGCTATTTCATACAAAATATAACAAAGCTACTAACAAAACAGAATATGATTCGAAATGTTATTTTTTGCCTAAAAATATGTTCTTTTATTATTATTATTATTACGTAATAAAATACCAGCACGAAAGAAAAAGAATTCTTCCAATAAAATTATATATATATATATATATATATATATATATATATATATATATATATATATATATATATATATATATATATATCCTACATTCCTTTTTAAAATCAGATGCTTTATCGTAAATTATTGACGTTTGGATTTTTATTTTTTTGTATCAGTCTTTGAGGAGAAAATCAGATAAGATAGATAGTCAAAAAAGACTTTCAGATTTTTTTTCCTTCTTACTCTCCATATAGTACTTCCGTCCTCAATAGACCATCGTTATGCATTGAATCCCAATTACAGTATGACATAGCAAGAAATGGAATACGCAGTTTTTTTTCTTTCTGAAATTCGATATTTGGTGGAGCGTTATATTGCTTGCTTTCTATATCTATCAGGAAAAAAAAAGATATTAAATGTAATTATTTGAAAAAATGCACAAGTCTATAGAATATTAAATCGCGCATTTCAGGAATAATGAAATATTTAGGAATTAATTTAGTCAGATAAATAATAAAAATGTTGGCTCTATAATTCAGTTATGTATTTCTTAGATTATGGACTTACACATTCCTTTAAAATTTCAATCAACGAGAAAAAAGTAAAACAATGAGTTAGGCTCTAACTCGAAACTAGTAGAATTTCATTGAAAGGCCTCTGGTATTAAGGTAGACGAATTATTTAAACAAAATTGAAACAGGTCTGATTTCTTATTATCTTATACAGATACGTGAGAAGCGAAATATTGTATTTTAAATTAATTTAAATGATAATAAAATATCTTAATTTCTTTTAGTTTGCAAAAAGATTTTCATATAATTGGCCTTGAAATTGATGCATGGAATATGGGCATTCCTTTCCTTCATTTAACGTAGAAACCGAATATGTTAATGACGGATGCTGTTTATCACGACACCCTGCACTTTTCAACGATTTTCTTATGAAGCCTGAAAAAGTGTGAAAGTCCCAGGAGAGGATGTTTGATCGAAGTTTTACTAATAAGCATCAATAATCTTGATCACGTTTTATGTTTGTTGAAATCAGCGTTATTTATTTCTAGAGTTTGGCACAATATTTGTTTCTTATTAGCCCCTTTCCGTTTCATCTAATATTAAATGTTACGTTGTGAAAGTAGTTGATAGGTAGATGCAAAAGAAACTGGGCACTTCTTTTCTGGCCTTGACGATAGAGTTATTTTCTACCGACGTTGTGAACATGGTTGGAAAACAACTATGATCACTATTATGCATATAATTTCCTTTTTCATTTGACCACACGTTATGGTTCAGAAATCGTAGTTGGTGAATAGGGGTCAGACGACGAGAAAGACATTTTTGCTGACACTCATTTCTCTGAATTACCCAGCCATACTGAGTGAAAGACACACGATTTTATTACAATGTTATCATGACCCCCCTCCTATGGTTGGCAAAAAGAAAATTCGATTGTGAAAACACACAGAAAAAGAATTATATTTACAACTTATTTGATGTGGTTGAGTCATAGAACTAATAGTTTCATTTTTGCTATTGAATTAATTCCCAGTTTAAGTGATTAAGTATGTAACGTAGAAAATGAACTTCACTTTTGTTATCAATTTTTCCAATGTTATTCTCTGAGCACAGGATTATTCAATGCCAAGCTTTCAGTTCAGACGGGCGATTCCTGAAGGATTTTCAAATTTTAAAGCTCACGTCGAAAATACACTTCGAGCGCGCATTCATCATGCAAGCTGACAAATGGACCGGAAAAGTTTTCCCGATACAAATTTCGAGCCGGAGAAATAAAAGCAACAAAAAGCTTGCATGCATTACTCATGCTCGGAGTTGTATGGCAGAAACCCTGCCATTCCACTGCCATTACTCTTCCCGAGACTGTTGAGGGCCATTCCTTCCGAACCATTCTTGTTTTCTATCGCAGCTCGAGTGGAACGAGGAAAGACGCACTGATGCCACTGGAAGATCCCTTGCAAGCCTGTCCCATGGAACAAAATAAAATCGGAAAAACGTTTGGAAAGTTATGAGTTGCTGCCTTATGCGAATCCCTCGACAGTGAGGACAGACTTCGACCTAAAAAGGCGCTTTCAGATGCCCAACCCACTTTGGCACTTATTCACCAACGATTTACTTCTTAATTGGTCAGAGGGAACAAACGTAAGAGTCAAAGTAAAACAAAAGTAAGAAATTCAATTTGCCGGAGGAAATATAATGCTTTTATAGTAATTGTAGTAGATATTTTATGTTAAAAAGTTTACCAATGCGATTATTTTTTTGATGTAATTACTTTATTTTCTGTATTACATAAACAATTATATATGATAAAATGTTTAAGTAGATATTAAAATATTTTAGAATAATAGATCCAAGTTATTTTTTATGGATATTGTATAAAGAAAGGAGGTTTTATATTCTGTACATTATTCTTTACAAAATGATGCTATTACTCCTCTTTCATGTCAGGGCAATGCTTTCGAGCATTCAAGAAACTGACAAGAATTTAGGATATCAGTGTTGAAATTTTAAGGGCTCTAGTACGAAAACAAAACAAAAATTGTGCCTTTTATTTTATTTCATTTATTTTAAACAGCAAATACTTACATTAATCCATTTTTAATCTTAAGAACTTGCTGCAAGTGAATGCATTATTCGTTCCCCTTATTTCACTTCCAAAAGCCAAGTTAAAATAAATGCGAACATCAAAAAAAAAAAAAAATGTTCGTATGGCAACAAACGAATTCCCTTTTTAAAGGTGTCTTTGAATGAAAGAGAGTGTATGTGATTATGAAATGCACCTTTAAATCTCTATTAGAAGCACGAAAGAGATATTCATAATTTTTGAAAAATTGGAGAGAATGTGTAAAAAATAACTTAAATACTCACAGAACCTAAACTTTAGTTGTTTTAAAATTGGGAAATTTCATCTCGCTCTTAATTTTAAAATTAAAATCTAAATTAACATCCGTTATGCGAAAAAAATATTTCGGAAAATAATTATTTCAGAAATGTTGATATATAAACAGAGTAAAGATGAAGTAAGATGCTATTTGCTGTTATAATTTTGGCATTTCTGTAAGGCAATTCGATGTTAAAATCTTTTTTTTAACAATAATATTTTTTCTTATTATTTTTATTCTGTATTTATTTTATCGTATTACTATAATCATATAATTTTATTCAGGAATGAAAATTTCCCGTCTTTAGGTCATTAATAATTAATAGAATAGTTAATAATATAATTAACATTGATGTTTAATAATAATAGTCTAATTATCGTTAATGTGACGCTTTCATTTCCACAATCAAAATCAAAACTTAACAATATAATGGTTCCTTAAATACTTAAGCGCGGGAACATAATTATTTTCTGCAAACCGAAAGTTTGGAATGTAAGTCAAAAGAAAAAGAAACCTATTAATTAACCTCTTTGCCATCAGTAACGTGTCTAGCGCTTTGGAGTGAAACTTTTGCTAGGTAGCCTCAACTTTCTTCTGCATTTTAAAACCTTTGAACGTTTAAAACGCTTTGTAAATATTTACTCGTTGGAGTTTTTTTTTTATTTTTGTTTGTTTGCATATGGTGGAAAATGGAGGAAAAACAGAAATTTTTGCAGACAGAAGAGGACATCGAAAGAGGTAAAGAAAACTAAAAAGTAAATTAAATAATTAAAATAAATATTTTTTTTAAAAAAAATTGCTCAAACTAAAAATATTTTCTTATAAATCTTTTTTAATATTTCGGAACGTAAGAAAGGTTGCAATATTTTTCTGCGGTGGTCCCGTGGTTACCACCCCCAATTTAAGAAACCCTGTTGTTAAATGCTGGAGTCTCTATCGTTCTGCAATGGAACATCCTCTATTCTTCTGAATCAAGAAGTATTCCATTTGATTAATAAAACTTAAATAAAACTCCATATGAGGTTGCCCATTGGAATGGAATTTTGTTAATTCGAGCGACAGTCATGCATAATGCCATAGCAAATTTACCGAATTCCTCGATGTCCGAATACAAGATCTATGAAGCGATTCAGCATGAATGAAGGACAGATCGTAGCAGTAATCCACATGGGATGCTCTACAACTTCACTGTTTCACGCGAATTTTGACACGTGCTCTTTAATACCCAGAAGGATCAGTTGAGTGATTGTTTGTTATTCACCCCCTTCCCCACCAAAAAAATGCTAAACAGGAGTAAAGAGATTTTATATCTTCAAAGTGTATTAATGCATAAAACTATTTTTACATGAATCTAAAAAAATAGCAAGAATTATTTTTTTTCGGTTTAAAAAATGTAAGTACATTCAAGATATTCAGATTTTTTTTGTTAAAATATAAAACTTACTTAAATGTTTAATCACATCCATGACTTTGAAAATACTTTCACGAATTTTGAAGTTAAGGTATTTCTGTCAGAAATTCACTTTTTTTCGTAGTATTAGCATACTTTAATGTGAGATCGCAGTAATCTAAGTATAATCTTTAAAAACTATTTGTAGTTTTTTTTTACTATTTGGTTTAATTAATCTCTTATTTTAGAAATTTGACATTTTAAAATCTCCTAGAAAATTTTCACACGTCTTTGTGTTAATGATTTCTTTTTAGCTTGTTCGCAATAAACAAGATTTTATTTCGAAAATGTTAAGTTTTTACTAAATTATTATTCATTGTATTGTACAAGCGTTTTGAAGTCGCATCTTTTAAAACTTTTCAAAGAGGAATTTTCTTTTTGTTTTGACAAACTTCAGAATTATGTTCTCTTTTTAATCTCGAAGTATCTCATTATGAAAATTGGATAAAACAGCAAAACTCTAGCATTCCTCACTCTAAAAACTGTATGCAAGTGAATGCATGTTGCAAGATCTGTCTGCAATTGAAAATATTTCTATCCAAATAATTGGCATTTTCATGAATTTTGTAGAGTATATGCTTCGTATTTTGATCCATGAACATATTCCTTTGAGCATTAACTGTACTTTTAACTATTAAAATTCAATTTAGCATAGTGAATATTAAAATACCTACATACTTTATTATATCGAGTGCTAAATCAAGAAAAAATTAAGTGTCCGAGATCAAAGAATGTTTAGTCTACTCTTAAAATTGCTAACCTCTGAAGTTGCAATTTAATCTCCTAAAGTAGTCAGGATCAATTTACAAGAACCGTGTTTCTCCTACAGCTAATAATACGTTGCACGTTCTAGAGAGAAAATGTCAGGCGATCTTTGCATACTTAGTGGGGAAATTTAGAACGCCTTTTATTGACAGCTTTATAGTAAGAGTTAATCATTATTAATTAAAGTTAATGGTCTTAAAATATCTTAAGGAATTGAATCTCTGCATTTGAAAATTGTTCTAAGTGTGCACATTTTTCTTTTTCCTCATATCTGCACAGAAGAAACAAACAAGGCAGACTCCGGATACGACCTTTTTTTTTTTTTTGTGTGTGTGTGTGTGTGTGTGTAAATATTCCCCGGATTTCTCAGGAGGAATTTTAATAGAAAAGAAAAAAAGACAAATGATTTGTGAAATTTGTGCTCGCGTTTGATATCATGACTGTTTTGAATGACTGCAACTATTGCTCTGCAAATAACTTTATGATTAAATATCTACTCATTACAACCTAATACAACATCCGATTGTTAAAATTTAATATTATTTTACAGACTTACAAAATGTAGGTCTTATATTTTTAAATATGTAAGCTACTAACCGTAAACATCTCAAAAATATATAAATAGTACCGCTATTGTAACTTTATCCAGAGCACATTGATCTAATTTTCCACAATCAAGAAACTGTTATATAAGAGCGAATGGGCGATGATTACTTTGGTGCTTCAGATGGAAATTCACTCCTCCGGGACCTTCTGCTCTATATAGTTGAGTGTAAAAAGCACTTCTTGGCCTGTTTTAGAGATGTCTTCTGTCGATATTTTTCAAGTGAGAATAGGAAACTGACGTTTAATCGAAGTGTTACTGCACAACTCTTTGCGCCTGTTTTCGAGCGAACACAGCTGAGTGATTTCTAACCACTGAAGATTGTTCTTCAGGAAATATAAAAATTGAAGTCAACTTCGAAGATGGATTATCAGATCAGAGGGAGAGGGGGAGAATACACGATGTAAGGATGAACTTTTCCTTATCTTATTGCTGCTTAATGACTGAAGATAAAAGCATCTCGAAATCATGTGAATAATGGTCTCGTCACATTGAACAACTTTTATATTAATAGTTTTATAATATTTTACTCGTATATAAAAACTCAACACACAGTTGTGTAGTTCTTAGTTTACCGAAAGTGCAGCAGCGCCGATCTATGCAATGTGCAAGTTCTTAAATCCGCAACCTTTCGATTCACTTTTTACGAATCTTTTCCGCATATGTAAAGTGAACCTGCACTTAACCAGTTAAATGCATTGGACATGTATTCGAGTTAAACCAAACCTTCAGTTTATTTCGGTCTATGAGTAATTTTTTTAATCATAAAGATGAAACTTTATTTGCTTTACTATGATATTTTAGCAAAATTTTCTATGCAATCATTGGTATTACATTCGACATGCGTACACATCATCACTTGATTTTAATCATTTACAGAGCGAGGAGCTTTTAAAACTAAATTCCCAATTTAAATAATTGAAACAAAAGAGATCTGTCTTCCGACTCGACAGAAAATAGTTTTTCCTCACAGAAGTAATGAGATGAGGTTTAATTAAAGTACTATAAATTTTTTTAAAAAATCTTTATTATTATTATTATACCAAATATTGTATTTATTTAATTATTTAGCCCTTTTCATCAAAAGATAAAAACTTTTACGGTCCTACTGCCAGGTTTCTTCATTATTTGGAATTCAAAATTTAATTAAATTCATGACCAATTGTTAATTTCTAACGATAAGAAAACAACGTTTTACCTTTGGGAAAATACAAATGTAATAAATTTCAAAGTCTCATCACGAAGAGTATAGATATTTTCCAGCTCAACAAAGCGGGAATGAAAATCTGATTACAAAATTTCATAATTACGAACAAAAAAATCAATAAAAAGATAAAATGTTATTTAAGATTTTACCTTTACTTCGTTGATTCAAATCTAAAAATTCTTCAGGATGAGCAAAATTTTACAGAAAACGACTGATAGATTGGACAGTATCTGTAAAAGAAAAATTCAGTTATATGTAAAAAAAAAATTAATGCTTCATTAAACATTTACTGTTAGAGACATAGATATAATCTATATTTTATTACACAGAATTTTTAGGACGTAATATATTTAAAAATTAAATAATAGTTCAGCAATTAAGTATTTAAAGACAAAACTAGATATTTTTATGTACGTCTGCAAAATATTTCAACAAAAGTCAGAGATTCAGTTTGCATCTCTGACTTTTGTGCCCACTCTCGTCGCAGAGACAGCACCCTCTGATGCCTGGAGGAGATGACATCTCAGTGCAGGTGAGGCGATGGCATATGAGGCGTGAAGTGAACCATGCTCCCATTTGGATACATCCAATAATGCTGCCTTTTATATGTAAATTGTAAGTAAATAAATGTTACCCTAAATCTTATTTTTTTTCTGAATCCCTCAACGACCTCACACTTTCTGTTTTTCTATCAAAAGACTTGCCCATCGTCATTACCCCTTCACTCTTTGGAGTCAGGTGAGTTAAAGACAATCAAATTTTTTGCTCAGTTTTTTAATGCATGGAATATAATAATAATAAATGCACGGAACTTGGAATATATTTAAATCAATTCGAAAAATCAAAGTTGCTCACAGTCATACAGCTCAATATTTTGCTCCAAATTTTTCATTCAGTTGGCAAAGTTATGAGTTAAAGATAAATGCGTAAAGATATAAATTGAAGTAGAAATCAGTAACTTGTAGGTGATGCAGTGAATTTTTTGTCGCTTATAATGACATTTGCCCTGTTATTATAAAATATAAATTATGTTTATTAAAAATGCACGTGTTGTTTTATATACATAAATTATAAGTGAATTAATTGTTTTATATTAAAAACAATACATTATTTGATGTTTTAAAATACTTTGGAAGCTGCACTGGGATAAAATATGTTCAATTCTATAAAACATTATCTATCGGAATATTTTTCCCTGATTATGAATATTGTTAAGTTAAATAATCGAAATTAATATCCCCCCCTTTTTGATAGTAAAAGAAATCTGCGTGGCTAGGGTTTTTATTATTTAAAAATCATATGTCTAAAAGAGTTAAATGCTTTGCTTTTTTATTATTTGATTAGATGTTTATTTTTGGGAAAACACTCTCTAATTCAAATAGAAACCCATATAGAGCTTTTTTTTGAGGATAATGTATAATTTTTGTATCTGGAATTACTGCGTTTGATAGTTAAATTGTCTTTTGTAGAGGAAACACGATGAAAATATGTTTTAATGTTATCAAACAAATGTTGCGTATAAATTACTTGTTGTTCCGACTCTGTCGTTGACTGGAGAAAATATTTCAGCTTTTAGGTGAGTCTGAAATTGTTTTAAAATTTACTAATGATGATTTTCGGGAAATGAAATTAGAGAAATACTAATTCCCTTCCATGCCGGGGTTATCTTTAAAAGTACACAGAAACAGGGACAATTCTGTCACTTATTTATTCAATAATTTTCAAGAAAACTTTATTATTGTTTAGAATTTTGTACAACTTTTTTTGAAAAATGCACTTTTGTTAGTAAAATTGAATAGTAGATATTTTAGTATTTTAATTATTCTTTTTCTACTTTTTAATATTTAATTTTATATTAGGCATAAATATTAGGCAATCTAATTTTTTTTTCAAATTAAATATGAGGTGATGCTTTGTGATGTTAACTAGAATTAAAGAAATCAACAAAATATTAATTAAATCTTGGAAATTTAACCGAGTTGGTAATTAATTAAAACTGACATTCAAATACCAACGTAGTGGGCTGTTGTCGAAAATATACAAATGAAAGCAGCTTTAGAATTCTAGCATCAGAAGACATGAATGATAAATAGATCACATCATTTTATCCTTTCTAGTGTCAAACAAATCAATCTAAATAAAAGTGCGCCTGAATTCCTCAACAAAAATGAAAGTTATGATACACCAAAGGCAAAATGAAGGCATGTTCTGTATCTCGTATATGGCGCCTCGAAAACTGGTGAAATTGTGGAGGATTAGATTTACTTGGGTTGTATAAATTATGCATGTCTTAACAGTAAACTATCAATTAAGCACAAACAGAGAAATCTTCATTAAAATCTTGGTGTATTTTTTTATAGTTTTTAATATTTTTTTTTCTATACTTAATTCGCAGTAATGTAAAAAAGACAGAACAGATGTTTAGAGAAATATAAGCGTCTCTGATTTATTACAAATTAACTAAAACCAAAATTATGTGAGGAAACTCTCTGAACAGAAATGATTTAAATCCTCGTGCTTGGAAAGATTACTCTTGGCTTAGAAATATCACATGCATGCATGTATTTGTTCAGCTGCTTTCTGAAGCATTGGATGTACAAAGTACTTGATTTATAGAGATTATTTTACACTAATGATGAATACACATGCAGTACCATTATTGCGGTCATTGTTAGAACGAAGCTATCATTGCAGTCATCTGCATTCATGAGATTTTAGATTTTCGAACTTATTTGCAAGCACTTTTCTCCTTCCTTATAAATTTTAATGTGTGAAAAAAAATTACGCCTCCGTCTTTTAAAATCAATCTGCAATCAGTTGAGCCCTCGCAGAATGAAACTTTTTCGCCCGGTGAAATTATTGAATGCATATTATTCACTTATAGAGGCGCTCTTATTTTTCGGTTTTGGTTACTATTTTTCTGCGTCAGTAGTCATTCCTGTCGTCCGCTAAAGGGGTGAGAGAGAAGATAAAAGGAAGAAATGTTTACACTTAGCGATAGGGTGAGCTCAGCATATCCTAGGTGTTAAATTAGGAGGTGTGATAAGCACTCTTCTTTCTGATTCCTTTCATCGGCGAAGGGCTAATCATCTTGAAACAAGCCGTCGCTGAAGGAACGATTCGTTTTTCTTAGATTCTATGATATTTATAATAATCAAAATCTATCAACAATATCAAAACGATGCACTCGTACGAATTGTGTTTACCAGTATAACGAAAATACAGAAAATTTTTTCAGCTATATTTATGATAATTAAAATAAAAGTTAATTTAAATTCAAATTTACATTTACGTTTTCAATAACTTAATATACTCTAATATAAAATAACAGAAGACTAATTAAAAATGAAACCATAGAGCTACCCATTTAATCTGACGTTTCACGATACAGCTTATATTTTATCAGGGCTGATCATAAAGATTAAGGACATTCGAAGGGAACAAAAGTTTCGTGCAAAGCAAGCATTAGTCACATGACACCATCACAGAATTTTGGGGCAGTCGAATGATAACTTATTGTAGGTACGCAGACATAGATTATTACAGGTATGTGTAACAAACAGAGCAGTTAAATAGATTTGAAGGAATAATCTCGAATAAATTGAGGCAGCATTTAAGGGAGAACACATTTCTGGAGAATTCATTTTAATTCATTGAAAAGGAAAAATTTTAGGAAGCGCCAATAATTTTACTGACAGAAAAGAGCGTCATCTAATACGTTTCTTTATTTTTAATAAAAAACGATAAACTTATATTTTAAAGTGTTAACTTAATAAAAGCTCTCTCTTTTTCTTTTTAAATAAATACATATCTAAAAATAAGAATTATAATCCTTTTCTTCTCACTCGGAATAATGTTAGTGTCGAAAAAGTAATCATATTTTGAGTATCCAATTCTAATATGACAGAGGAATTGCATATTTGCATATAAATCAATGGAGATTTTTTTTAAATTTTAAATATTCTATTCACGCATAGCGCTCTAAATTTTTTGAACGAAATGACAAACATTGTCCCCTCCCAATTTAACTTTACGTTAAAATTGTCTGGCTATAGTTTTGGGTTGACAATAACTTCACTTCATTTTCATTGATAAAAGTTATTTTAAAGCTATTATATTATACTTAAAATAATTTTATTGTATATTTTAGAACTATTTTCTGTATTTGATTTTACGAAAGGGCTTAAAATTTCAGAATTTAGGTAAAAAATGGTGACTTTAAACGTTTTACAAGCGTATAGTGGTATTTTAAACTGTAATTCTGTAATTAAATAGTGATTCTTTATATTTTGTCGTGATAAAAGTACATTTTTCAACTTTTCTCCGATTTCAATTTTTTTAATGAAATGATACAAAAATACTAAAAGGAGATGATTGTGATTTAAAGTTCCATTAACATCCTTCTCTGTCTATTAGAGTATCCTATATTATATTGATTAATGTCATCACCATCTCAGATTTTTTGAAAGAAAATTTTGTCATGAAGGTTTTAGAGAGAAAGGTTGATTTAATTTTATTATCGTTATTCTGTTGTCTACAATTTTTTTCATTCTAAAAGTTTCAATAACTGGCGTGGGAACTTTGAAAAATAAAACAATCATAGTTTTATCTGGCAGAATTGATAAAATAATCTCTTTTCAAGTATTCCATCGTTTAAAAGTGTGACAGCTCACATTTTATTATTCAATGTATCCTAACGTCTTAAACTTTTTTGATGGATTTTTTAAAATTCTTTCAGATTTCATAGTTTTGGCTTTTTGCAATTAGCATCATCCTGTAAATCAACTTTCGAAACCCACCGTCGTCTTTTAATGATTATAAGTGACACAGTCGACAGAAAAATGTGTTTCACAAAATCCCTACATCGAGGATTATTTGAATGCCCTTTGGCTGATGCCTCGAAGCCTCAACAGCCTTCGAAACCTCTACGTCGCAGGCTTTTTTCATTTAATGTCAGACCAAATAGAAATCGTAATGTAGTTCAGAAGTATTTTGAGCTCGTTTACAATATTTCATTGGAAAAGAAAAGCCCTGAGACTCGGATTACTCATCAGTCATCGAAAGTGTGGAGTCCAATATCTTTCACAGACAGATATGGACAGCCCCAATTTTTTCCTTTAAGAAATAGTAATATGCCATTTATTAAATAGGAGTTTAGTTCTATAACAAAAAAATATCTCGAGATTTCAAATAAATTCAAAAATTTAGTCCTAATGTGGAGATTGAAAGAGAAGCTCCAATTTTTAAAAATATTTTTTTTTGAATAAATGTAATCCGAAAAAAGGAATTTAGGCCACATTAGAAAACAAACATCAAATTTTATCTAATATTAGCATAAAGAAAGTTACTTATTTTACGCATTGCTCTTTCATGGGAAAAGGAAGATTCGGCGTAAAATTTATATTCGATACTTGCTCATTAAGCAACTTCTGACTTCGAAATTTCTCTTCTACTTTGAAAATAGGGATTAAAAAACTACACGAATGTTAAAAAAAACTGTTATTTTAGTTTTCTCCACACACATACTATGTTTAAGAATCATTACTTTTTTCTATCTTATACGTTTATTTAAATTATTTATTTGCAATCAACACAAATGTCTAAAACAAAAACTCGTGATTTACAGAATATTTCAAATGGATCGTAGCACAATTGGGGAGAATTTAGAAGATTTACCATTAACTGATTTTAACATTTTTAAATTCGAAAATTCATCGAAGAAACGAAAGACTAATGGATATTTTGCATTCTTAATTGCTACGCTTTAAAGTTTCAATCCATTAATGTCGATGTGGCAAGACACGTTCCAAATTGGCCCCTGGAACAACAATCGGTTCTTTCTCACTTCATTGCACCGATCATTGTCTTACATCAATGAGCACCCGACCTCCACTCCCCATACAAAATAAATAGCAAAACACTCGGCCGAATAAACAATCGCAGCGAAATCCCATCCCCCGAAAGGAGACAAAGCGATGCTGGAAACCCGTCGCTTGCGGACCGACCGCCTCATTTGGGAAGAGCTCGGATTCGTTTCGAAACTTCCAAAAAGTCATTTGCCAGGCGGATCACGCCGAGCAAAGAAAAGGGAAGGAGGGATCAAGCTCCCGAAAAGATACAGGGGAAGAGATGCCGAGTGCATTCATTACAGTCCCCCCCGTTCCCGAGATGACTACTGCCTTGCCAGAGGGGCTCCTCGAGCATACAAATGAAGGCTCGGGGAAAGGGGAGGAACGGAAGTCTCGGAGATGAGCACACGCATCCCGAGGAGTGGGAAAGGCTCAACATCGAGCCAATTTCTGCTCCCCAACTCGCCCACGATGAGCCACTTTGGTCGGAGGACGGCTTTCTCGCTGGAAAACAGAAGGGGGATAACTTCTCAACAGGAGTGTAAAGTGGCAGGTGTGGAGATAAAGAAAGGAAGACGGGTCTTATGTCTGCCGCACACACACACACAAAAGTGGCATACATGAAAGTTGGCGGACGCCTTTTCGATGAAACTTTTTTTTAACTATTATTTCTAGTACTGCGGGGAAGAATCTCCCCCTCAATATTTTGGAACGCAATCGGTGCTTAATTTTTAAAAAAAATGCTACCTAATTCAAGAAAATATATTTTATATTTTTCTTTCTGTATTGTTTTTGACTTCAAAAACTGTATTCTGTATTGTTTCAACTAATTGATTGATTGATTGATTTTTTAGACCATTAAGCTGATTTGATTGAACCATTAAGCTATAGGTGCATTAAATAATCATATTTTGAAACTTTCATTCGATTATAATCTTCGAGTTCGTGGACGCTACAATTCAATGCAAAAATAACGTGGAAAATCCATAAATATTTCGAATATTCCATGGAATCTTTGTTAAAACAGCACATTCATAAAAACAGAAAATGCCATCTTATTACATTGTAGTTTATTATATTTTATTTCTTCCTTCTTAAATACAAATTATAAAAAAAGAAAGCATTATTATTAACAAAAAACTGAATATCGATTTTTTGATTGCACTCAAAATATTGATATTTCTTTAAGCTTGCTCGTGGCCTCAATGAGTTTTAAATCAGTTTTGAAGTTGTGTCGATCAGCACGCTAATTCAAAAACACACAGAGATTGAGAAATGCAGTTTGGTACACAATCTTCAAATGAAAATGGCAGACATATCAACTTTTGAATTAGAATCTACTTTTTAAAATCCCCATTCTTTCAATGCGTGCGATTGTGATTATTTAAAAGAGCAGCTGGCTAGGACAGATGATATTTGGCATCTATTTCTATAACTGGAATTATAAATTAATTAAATTTCAGAATCAAAAGTCATGCAATCATGGTACAGTGAATAATATTGTGAATATTCTGATGTATCAGTACGCAACAAAATTTTCAATAAAAATGCC
This sequence comes from Argiope argentata, assembly GCA_026289955.1. NCBI lineage: Eukaryota > Metazoa > Arthropoda > Arachnida > Araneae > Araneidae > Argiope > Argiope argentata. The sequence goes on along the minus strand of JAOUZG010004505.1, from coordinate 5,947,526 downwards.
ATTCCTTTATTTAGCTTTATCTTTACATTTTTTAATTATACATGATTATTAATAATTATTTGCAATTAAGAAACACGTCATTTGCCAAAGACTAATTTCTAGTGGTGTTACATTGCTTTTCCATTTTTTTCAACAACTGCAGGCCAATGTATAGCTTATTATTCCATGCTGTAACCATTCTACGGTTTTTGAAATCGCCATTTCTTTGCATTGAAGAAAGTTATCAGGTTTTCATAGTGGAGAATCAAGACTTCTGTTTCCATCCGGATTTATTATGTTTGTAAGATTTATTCTTCGAGATTGATCTAAAAAACATCTCAAAACTGAATGGAGAAGATTAAAAAAAATTGCAAGGATATGTTGACCAATATAAAGTATTCAGATGTAAGTTATTCCTTGAGAAGAAAAAGCAGTAAAAAATGAACGTTTAGTACTCTTTATCGTGACTCTATCTTGAAGATTTTGACATGAAATATGATTATGCCAAGTTGAGAAACAACTGCATTATATCTTTGATATTCTAAAAAAATGTAAGCATTTAAAAAATTTATTGCTCTTTTCTAACCTTAGGAAGAAAAGTTATTTTTTATTTTAGAAACAGTCTCTAGCCACACGCAAATGAAGGCAACTGAGATTAACTCTGCCCAATTTAAAATCAAAATTTCATGAGGGGGAAATGTCTGAAATTTATCAATTGGAAAATGACACATGGCATTATTTTAACGTTTAGCCTTTAGTAGTGGGCAAGCAATTAATTCCATTCATGAAAAGAAATAGATCAACGGTTAGATTTTCAATAATTAACGTGGATAAGTGTTAAAAGTAATCAGCTCCAACCAAACAATTCATTGAGAGTATAACACGATAATTGAGATCAAAGCCCAGGAAGAAACCCAACTTCGATGTTTTCTTACCGAATTTTTGAATAAATCAAGGCTCATATTAAATTTGCAAGTTTTTAACGGTTCTCACAGATTTTCCAGTTTTGTCCGTGTGAGTTCGACACTTCCGAAATAGACAAATGCATTTTTGTGTATGGTCTTTATACATGGTATAGGTATACTCCGTCCCGGCCGAAGCCATTCGGATATAACGATGAGCTGCCGCAAGGCAACCCCCACCGAGCACGGAACACACATATCAGCCTTCAGCACTTCATTTGCACTCCCATGTTAATGAGGCGTTGAAAGTTGAAAGCATATTTAGCTTAAAATGTTTGCAACGCATTTTTTTAAATCGAGAAATATTGATAGATTATTCTTGAGATCGATTAGCAACCAAAATTAGTAAATGAAGAATTATCTTTTAAGAAATTGAATTGACACATGCGACGAATACAGCCTTACATTAGTTTTTGAATGAAAATGCGTTAAAATTTACTTCATTTGGCACATATTAGCTTTACTTGATATTAGAGTTTTACTTTCTTTCATTCATATTATTGTCTTATTCCTTTTTCTATCCTAATTCAAATCTACAGTTTTATTTGTTAGGATTTTGAATGTATATTCCGGTGAGGGCGGGAAAATTATGAATTGAAAAATATGGCACTCGCACCATAATTGTAGATCAGTTCCAGTTTTGGATCTGATTGTCGGAAGGAAAAAGTCGAAATGGAAAAGGGATTGACTTCACCGTGCCGTTTGGAAGAACTCGCTTCCTACAGCGCTTTTGTTTATTTTGAACTTAGGTGTTACGAGAAATATGCTCAAAAAATATCGTTGACTTTTAAAGCTCAAATTTATTCGCAGCAAAGAAGGAAAACTGAAAAAATAAACTTCATCATTCTTCATTTAATAAATTTAAAATTCCGTATTTCATTATATCTATATAGTCAAAATTATTCATCTATAATTGGTTTGCAACTAAATCATGTTATCACCCAGATGCCATTGACACACTCTCCCGCCTCATTTAAAAACAAAATGATAAAAGAACAGATGATACCTAATGACATAATCAGGGAACAAATGAATAAATTCTTTTTGAATGTTACAGAAAAGAGAAGACTAAAAAATTTCGGTTTTTACTGCCTTTTTTTAACCATAGTTCTTTTATACAGATGGATTTTATTAACAGCCTTGTTAACAAGGTTATTGTTACTTACAGATGGTGAGCAGTGACTATTTGATATTCTACAAATAATGCCCGTGTTTCGGACCATCTTCTCAAGACATGTCCCTTAGATCCGTCGGATGAACGTTCCGTTTGGAAGTTTCAGTGGAGCTATTCGGGAGTCATAATTACACGAAGAGGACAATACCCGACGCAGCACCTTCACATTCAGATTCCTACGTCACACAAGCGTAGCGAATGGGTCCGATGATTTTTGATGTGCATCAAATTCGATGAATGGTACCTTCGAATTTCAGATGCGGATCTCCAACCCAAGATTCATAGCATTATGGTCATCATTATCTCATGGAAAAATAATATGCATATACATTTACAATGCCAAATGCCTATTAAAGAGACAGTGCCTGTAGGAGGCATATTAAAGATGTGATAAAAATTGTAACTAAGATTTCAACTTGGGATGCAGTCCGAGCATTTTTCATAAATTACAATTCACCAAGTACTATCCCCGTGTTTTGTGAATATGCTCAATCGAACCGAGTTTATTTTATAGCAGGAAATTTATTTTTAAAGAATAAAACTAAACACGAGACCGTAATTTGATAGTCGGAGACTGCTTAGAACAGAGGGGGGAAATATATCACTCTTGTGCACGCGAGGAGAGGATATCATTCGTAAAACTTATAGTTCAAGTGAATTTAAATTTGTTGAGAAATTGCACAATGTAATTCCTTTCATTACATATGTTGCAACGAAAAAAAACCTTTCAATTTTTCTTACGAGATTTTGTTAGTGAGAATTCCAAGCTTTATTTATTTAATGCCAAAGGAAGAAAGTTAATGTTCTTTATTTGCCTCAGCTATATAACATTTAGAGTAAAGAGAGATAAAAATATTTTGTTTTCTTGAAAACAAATGAAATGAATTTGCATTCACAAGCAAAAAGTTGCGTAAGAAAATATATTTAAAAATAAATGGAAAGTATTATGTTGGGCGCTGAAGGATCCCGGAATAAAATTCTCTTTTAATAAGTGAAACGTACGAGTTCTGTTTGTGTGGTGTTGTCTGAAATACCTCAGTTCGGTGAGCATTATTTTCTGAGAAAGTCAGTTCTGCTAATGAAGTAAGAAACCCAAATCTGAAAAGGATAGAAACTAGAAAACCAAAGAGATCTTAGTTTTATGCATGATATATACTTCTGTAAAGATAAGCGCAAACATCAAACATAACTAACAAACTTCCTTTCACATTTTGATTTTATTCTTTAAATAAATCTTCTCTTAATGATTAATAGAAATTTATTTTTTCAGCACAAGATCGGGTAAAAATTTAATTCTTTGCTTTTAAATGTTCCTTTTGTAGAGCATGTGGAAATAAGACTGGTGATATTTATTTTAATCTTTCCATTTAAATTATTCTTAATTTTATACGTGTGAATTCATATGATGCGCCTCCCGAAATGTTTACTTTTTACCCGAAAGTACATTCCACGCTTCGATTTGTTCTTTGAAACTTCTGTATTTGAAAGCACTGATAATCAGGGTCATGTCGAACATCTTACTTTTTTTTGGAAGGGTGGGGGGTGGAGGACGAATTATTAAAAACGCTGATTAGTAATGCGATTGATCAGATAATCAAACAAGTTTTTTTTTCAAATGTCTAATATACCTGAATTTTATACATTGGTAAGTAATATCATTCGATTCTGCGTTGTATTAAAAAAGGAACGATATTTTCCGTTTCCGTAAAATTTAAAATTCATTTATTTTAATTTTATCGAAAACGTCTGTATAAAATTTTAGATATTTGAAAACGTATCGAAAACGAAGTATATCGATTTATACTTTCAGAGCTTCTTTTGATCTATTTAATGCAAATAATGCTTTCATAATCAAATAATTAATGCAACGAAGGCATGGTAAAGTAATGAAAAGCAAAGCGGTTTGACTAATTAGAAGCTAAAGGACTTAGTTAGAACTTTAATCTTAATGTGAAAGCAACATAAAGTCTATTTTTAAACTAAAAATGAAAAGCAAAGTTTTACAATGTGACTTTTTTATAACATGACGCATAAAAAATAATAAAAGAATATTATTATTAAAAATTTTAATAATTTTAATGAATTTACTTAATATCTAAAAATATGTTTGTACAAAATTTCAAAGTATGAAATATTTAGTTACTGTTGCGATTGAACGCCTTTTTGAAGCAATTAAGTTCTCGAGTGAATTAGGTATTAAGAAATTCATTTATTCACAATGACTGAGTGTTCAAAGTAATAGATCTCTTTATTCACTTCTCAGTAAGAAAAAAGAAGTTTCACCAAATATATTCCCTGGAAATGAAGAAATTGAAGTGCAACTCTCATTCCTTTGAATACTAAAAGTTTAATAAACTTATTGTAATAGAGGTTTCACGGAAACAATCATTATGATCAAAAATTCCATATTCCTTAAAGAATAATCTTACTTTTTGATTTTTTAATAAGGATTTGCAAATCTTAAATCTTGCAAATCCTTATTAAGACACTAAAAGAAGACCAAAAAATCACTTCAGTAAATGAAAGTGCGGGCAGTTATGATCATGAACAATAAAGAGTTAAACTTTCATGTTTCCAATTGGCATCACTATTCCTCATCAAACAGTGGGCGCCATCAAATATAAAAAGAAGTATAAAATAGAATTCAGTTATCTTTATCAGATATTTTGAGTATTATTTGATATTAATTAATATTAATAATCTGATATTATTATTAACAGTCGGATATTTTTTGCAAGGAAGCCAGTTTATATTACACCGTATTTTTACAATCCGCGATGCAGCAATTTTATACACTGTATATATTGTGCACCTTCAAAGACGTAAAACCATAATACGCGGTATTCGGTTTTATTTAAATCCATATTACAAGTGGTGGCATTCATTCCTTAAACCAAGAAGGCCTTTTGCAATGACAGCGAGTTAAGACTCACGATAAAAGAAAATAAATAACATAAAAGTTCACAAAAACTGATTAATATTTGATGAATATTAGATAGATGAAATTTTAAACATTTTTTTTGTTTTATATAAAAAATCTATTTTTATCATAAGTGCCCTTATTTCTAATAAAAATGTCAATAGTGTTAAAATTAACGTTGTGATGTAATTAGAATGAAAATCTACAAGTTTCAACTTATTTATCCATTTTCAATACGGAATATTTGGTTATTCAAAATGTTCCCAACAGAAATTAGGGCTTCCAATATAATTTAAAAAGCGCTTTCAGATGTCGCCATCAGAATACCCGAATAGAGCTATCCGATTCGCCCGTCTGTTCATGAAAGGACATCTGAGAACTTGTTTAGAAATAGCCACAAACGCAATGGCAATTTAAGATTAAAATGAGAGCAACTAGATCCGCAGTTTGCCGGAAACAATAGACAGCTTCGTGATTTCAAAGTTATCAAGCGACGATATCATTTCTTAGATAATTTTGAAAATAAAGATAATTATTATGCATAAAGTGAAGTACAAATCATATATTGGGCTCACTATGCGAATAACTTTCATTTAAGCATGTAAAAAAAACTTCTTTAAATCTTGAAATAATTTTATTCTTGCATTTCTTGAATTTAAAATGAAAAAGACAAAATTTGGTTGCCTTTGCTTAAATTTATTCATAATATTTTGATTTATGCATTTAGAGATTAGGCTCTATTGCATTGCTATCAATCAAATTTTTTGTGCTTTTACTTTTTTGTGAAAATTTACTCTGCATTTAAAAAATCTACTCCCAGGAAACAAGTGCGACACGAAACGCAAAATTTTCAAATCAGCAAAATTTTCAAAATCAGCAAATTTTTCAAAAATAGAGTTATTATCTGCTAACCCCTTTAGTAATGCTTCGCAGTTTGAAATATTATACAAAATCAGAAATCGAATGACTGATTCTAGAACACATTAGCATAGTAACACAAAAGAGATGACATATCCGATATAACAGATTTCAATTCACTCACCAAAACTTCATGCTAGACCAGTAACAGAACATTTGGTTTAGAAAGTTTTAGTACGCACCAAACTTCTGGATGGAAACTGTTTTTTCGCCAAAATTTTGTCACCAAGTGATCTTGGTTTAACTATTTTTTTAACTAGTTAAAAGATGTTTGATTCTCCCCCTATGTAAATCAACTATGGATTTATATTTGTATTCTTTTTGGCAAATACTTTGATTAGAATTAGACAAAGTAGTAAAATATTTCTGTAACAAACATAGTTTGATAATTTCACAAATTGCAAAATTTAACATAGAGAATTGTTTATTATAAAAACAATAAAACAGACAACGCAATCTTTATATTACCCTTTTATGATTTTCTTTCTTCATAGATAAGACATAATATTAATATTATCTTTGCAAAAAATACATGTTTCGTATGGTAGCTATAGAGAAGCATATTTCTATAGCGAATCGATTAAAAAAATATTACGTTGAAGCCATTTCTGTAATAATTTTAAAAAGAATGGTATTTTATTCCGAAACCTTTCTTATTATCTAATTACAGAAGTAATTATTCTTCACGTTTTCAGTCATTTTCATACGAAGTAATTTTTTTATGTTACCCGAATATTTTTTTTATCCTGTTTCTTTCTTTTTCCCCAAATTCCTAAGTGCCTTTGCTTCAAATAAAGGGGCTAAAGCGATAAGAAAAAAAGTTGTATCCTGAAACAAAAGCGAAATTGTTTTTCCTGAAGAGGAGAGAATGAAGTGGTGTTAAAAGGATCCATTTTTTACCCGAAAGAGATGGATATTATAGTCGGAATTAAATTTACTTGATTAAGGAAATGCCAATCCAAAAGGACTTTTTTTTTTTAAATTACAGTGGTTGCATTTTTTAAAGAAAAATAAATGGAATGTTTATCCTTTGAGCAATCAATTTAATCAGGAAGCTAAACATCACAGACGTTCAAGATCTCAAAATTTTAACTCAACTTAAAACGTAATATCACGAAAATTATAAAAGAATCTGTTCACATATAATTAAAAACATAAAGTAGCAAACACAGCATACGTTTAAGCATCAACGTTAACTCCATTTTCAAGGATTCTCCATTAATATCGATACAACATTCTTTTTTTTTTTTGAAATGAAAAGCCACAAAAAAAGGTTAATTTAAATCTATCTTATATATTTAATTATTTTATATATATTATTTCTAATTACTTTAAATATATTTTAAAGCATCGTTGATAAAACTATTCATCTGGAATGCAAATTTTGTCATAGAATTAACAGAAATTTTTACTATATCTTCTGATGTTACATCCCGAAAAAAAATTGAGTTAGAACTAGATGTACTAATAGCGAAATCCAAATGAAAAGGGAAGAAAAAATCGATAGCAACGTTATTAAGACAAGTATTTAAAAAGATTAGAGCAGTGTACCGTAAATATTACGAAAAACATATGTTTATAAGGTATAATAAGATGTTAAAATGTGGATTATTTCATAATAAAAAATGCAAGTAATAAAAATGTAAAATATAAAACTGCTTGAGTGAAAAAATTTAAAAGACGTTTCTTTTACACATTTTAACAGACTGGTGAGACTATTAAAATATGATGAATAACAAAAAGTGTCTACATAATGACTACAAGCTGGAAGATATTATTAAAAAATACGTATTTTGCGCATAAGGAGGGTATACACCTATTACGAAGTCCTGCTAAAATGAAATCACAATATCTGTTATACTTAGAAACTCATTTTGAAAGATTTTGCCGATTACTTTTTTTTCCACGTTCCGTTTTTTTCCAGCTGAGGAAAAGACCACCGATTAATGGCAAAACGCTTGTCATCGTTTACAATGGATCTGTACAAAAAGTCGATAGCTCACTTTACAGGAAATGATTAGCAGACAAGTCTGCAATGTCAACACGTGAGGATACCGAAGTAGGATGCGGAAATCCTGTGAAAATAAATGTCGATGGAAGTCATGGGCCTCTTTATTAAGGAGATAGTCATTAGAGGAACTATTTCAAGATTCCAAACCACTCATGGAATCCTTTGGCAAAAAATATTTAAGAATTTGTTTCAAATCAGAATATTTAAAAGCAAAATGAAAAGTTATAAATTTAAAGATGAGAATAGATATAAGCGAGTTAAATTCTCAAATTAGATATAGCTTTTGATAGCAAATATAGACAATAAGGCTCAAGAATTTGAATCCCTCCGCGATGACTGGTTCATGTGTCTAATAAAATTGTTGTTGTTGAATAAAAGGAGAAATAGAAATTAAACTACGAGATTGAATTTTGTAAAATCCTTAAAAGGAAAAATAATAAAGGAATCACTTTAAAATGATATTTCATCACAATACATCAAGGGAAATTTTTTTTTATAGTGTGACGACTTCAGGCAAATGGCAAGTAGGAATATAATGAACTACGTTTCCACTGGAAAATAATCCTTTGGAGCGGGGAAGGTAACGATAGCTGAGAAATTTGTAAAATGCAAAGAATGCAGACATCTGTTACCCAAAGTAAAGTACAGCGGTCAAGCTAAATCCAGAAGTGTCTGGGCGATTTGTGAGGTCCCCAATGAACTGGACATGTGTTTGGAACAAACATCGGGGGAAGGAGCCAGGTGTGTCCCTGTCAATAGATAAGAGACGCCTGCCTTTTAAACCGGCAGCAGATGGTTTTTTTTTTTCTTCGGGAGAAGAATACACCAGCCAAGAGGGAGACCACTAATCTCTTTCCTAATAGAGGCTTTCTAGTCTCACCTGATTGGAAAGATAACTTAGGTCAGATGGTCCAATGAAAGTTGAGAACTATCCTGATTGGTCATTTGTCACCGAAGACCGGTTGATGAGCCCCAAATAAAAAGGGGAGGAAAGAGATGGACAAGGAGAAAGAAGCCGACTTACGAAGCGAGAGCAAGTGATTAGAGTTAGAATTCAGCTTGAACTTCTGTGTAAAATTCTCAGAAGAGAATTTCGAGTGTACGTAGGCAACCGCGCCCTGTAACTGAGCCAGCCCACGTGAAGTTCATCGGTACTTTTGGTCCACCGTGCGCCCTGTCTGAAGTGTGAAAGCTCATCCGAGCTTTGGGAAACCTACAATTAGTTGAACCACTTGTCTTCTGGGTTGCTCTTCATCACCTCACGTTTCCGGAAATCCCAGCAGGTTAATCGACGAGCGGACAATACCGAGCCTCGGTCTGAATCCTGCGGGAGTTTCAAGAACTCCATCATATCTCTTCACCTCCGAGAGAGATTCCTTACATATCGGAAACACAGCACATTCCCCTAGTGGAACTCTGAACTGAATTACCTATGTGTTTGTAAAATCATTAATCAAGAAGGTGCACCTGTACGAAATATATATGTATTATAGCTGGAAAGAAATAGATTTTTATTTCTCAAAAACCTTTTTTTTCGGCGCAACTCATCAGTAGCCCGGCCCACGACGCTACAATAGCCTAAGTGTTTAAGCAAATTTGATAGTAGACAACTAACAACATTCCATTTATATAATCAACACATAAAATAAAGTTGTTTATGATGTCAAAAGCAATAAATATTTTTTAAAGAATTAAATTAATTTTATCAAAGAATTTCCTACATAATACTAATAAAAATAATAGTTTAAGAATAGTGTTAAAGAAACTCATTTCAATTCAAATTCTAATCAAATATGCTATGAATAAGGCTCACCTGATTTCTCACAATCGGATTAAAATTGAATTTTTGAATCAAAACCAAGTTTCAAATGACAAGAATCATTTCAGATCTTGCTTCAGACATTTTGGCCATGATATTATAAATAATCATTTAACGCAAACTCCATATTAATGCATAGGTGTTCAATTCTAATGAGTATAAATGATCAAAGATGATGTATAGACGGACGTTTTGTGAAACATATAACAAGAAAGATGAATGTGGAATTCTTAATAATTAATCAATATTTTCGCATTTTGTTTTAAAGATTACAAAACAGAAATTGACCAAATTTTGCCAATCCACAGAGTTTTACCGATATCAGTCAGAGGTGGGAAAATAGGAATTCAACCGCGAAGAAACGGAAGAGGGGGTGAAATGAATACACCGTATTTTCCCTAAAATAAAAAGGGAGAAGTCGATAAAGCACGAGATATATCAAAAGGGTTTCTACATGTTAGATAGATATTATATCAATAATTAGAGCTCTATGCCAAACTGCACATATGTTTTCTGGGTTCAACTAAATCAGCACACTACTTGACCTCGCGACTCAAGGGGATTTTCTCCAGGATGTTTGGGAAGCATAAAAAATCAAAATAAATAAATAAATAAAGAGCAGCGAGTTCTCTTCACACTTCTGAAATCTTGACTAAATGGATTTATTTTCGTCCGGATATTTGAAAATAATGTTTCAGATCTTCACCAATCTATAAAATTAGCATCGAATGAAGGGAAAACATGGACGCAGGTAAACACTGGGAAACATTTATTTTCCAGAGTTTACAAAGTCCCGTTGTATTACAATTAATCAACAATAATTTCCTGCAATTAATAAGGTTTTGCTTTCAAATTATTGTAATTGAGTTACGAATTTTTAAATTTACTTAACTGTTTATAGTAAAAAAATTTATACATTTTTTTGGACATAGTATTTCAAAACAAATTGTATTTTCTACTAACAAGATTTCCCGATTCGCAATTCTATTTTGTTGCTACATGACTTGAATAACAATTCAGTACTGAATTTTTCTCATAGAGGCTTATCCAAATATTTTTTAAAAACAGTTACTTTTTATTTTACTGTTCCGTATCAGAGGTATATTATATATATATATATATATATATATATATATATATATATATATATATATATATATATATTGTAATCGTTAAAAATGGAAGATATCAATAAAAACGGCATTTCTGAATTATGTTTGTCAATCTATTAATATAATTCAAAAGTGCATCAAGCAATGCAAAGGAAATTTTGTAAATAATTTTAATATCATGATCATAGATGCAAGTCAAATTTTAGACGAATTTTGTTAAATCATAGCCATCTACGTGCAAGGCTGACAAAAATGAATGACATGACTTATAGATTCGTTTTTAAACTCCGAGTTAAATCGTCCTGAAGGTTCATTATTCTATTGATGTGCACGTGAAAACAATCTCAAAAACATATTAAGTTAAAGAAGGAGCTAATTCAGTAAGAGATCTCGGACACATTAAGCGCAGATTTGTAAAAAAGTTTGGACACTATCAGTCAAACCAGAAGAGCCAAATGCATACTCCAATTCCATTCTTGTATGACGAAATTTAACACAATACACGATATATTATGTAAATACTCGAGAAGGTAGCACTTTACTTGGTAGTATTACTCCTGCCTCACAGTTTCTCCTTTTTTCATATACGCAATATTCAATTTCTATAAAAAAAATTGGTTCATATATGTAAATTCCCCCCCCCCCCTTTTTTTTCTATCGAGAAAAAGCAATTTTATTCCGGTCCCACCTAATATTCGATTATTTATTTTAAAAAATCCAGAATCATTTGGGAAATTTTATTTGATATACTTTTGGAACAAAATTAATAAGGGGAAAAGCATGGCATTTTTTAAAATCCATTTAAGAAGAAAAAGATTGGCTAAGACAAGTGTTATCTCAAAATATTTATTAATAAATTTAACATATAATTCAGCGGGTGTCAATAAATACCACACACACACAATTCCTGAACGAATCACATCTTTTCATTATTCATTAAATTTTTTCCCGTCTCATTGTCGAAATATTTGTTTTTGTTAGTCTGTTTCCGATTTTAGATGTTGCAAATTCTACGAATTGCATTTAGAAAATCATATTGTTTATTTTTAAACTAGTTTAAATGTTACTTTTCCTATTGCAGTTGACTTCGAATAACCCCGCGGAACTGACAAAAATACGAATACCTTGCTTTTCCCAAATGCATCTTTTCATCTTAAGTGGAAGAAAAAAATCAGATGGCGAAGTGATCATTTTCTAATATCTATATCAAAAGCTAAAATCAGACTATTAAAAGGTAGCTAAATTTTGTACTATTGAAATTTTAAGGTAAACTTTTTCATATTGGTGTAATTGTTTATCAAGGGACAGTAAAAAATTGATACAATTAAATCCATATCAAACAAATGTCGTTTTTTTAAAAAAAAGAATTTACATTATATGCCAGACTTGATACTGTTGTAATGAAATCAGGTGTAATAAAAATTCATTTTTAAAATATTAAATACACAATATTTTTATTCCAGTGATAAATTTATATTACTCACTGGTCAATACAGAAACATTTATAAAATACTGGCGAGAGTGGAAGAATAACTGACTATGATATCAGAGAAATGAGTAAGAGATTGTTTTACAGAAAGAAGAATGCTTTTAATAATTTAATTTATAGTAAGTTATAAAATATCGCCTGTCCTTCCTGTAACTGAGAATTCTCTTTATTAGGCAATTAGTTCACAAGTTAGAATGCGCAGGCATGAAATATATAAAAAGTTTGAATGGGTATTCAATCACAAGAAAAAATAAAATATTTGACAAAAAATTTTTTAAACTCATCAAAAATACGAATAATGGGATTAATTTTAATCTCGGTCTGATTTTTTCTCAAATTAAAATAATATCTATTACATGGAACTGCTATGAAAAAAAAATTCTTAATTTTGAACCCTGCTAAGACTATACTTAAAAATCCATTCAAATGCAAAAACTTTTCAAGTTCAAATTAAACTAAGGACATATCTGGAAAATTTGATGTATTTACGCGTACAATGAGAGCTGGGTTTGGAACAAGAATCTTCTAAAGATGATACATCACTGTCCCTAAAGATACCATTAAAACTCTGAATTGCAAATGACTCTCGAATTCGAATAAAAATCAATACTTAATTCAGTTTTTACATTCAATTTAAAAGGATTTGTTTTAAGTACGCACAAATGGAAATTTGCTAAAAATAATGTTATTCACTTTCTAATGTGCTAGTTAAAAACTTTTACACACTTGAGTATTCCCGATGGCAATACTCTGTTTAAATGCTTGAAGAACTTACTTACTAATTAATTAATGATTTGAAGTAAGTTTTACCTTTATATAACGTGTACGTAACACAAGGAAATGATTTAAAGAGTTCATAATATTATAAAGAAAATTAGGAAAGGAATTATAAAATAGAATCTGAAAAGAAGCAAATATATTTTTTAATGTAGTTATACTTTTTTGTACAGTAATAAAAATATTTTTAAGAACACTGTTTATTGGTCCTTTAACAGCGAGGGTGTACGTAGATGTTCGTCATTTCTTTGGCAGTAAGCACGATGCCATATAAACCTGCCATGAACACGCAAACACATTCAAACAATACAAGAAGGAATCGCGTGATGTCACAGTTACACGATGAACTGTGCGCGCTACTACACGGTGTTCTCTTTTTTTCAAGGTGCAAACTCTTATCCCTTGAGTTCTGGTATGTCATATGAAAATGTGTAAAGGATCATGTTTATCTCCTCAATATTATTGAGGAGATAAACAGGCTTTAGTCCCCTTTTTTTTGGACTCACAAAACGAAAATTAGTTAAGCATACTCAGAAAACTCCCAATCACTTAAAATTTGTCATTAAAGAAACATCTCAGATTTCATATCATTGACTGTAAAACCCATCGAGTTTTCCCATCGCATTATGAAACCAAATGCCATGTGAACTGATTACAAATTTAACATAAAGGCAACACTTTCCTCCACAGAAGAAAAACGCATCTTAAATATTAAAAACTAACCATTTCCGAACACAAAAAAGTTCCTGTCGGAAACAACATTTTACCCGAACTCCAGAAGGCAATTTAAGGCTGATGTTCCACAAACGAATGGAAAAACTTTTTCTAAAGGCCTGGTCTATAATTTCAAGTCCACCGACCACCCTCTTTTTCTTCCGACATTCCCTCCTCCCTCCCATTCCGAAGAATTGCGTGCTGTGGTCAGAAAGAAAAGCGTCTGCTCGTCCGCCAACATGTAGTGAAAAGAACAGAAGTTATTTCGACGATTACACACGCCCCTTCCTCCATTCGTTTAATAGCGTGTCTCTGGCAGTTGCGGGATCGCCGCTCTCCTTTTGTTGGCGCGAATAAAGGAATTCCTTTCACTTTCACACGTAAAGATTCCTCATCGGATTCTCTGGCGATCCCATCCGAAATGTGGCTGAGGGAGCCCGCAACTAAAATCCCTGATATTTATTGAGCACAAATGATAAAACTGCATCCAGTGAACATTTAGGAGTTCGAAGAATAAATGGGGCTGCTATTTTAGTTATTTCAAAAAAAGAGATTCGGTACAACGATAATTAAAGGATCTTAATATAAATAAAAGTCATTATGTTTCTGTACATATACGTACATGTATGTATGCGTGTTACATATCGTCCTCTATGCAGAGTGCCCTGAATCCAAGGGCCAAACTTGAAGAACATATAAAATACGTAGAGAGAAGCATTTATTGTATAGTAATGTGGGATCGGAAATGTAGTTTAGGCGAAAAAAGAAGCAAGAAATACAGATGAAATGAAGTGGATGCTCATTACTTACATAGTATTTCAGTAAGTGCACAAATGTGTCACCACCAGCATCGATGCAGGCCTAGTAGCCCCTAGAAAGCAATTAACGTTTACTCTTTTGAAGATGTCAGGTGCTCTATGAACAATTGCAGCAGCAATTGAAAGTTTGGCGATGAAATTTTTATCAAAGTCGCTGGAAGTCTGATAGGCACTTCATTTTTCTACTTGCACTTACTTGTTCCACACATGCTCTTCAATTCCGTCGCCATGTTGCTACACAATAAAAGGATTCTTTGGATGTATTTTACCTACCCTAAAAGTCTGGCCCGTGAATTCAGGAACACTCTGTATAACTGTATCGAATTCAACCAAATTTTGAGCGCTTATATTTTGCATATTTGAGACAGCAATGCTGGACTGCTATATCACTAATTTTTAAAACTTCTTTTTTTTTTAAATCGATATGACTTTCGGCAATGAAGTTTTATTATTTTCAAAATGATAATCATCTAACAATGCTTAAAACTAAGTCAATCACTCAAACGAAGACAACCTTCTTTATAGTTCGAGTATTTCTGAATATGAAAAATATTAACTTGCAGAAAAAATGAGCCATCACTGGTTTTTAAAAATAGACTTTTCTCAATTGATATCCTTATTTCAATAAAAAGCAGACAATAAAAGAATTTCGTATATTATAATTTATTCTAATTTAGTTTTTAAAAATATTATGGATGGAAGGATATTAACTCATATCAACCTTCGGTATAATTTTAAAACAAGATGAAATGCAGTAAATCAAGTCCAGTATATTATTGATATCAAAATATCATAGATCCATACATCAAAATATCGTTTATGCGTGTACCCGGCTTACATACCCACAACGGAATCTCGATACAACAGCTAGAGCGAACAGCAATATACGGAATTTTGTGACATATTACATCAGTAATATAAATGATGAAATCAGATATTGTAAACTACACAAATGCTTTGCATTAATAAAATATTGTGAAAAATTTGGCTTATGGAACTTAACATTTTATTTGAAGTTGTCCGAAAGTTATTTAATTTTTTTTAATTGTAACCAATTGACGAGGATAGGACACCTGAGCTAGCAGCTAATTATGAAGTTCAGAGACCCACTCTCCAGAGAAAGGGACGCGATACGGCCTAACCCACACAAACGTTCCGCGGGACGTAATGACTGTGTGCAGTTCTAGAGGCCCTCAAATACCGTGCGAAGTCTCGGAGGTATTGTACACGAACCACCGACGAGATTATCAAGACACCCCTTTCATTTCCTTATCTTCTAATTTGTAGAGCTCACATTTTAGTTGCATAGTAAGAGAGAATATATAATCTGAGGCGTATCCTGAATGTAGGATATTGTGATCAGGCTGACTTTACCATCTATTTAAAAAAAAAAAATGGTTGGAAGTGAAAAGGAGTTGGAAACATCGTTTTGGCTTTTTTTTTCAGAAAGAATTTAAATATGTTTTCTGGTTGAACAATGTCTTTTGAAAATGAGATGTAAATGGCGAGCATTAAACCATTTTTATACTATGAAAAGCAATATTCTTCCCTTTTCATATTATAAAATGAAAAGGATTGATGATGCTAGAGAAGAAACTTATTGATATTTGGAGCAGATTGACGTTGCCATTCGGGAAAGTCGAATGACAACAATGCGAATGTTGATGTTGAGAAGAGATTATTTATATTTGCCAACTTTCAGTTTTTGGCTGCGAAATATGCACTACCAATTGAGACCAATGATTCGAAAGTTTCGAATCCAAAATTTGCGATAGGGAATGATGTATGGTCATAGAAAATACACCGAGTTGTTAGGTGAAATTTATAAAGGGCTCGAAAAGCGTTTAATGCGTCTATTTAAAATGAATAAAAAAGTATTTGTTTCACAAAAAATTGAAATTAATTTGGAAATAACAATACTGTTTCGAATAACGGCGATTCATTTCATTTTGTGCTCATTCCCTCACAGTGAAATTGGTTCGGAAAATCAATATTTTATTACATTTATCAAAAATTCGAGTCTGGTGCTATTTTTTTTAACTGCCTACAAACATCTTAGGCCATTCCTCACATAAATAAAAAACGAAAAGTATTGGAGGGGTTTCAAATAATTTTTCATAGTTGAATTAAATTAAATTCAGGAAATAACGGGAATAAATTTATTTTTTAACTAAACCAAATGTTCAGATTAAATTATCTGAATGAAAGCCCATTAAACGTCTTATGAAACAGAATATTCTTTTAAGTAATTCTAAATTTCCATAACTTTTATGCGCGTATATCGATTTTGAAGAAAAAATCGATAAAAGCACAAAGGAAGTAAAGATAGAAAAAAATAGAAAATCTATTAAAGCAGCTTGATTACAATGGATCAAATAGAATTCTATTACGAGACTAATCTGAAAGCAAAAATTTATATATTTATATTTTTCATTGAAAAAATATAAATAGATAAATTCTGATTAAGAAAAAAAAATACCTGCCACAAAATGTATCAATGTAAACTTTTTATTCAAGTATTGCATTAAAAATGTATTCATTTATTGGAATATTAAAAAGTTATAAGCTTCTGCTTTATGGTCCTCAATATTATATTATAAAAAGGAAAGAAACTTGAAATCAGTTGAAAGAAGAAACAAACAACCAATCGGCATCACTTGCGTGGAAACTAATCACAATTAAAGAATCAATTAATTGATAGTGAAATTATGAAACTATTGATAGATAGAACAAACGAGAAAAGGACAACGTTTCAACAAATGAGGATCTCCCTAACATGATCAAGTGAAATGCTAGTTTATAAAAAAGTCGAGTGCACTCATAAAGCGAAATATAGTTGTGTAAAGGGGAAAGTAAGAGCACTTTTCTCATGAATGCGCAGTTACTCGCACATTGGGATATCATTATACATATGATTATTCATGTTGTATTATCATCAAAACATTCTTTACCAGGTTTTAAATATCCAACTGAATATCCAATTAATTTAAAATATCCAAAATTGAATTTTATATCATAAATCGTATTCACTTATCAGCTTTAACTAAAGAAAGCGGTTTTCACGCCGTCTTAAAATTCAAACAATTATGTATTCAAATACCATTCTGAATTAGATACCATTGCGATTTTTATGTTTAATTCTTTTAACAATTTTTCATCTGATATATGAAAAATGAAATAATCCATTATTACTTATTATGTAAGTTTACCTACTTATTACGTTCGACAAAGAAAAGTGAATTATTGGTCAGGGATAGGCCACTTTCCTTCGATAGATATGATAGTCCCAGGCTTTCTTCCAATTGATTTCAATAAAAGTCAATAAACTATTTTTTTCCAAACTTCTTGATAATTATGATAATTCTTTAAAGAATTTTTTACACAATATATGTCCTGCTTTATAAATTTTCTTACTTCAGCGAAGTACAGAAGAAAATGAAATCGTAGAATGCAGACTTTAAATAAAATTTTTATAATTTTTCAAAATAAATTAATTCCTTACAAAGTATCAAATTTCGAAGAACTCGTCATAATTTTAAAATGAAATAAATATCCTTTATCCGTTCATTTTGCTGGTTTAAATGTAAAATGAAGAAATCCAGGAGAACAGACATTCAAAACTTAATATTTCTCTTTGCAGTCATCGTGCATAAGTAGGGGAAAATTATGAAGTTAGTTTACAGAACAACATGTACTTTCGTTTAAAGTAAAATGTCAAATAAAGGGTTAACGAAATGTTGGAACCGGCAGACACTTATAAAAGATGTCTTCAAAATATAATTAAAAACTAAGCTGCAGTTAGGATTTAGGAAACCAATCAGCATTTTATCAATTTTTTATTCGCTATCTAAAAAGGCAATTTATTTTGTAGTTCACAGAGCCGAATAAAAGCAGTTGCTTCATAAATGGCTTTCAAATTTTTCAGCAGGGAAATTGGAAATATGCAAATAAGCAATTATTGTATTACGAACGTAATATTTTTATATATAGCGAAAAGAATATGCTACCAAATGGGTACTTTGGAGTTGACTCCCCATTGCACAACTACATTCAATAGTTATGTATTCCAGCAACTGTAACAAATATTCCAACAACGGCTTATTTAATCATTAAATAGTATCAGCTCATAAGTGGTTATCGTGATTGGGCAGGATTTTACAGGCCAAAGCCAGATTCGGTTATGATGTATTATAATGATTGCCAATGGTTACGAAATAAACGCACATTATAAGGAGAAAATATCATCGACCCATCAATTATAATTGAGTAAAGTGGATTATAATTGATGCAAGTATTAAAAGAACGATAGTAAATGGATAATAGGAATCTTATTAAGGACACAACTCTGAAATATTAACGCCGCGAGTATGATTAAATGAAGAGGTTTTGGAGAAGTCGAAAGCGTGTCCTCATTGTCAAGCATGCAAATATCATTCGAGGAAGTCAGCAAATTAACCTAAATTTCAAAAACAGTTATAAAAAAATTGCAAAATTTCCATGAAAAATATGCAATAAACGAGGTAATTTGCTTAAATATAATTTTTAACGTAATAAATATTAATAAATTAGAAAAAAAGAATAAATTTTTGTTTCTCCCATACTTTTTCTCGTTCAGCATACGATTATCTCAACAAAGCAAACAATTTTTTTTTTACTTCTAAAATTTGAAGTTATTTTTTCGTCGAAAGTATCCGTGTCAGAAACTGCATTCAATATATGAAATCACCGCTCTTCGACATGCTTCGATTATGCCTGTAGCTATCGATCGACATAAAAAAAGGAAAAAGACACTAAAATTTGATTGCCCAAAACATGAAAACAATATTTCGAATCGATAAGCTTCGTGACAAAGTTTTATTATGTAAAAGTTTCGAATCACAAAATTCTACACCTCCTGATGGAACCAAAGCCCTAAAAACGGATAAGGGCAAGAGTGGAAGAATTTATGTTTGTCAACCAAAAGTTGATTTTCAGAGTATCCATGCTGTTGTACTGCTGTATTGGAAGAAGCAGTTTTTTTTTTATCCGGGCAAGCAAACCTTGGTAAATTTAGCATGTCGAGTAAAATTAATCCTACTTGATGAATCAGCATGATTCGTAAAATGAAAGAAAAAAAATCACTTAAATGAAAGTTTTGTCTTCCTCATATAACAATAAGGTTTAATCAGCAATAATTAGGTTTTAAATATTTTCTTAAAACGTTAAAACTACATTAATTTGACGCGCGACTTTTCGCTGAGTATTAATTCATTTGTTAGGTTAAGATCCTATTTGAAAGTTTCACAAAGGCTATTAATTATGTGTTCACTATTACATTAGGACATATCGAAATACACTTAGAGAAATAACTAATCTTCAAAATATTTGAGATCAATATTTTGATGTATATCGACGTTCACTATGAGACGGATTAAAAAAAAATTGATAGCAACTATGCGTGCCTCTCATTGCGAAGACCTTATGTTAGAGGCTTGATAGAAAATATTTGATAATTTAAATTTTTTTAATTAAAAAATGTATTAATTTTTTTAAGCACGTCAAAAAGCTCATAGTCTGTTCTGTTCTATTTACAAATTGCGTGACTTGGAAGTGGAAAGGGCGCTTTCATACTTCTCCAAAATTCCATTTTAAGAGTAAATATGAAATTTCATCAAACCCACAATTTAAAGACAAGTATGGAAGAAGCACGATAGAAAACTAATGAAATTCTATCGCTATTGACGCAATTTTTTTGACTGTTGATTGTTGGTATTTTGATGATGCCTGAAAAATGGTATCATAATCAGAAGAGGTTTCGTTTCAATGGAAATAAAAAGGCAAACATTGTGTGGCACATTGTTGAGATCAGTAAAGGATTAAGGATTTAAAAAAACTGATAAAATTATTATTTTGAAGAAGCAGATATTCAAACTAGAATTTGGCATATTATGTAAACATATATAAACATAATTATGCAGATGCCTAGTTGAAAAGATGAAACAGTTGAAATTTGCTTCAATTGATTTTACAAGGGATGCATTTTAATTTCATTCTATTAACGTCCCGTTATAAAGCAACACTTGGGATATTTTGGGGACGGATCCCGTTATAATTAACCGGCCTCAGATGACTGGGAAGACAACTCATCTCTCCATACCATATCAGCTGGAGGACGTTTGGCCCTGAAGGCTTTAACGGGTAACAACTGACGACTGGTTTTCGGTGGTATCGGGTTTTGAACCTGAAAGCCTACGGCTCATGAGCCGAGACATTAGCACCGGGCCACCGCGATCCTTCACACGAGACGCACATTATGTATAAGAGCGAAGCGATAGGAGAACACGTCAGTTGTTGCAAAAGACATTAAGAAAATTTCTTATTCAGTTATTTTACAATGATTTAGATTCTTATATGCATTCTTTTTTCACATATCAATTTAAGAAAGGGAATTTTAGGTATCTTTGAAAAGCATGCGTAAGTGATAAAGATTTTTATCCCTTTGCTCATGGCGACATAGTCTTTAATATTATGAAATTAAAGCATATTTAAAAAGGACGCAACTAGCTATTGTGGGTATTTTTTATTTACGTAATTCAAATTCATCTCCGGCATCAACAATATGGATACGAAATACTATCAGATTTTGATATAGCGTATTTGTTTGTCATATCATTTGGGGCTCAGGCGCACACTATAATATACAAGCATACTTCTGTTGAGATCTCCCTCACCCCGAAATATAATATGCTCTTTTATCCACACATTGAGATGCCATAGTTTATGAAAATGTGAACAAAATGATTTTAAGTTTCTGCTCTTTCTTAGTATATATATAAGGCATTTTTTTAATTCTAAATAACATTTCACAACTTCGTAGTTAACATTTTCTCTCTATCTTGAGCCAATTTTCAAATAGCTATGTCAATTCGAAAAGTATCACAGAAAGCGATCACACACACATAAACGTGCTTATTTAAATCAACATTTGGAGCATCAAAGTTAGAGTATAAAACAATGGATCATTATCGTAAAGAACGATTTTCATTGGCTAACTATACGGTGAAAATCTCCCTGAAAACTTTAAGGAGAGGGATTATTTCCCCATGCTGTGGGCAAGCCAGGTATCACGCTGGTCGGTTGATCGTGCTTCGCTAACATTGAGACTGGGTTTACGATTGCTAAAAGATGCAGGTGTGAAGATCTTGCACTTTAGGTTTGCTGAATTTGAGGTGCAATTGCCACTGTGCAAGTCCGATCCACGATTTTTTTGAAATTAAGGTGAAAGCTTAATAAGCGAGACAGCATCCTCCGGACACTTTGTCTAGAGGTTATGTTACTTGGTACAAACCCTAATGCTGTGTGTTTGGTTCTACCTGTCCTCGGTTCAAATGCAATCAGCACATTCTCCACAAAGGTGACCAGCGACCTTGAATAAACTACCTTCATATAGCTGCTATGGCGCCTCCTACCGGCAGCAAAAATCGTCAGGCGCATTAAATACAACAGTCATCATCATCACCAACCCCTCACACACGCTCGCCATACACTTGGTGATAATGTATCGTTCGTCGCACCACCGACTCACTGGTGGGAGAGTATGTGAGGAAATTTCATAAGCCATAATATTCTAAGGGCACGAGTAATTACTTTTGTCTAGTAGCTAAGTTACTCGGCTACAAATTCTAATGTTGCGAGTTCGGTCCTAACCTATACATTCTCCTACACCATAAAACTTACCTAACCTACGCCATAAAACAAAAAATATCCAGCGGATGCTATGGAATACTTACAACCATTTTATGAAAGCTGATCCGTGTCTTATCGAGCATGTGGTAGTACGTTCAGAAGAAATTTACACCCTTTTAGTCATAGGAGATATGAAAAACCATTGAACCTCTTGGTTGACAGAGATGACATCTTATTAAATTAACCTGATTTATATTTTATTTAATTATTTCAACTAATCATGAGCTTCCCTTGGGCCCAGTTTTCTTTCAAATTGTTTATTTGGATGATAAAAGTAATTATTTTAGCCTTGTTTTCTCATTTTGTTATTTTGTAACAACATATCGAATTTCTCGCCATTCCGATTTAGATATATTTTATTATTAACCCAATTACGAATTATGTTTAAATTTTGGACACCAGTAATATGCATAAAAGCTCCGATTTGTACCGAGTGCCATTGTAATTAAGCAGATTATTACACATATAACTTAAAATCCAACCCATTGTTCATTCCTTATTGATTTTACCTAGCTATAAAATACGACGAACATTATTGTTAAAACTATTCCTTTTTGACGGCAAGATTTCTTTTATATTTGTGCTTCTATCTGTCATTCAATGAAGGGAAACGAAGGGGCCCTTCTCCTCTCCTTCCTCCCTTTGAAAGACGGAAAACAGAATTGGATCCGACTTGCTGTTTGGGTGAAAATAATACATACTAAATCGCATCCAATCTTTTAATCGAATGTCTAAGTTATTTTTTTTCCGTATTGGCATGAATTTCTTATAGATTTGATAAAGTTCGATAATTTTCCCAATAAAGAACACATATTCCATTTCACGCATCTATCTCCCCACATTCAGAAAACATGTCCAAATACAGATCGTAAGATAATTAATATATTTACTTCAAAACTTTTAACGAATGAAAAATGGATAGCATTTCCTTATATGTTTCCAGTAACTTTCAGCGCGTTTCGTAAAACAAACTTTCCCGAATGGCGAGTATTCCCAAGCACACTTTCAAGAGAGCCAGATCCTAAGCGAATGCCACCTCACCTAATACCCATTACTCTTCCGGCACATAAAGTAGAAGGAACTAATGAAAGGAGACTCCGGGCCAAGTATTTTTGGGCGGGATCTCGAGGAGAAGCAAGAGACTGTCAAATAAATTGTGATTTGGCCGAAGTTTATTGCAACGCAATGATTGCATTAGCAAGATATTATCCGAAAAAAGGATCTCCGTCAAATGCCTTTCCAGATAGATGCACTGGAGTGGTTGCAAATACTGAAACCAATTCTGTGAATTGGTTTTAAAAATTAATGCGGCGCTTAAGATTTATTGCAGTAAAACTTTTAATAAATTGAGAATAAGGAGGAGCTACCTGAATGTATAACATGTTCATTTTCCTATTTTGAGTTAAACAGTTTATCAAAGAAAGAAAAATTCCAAGTTTCTTGATTCCGCAGCATGTGTGATAATGGATCTAAAAATGAGAACCATCTTGAAATGGAAAATGTTCATTTTCATAAGCGGAGAAAGCGGATTTCGAAAAGTGTGGGTACTGTTCTGTTTTTCTTCTTTATCTCCCCCCCCCCCCTGATTCTTTTTCAAAGCACTTTAGAAGTCGAAATGATTTGGATAAATATTTTTGAACCACTTCCCATGAAAGATTATAAAATTACACGCCAAGTGACAGACTAGTTTTTTACTTTGCCTTACGCGTATCATATAAAGAAAAACGTATTAAAATTAAAAAAATGATATCGAAATCTTCAAGAATTTTCACATTTTAGATTTCCCTGAAGCTGAAAATCGTAGTTTTGGAATTATGTATGTCTCTATGCAAGTAGCAAAAAAATTGACTGCAAAATAGGACTTGAGATTGAAATTTGGTAAATAGTCGTAGCAATAGATTTATAGATCTTATCCAATTTTGAAGGAAATCCATTCACAGGAAATAAATAAATGTCTAATAATAACAAAATATAAAGAGCTAATTGCGTGAAATTCGGTTTACGGTTTTAGTACCTAAAGTATAGATCCAAACCAAATACACTCACAATAAGTGGGCCATCTGCCGCACAGAAAATTCGTACGTATCTAAAGTGATAAATAAAAAACGCAATTCATTTTGGAGTTTTGTGCCAAATTTTGATTTTATGCCTTTGGAAAAAGACATCTAAATAGCAAACCTGGTTATTTACTGTGAAGCATGAAGTCCGAAAATAAAACTTCGATCGTCCGTGGCATTCATGACCTTCGGGGAGGATCACAATTTTCATGATCATTCAAACCTTCTAATTTTATTTAGGAAAGTTTTAATTTTTTATTTAATTGCCATTAATATTATTTCATTTCTTATTTTGTTTAGCATATCATTTATCTTAAATTTTGATCGTTTCGTTTTTGCTTCTTTGGATATATATAAGAGTTTCATGCGTTATTTATTCCCTGCAATATTCTGCACTTGATTCAATTCGTTGCTTCAGATAAAGATCATATGACTCCCGTGTCATTGAGCAGCTGAAGCTGACGAGGATTCAGTAATAAAAAGTAACCAGAACTGTCATTTAATTAAGTTATCGTCTCCGAGGACAATGGACTACATCACAACTGTTGGCAAGCCTCTCCAGATTCATGCTCAATGAAATGAATAACTGTATTAATAAACCTCTACTCTAGTGGGTTAGCGAGGATGAACTGTAAGAATTGAAACACCTGAACAGACACAGACAGGGTTTGACTCTCGAAGACATCGCTAACGAATTCACGGGCAACACAGAGCATGGTTGTCACTATTAAGGAAAACCAGAGCACATTTCTCTCGGTCCTTGCTGTTGGGCGTAGTGGAGAACCCTCCCAGACGCTCAAATGGATCTTTTCCAGACTTGGCAACTCCTCGGGTGCCCATCCCGAATTAAATGAGCACCGAACACCGTGACCCCACCAGGAATTATTGTTCCGTAGCCAACGGAAAGCAGACGTCCAAATGGTGCTGTTGTGTTTCGTTGGTTACGCAAATGGCAGGACCGAAGAAAAAAAGCCAGAAGAAAGAACAGAAACTGTCACATGTCTGGATGTTGCGGTGGCGTAAAGGGTTCGAGCGTAAATAAATAAGCATCAGCCTGAAGATGACGTTCGACCTAATGCATTCGCAAAAGCCACAATCGCGTGTCGTGCGTGGGACGAGCCAAGCAATATAAAAGCCTTTTTCGTCTTAGTTGGTTAAGGTGTTCGCAGAAAGTATTTTTTTCTCCCGATTTTTCTCCGCTTTTCCGAAACGTCACATTTCATATTCCATTTACTATCGAGTTAATCGATTGAGGGAAAGTTTTACATTTTCTCCGACGGAAGGAATGAATTCGAGAGAAGGGTTTTCCTGAATTTTTCCACAAAACAACGTGGCATGTGTGTGGAGAAGCTGTAGTTCTTTCCGCTAATGTTTTCCTAGCGGATAAATATTCTTTTTTTCTGATTCATGTCGTGAATTTCTGAGTTGTTTACATTCGTTGCTGCTTCATCATTCTCTTCATATACTTTTTGCATTACTAATACACAAAATACCTTCATACTTATAAGATCTGCTTTTTTTAAGGTAGTAACAAAAGTTTCACTCTTCACAATGAATATTATTTTTATTTTCAAGCTGCATTAGGAATATGGGAAAATAAAACATGAATAATTTAGAGGAAACAGTTACATAGCTATTATGTGAAAGCTATTTATTCCAGGCAAACCACCAAGGGTTAGAAATCTTTTTTGTATTATTATTTAAATGAAAAGATTTTTTATGGGTTGATAGGTTTCTTTATGTCATTAAAGTTCGTCCTTTTGGATGCAAATGAAACTCTGAAAAATTTTAGACCTAATTTTAGAATTAAGTTGTTTTTATAATTCTTCCAAGGCAAAAATCTGAGTAATCAAAAATAGTTTAGAACAACAGTTATTTATGCATATATTTTTAGTAATAATTTTATATTTACATCAATAAGGAGAAAGATCACGGTATTTTCCTTGTTCAACAAAAGTCCTTACAATGCATTTTATACCATTTCCATCCTTTATTCTAAGAATTCTATATTTTTTTCGGCTATCTTGAGTAAAACAAAGATGTATACGACTATCAAAGTTTGAAATATTGATGGAATGTATTTAATAAATTATTTGAATTTCATTTTAGATTTTTATGAATACCACACAGTTTCTGCAAAAAACCCTCTAACAGACGATTTGTTGATAAATGTATCAAATTTAATCGTACTCAAAAAACATTCACTCAAGTAACAAAAAAATTAGGAGGATTATGTGGAAAGTCCAGCTTACCTTTAAAAAATTACACATGTTTAAACGAATTATACAACAAAAGAAATTTTACTGTTCCCGCATGCCGCTTAGATTAGTAATATTAACACCCCTTTGTTAAAGCAACACTAGGAAAACTTTAGGGGCGGACCTGGCAATTCTTAATCCCATTCAGATAACGAGGACGATGCCTGAGCAGGCATCCTCTCTCAAAACTTCCACACAACAATAGTGGGATGGCGTTTGACCCCGAAGGATTTAACGTGCACCAGATCCACTTAACGATGGTTTTTCATTGGAATCGAGGCTTGAACCTGAAGCCCTCCGGTTCCTAGCCGAGACCCTCCCACTAGCCTACACCAGCCCTACCTACATATCAATATGTAACGATTACACTTAAATTGAGTAGACAGAGAAGTGCTTCACCTGAAAAAGGCTACTCTACAGATTTCTTGGAGTAATACAGTCTTTTATTGTGAGCAACAAGAATGTCAGAAGCGACATTTCGATTATGATACGCAGGTAAAAAGCGCTTGAAAAGCACTATTTTTATTTGTAGTGCGTTTTGGGAATGAGCAGTAAAACACTTTACTACTAGTAATAATATTAAAAATTCCTTTAATATTCCTATGATAATTATTTAGTGAAAATTGCTGCATCAGGTGAAAAAAGCTTCAATGTTTATTGATATAGGAGATAGAAGAAAATCCACTTAAATTTACAAAAAAATTGCAACAAAACACAGGGAAAAAAAGTATACTTTTCCATTTGATAATAATTTAAGTTAAACTATAATCATAGATATATTATTGAGCAAGCACACACAACTAATGTCGATAAATTTTTTCATTTTATACAGCTTAAATATAATTTTTTGATATAGTTTATTGAGAATTTTATTATAATCATGAAGAATTCGACTTGCCTTTCTATAAATTTTCAAAATAAGTTCCTTTGAAAAGAAATGTAAACGTCTCTCGTGAAATCTAAGTGAATTTTCGACACATAGAAACACTTGAAAAAGCAAAATATATCAACCTTTTCGTTCAAGTCTGAAAAATGTGGACCACGACTATCTAAATGGTCTACAGAAATAAAGAAGAAAACTGTCCCTAAAAGGAAAACTTTTGTAATATTCCGGATCTTACGAATAGATCCCATTTCCAGAAACCCTTGGGGGATTGGCAAGATCAAGTTCTATGAAATACTCATGTTTTAAACAAACCTACTAGACCCCTTTCCCGCCTTTCTGTTGAGGGGGGAGAGGCTGAAAGCATAAAAAATAGAAATGGACAATCACAAATAAAGATGGCGGATTTCTCGAGAAGCTTTGCCTCTGGAGGAGTTTGGAAGAGAGAGGAGGGAAAATAGAAGTATAAAAGGATTCGAAGTTCTTTTCTTGTTCGGAAGATGGCCTCAGGTGTTGAATTTTTTTTTGCTTTTTAAGTTCGTTATTTCGTCGTTCGCAGGAAACAAATGAAAAGAGCTCCGATGAATGTGTTTTTGCGGATATTGGGTTTTGGAAAAGAAAAAAAGAAGCTGCAAGAAAGCCAGATGGCTAATAATTTCCCATCTCCTTTCTTTTTTACTTTTTGAGAAAACTGGATAATCAACTTTGAGAAGGGATGAATTTTAAAACCGAAACGCGTGTTTAATAATGTTGTTTTTATTGAATTATTGACTTTCTCCTCAAAGAGTATCAAATTATTTCTGTTCCCCTGTGAAGAAAGTTGCATTAAAAGAAACCTTACTTACTTGAAATCTTTGGAAAAGAAGTTATCTCAAGCAGTAATATTACCTTTCTTAGGATGCAATCACTTTTTTATTTATCTTTTACAAATTTTCAATAAGTTTCCTACATATTCAAGTATCAAATATAAGATAAAATATTCATTAAGCTTTAAAAAGATTTTTAATTCTCAGAAAAATAAAGGAAATGTATTTTTTTGTACTTTTAATGAGGAGTTTAGAGTTTGGTATTCATAATTTGAATAACCAGGATTTTGTTTAAAACCAGCAAAAGTTTCTACTTATTTTTTTGTTTAGTTAAAGTATTGACAAAACTAATACTTCCGACTATTGTTTCTAAGTCTTTTCAGTGAGAAGACTGTTTTTAGCCTTTTGAATTGCAATAAAAGCAATAAGATAACAATCTGATGCCCAATTTTTTTTCTCTATCTGAAGAATAATTAAGAATTAGACTTAGTCAAATTTTAGCAATGATACTTCCCTTAAAGAATAAATGTTTAATCTTTCTTTAATTTTTTTTTTCTTATTCAAAGGAGTATTTATACATGGCGCCACTAAAATCTCGCAAAAGTTCGGTTCAGTTTATAAAATATGGATTTAACTTGTAAAAGTTTTTATCTGAATGCTTTTAATGATATAATATTTCAAATTTATGTATGAAAAATCTGAAATAAAAATGATTATCATCACTTGCTATATTATAGATGGCAAAGATTTATTTAGAAATATCTGATATTTACTGTATGAAAATAATTGCAAAAAATTTATAGGCCGATTGTATGTGCAAAATGAGTAAATATATAAACTCATTCCATCAATTCATACAAGAATCAGAACTGCTTAATGTGACCATTATTGAAAAAAAATATAGCATACATATTTAGTTTTATCTAATATTGATCAAAGATCAAATAAGTATTTTTCATTTCATGCAGACGATAAAGATCATAAGTAATATGTTTTGAATCGTGATTTAATAATTCATAGTATCATCAAAAATAATGTCGCCATAAACTAATGTAATAATAGAATGTGGGTTAGTCACCACAAGAAAATTTTTGAGCTATTATGATATGGTTAACTTCAGGTAACAATAAAACGATATTAATGCACTGAAAAAAAGATACGAATGCGTTGCTAATTTAGTGATGTCAAAAGAACCCGCGAATTCCTTTAAAAAATCTCTGTGGCTTCTTGTGAAATTATCTTCCAAAAGATTTCGAAACCAAATTTCGAAACTATGTTATGTTAGAGAGTCACATAGGGCATCTAAACCGAAGTCAAGAAAATAAGATAATATTCGCTTTATTGAATCATTCATGGAAAGACATCACTGTGGCTTATCGGGAAAAAATATTTCTAATACAACTCATGGCAAAAGTAAGGTCGATTTTTAATTTTATTTTCTATATATTGTTCATTCTTTAAACTTTATTCAGATCTAAAAACCTCAACAGTTTGTTATGCTGATAGAAAAAAATTAAAAGTATGAATTGAAGAGAAAAAAAAAACAATGCGAAGAAATAAACAGCGTGCAATTGTTTTCATCATACTTTTTCTTCTGCAATTTGATAAGCTTACTTATTTCAGTTTTCAGCATATAAATATCTGACAATTTGAAAAAGCAATTTTTTTTCAGAAAGATTTCCTGTCATTCATTCACTCGCGCTTTACTCTTAACAATAATGTTCATTCATAAGCAAATTGAAACTTCATGAAATATAAATAGAAAATAAATTTATTCAGAATTTTGCATATTAACTGGACACTAAGACTTTTGTTTTTAAAAGGAAATAATTTTTTTCTTTTAAAAACAGACATTGAAATTCAGAGGCGTATATCTTATTTACTAAATTTGTATTTTACAAGACTGTTTCTTTATTATTGAAAATGCATATTAAAACGAAAAGTAAATGACATATTAGTTAAAATAAATACGGGGAAAAACGGTAACAATTACATAAAAATTAAAATTCTAAGATTAATTATCTTACGAGAGTTAATACAAACAATTTTTAATTAGTTAGGTAAATAAGAATGTGTAGAGTACAGTTATACTTTCCTTTTTCTCCTAGGAATCTGAAGATTAATTTTATTTAAAACGTGTTGAATTCAAATAACTTTATTTTTTATAATTTAATCGATGGTATTCTAATTCATTAGAGAAATTTACCGCAATCAAAAACTTCATAATTTTCATAGGAAGGCCGAATACTTTATAGAGGAATTGTTGAAGCTTCAATAAAAATTTCTACCTATTTGTGCTAATTATCTATAGAAATCGTCACAAATAAATATTAAATATAAAATTTAGGGAAATTATCAAACATATATACAAAATAGATCATGAGGGGGTTTAATAATAGATATTTTCCATTAGAGAAATGGTAAAGGCAATCGTTAAACTCGAACAAACCAATTTACATGTCCTAATGTAATTACTTGCTTACGAAACTTGGCAAGAAAAAATGCTATTTATATTATAAGGCTCACGTTCAATCTTGAATACTCATTACAAGCTATAGTGTATTGGCTACTTATAGCTTGAATCTCTACTTACATGGAAATAGTTAAGAAGAATCAGTTTTACAAGACGGCTGTACCACATTTAAAAAAGCAGCTAACTTATGCAAATTTAGCACCTAAAATGGCCAACGCAAATTACTTACATGCATTCTTTATCTCTTCTTACTCGCGAATACCGGCAGACACTGGACATGCGAATACTCGATTTAATTTAGTTTAATTACATTGACGTTTTGCTTTAAATAAACGCTTTTTTGGGACGGACCTTATAATTCTGAGCCATGGTCCGATGGCGAGGACGACAATAAAGATGACATACCTCCCTCTCCGAACCACCCCAGCAGGAACGTGAATGTGGGAAGATATTCAGAAATCAATTCTTAAGTCATCTTAGGAATTTAAGTTGCATGAAATGTGCAGATTGGTTAGAATGGTACTTTCCTTACCCTCCTAATCGGCATTCAAGCATCCCAAACATTCCTGCCGGATGGAGAATCCCTTCTACAGAGCTTAATCTTCTGTCTTCTTATATATTTGCCTTTAAATTTTGAATATCAACTGAGTTCACATTCTTATGTTATTAATATAAATACAAATTCTAGATTAAGTGAAAGCATAAAAGCAGATCTGAAGTGTGGGCTGAGCGATTCAGCAAATTAGATCGCAGGTCTTTACTTGAAGTATTATAGACATCGCCATTTCTCTACATTATTCATTCTACCAGCAATGAAAGAATTTTGTACAGTTGTGCTATAAAAATTATGTTGCACCCATTTTGTTTCGTGTATCGGATTAGAGTTCATTCTTCTGTTTGAATTTATGTAGAAGATAATGTTCTCTACCACATCCAGCGAGTCTTATTAGATATACACAATTACTTTCGCTCAGCTTTCCATCACCTCAGGGAAGATAACGAACTTTTCAATAAAACAATTTAAGCCCGTCGTCGCTAACTCCCTGATCGATCTCAGCTTGGACGTCGAATCAGATAGTTTCTATCAAACAGCTAATCTATCAGGTCTCGTGGTGCGAGTTATTGCTACATATAGTTAAATGAACACCCATAACATAGACTACATTTTCTTATTTAACTGAGTTTATGAGTCGCATTTCTGCTCTTTTTTAAAAATTTTTTTAAATACAAGTTTTTTTTTAAATACAAGTTTTATATTAAAAAAGGTTAAAAATTTTCTATAATATTCCTCCCATTTCCAAAATGTGTTGTTCCCCGTCTTAATACAAATATTTATCTTCTGATTTTTCCTATTTATTTTCTTTCCTTAGAAATTACAACAATTTCGCAAAGAAAGCGATACTTTCTTCAAAAAGAATGTAATCATTGTCATAGTTATATTGTAATATCTCTGTCGCGCAAAATAACAATTTCCATAAATTACGCAGCAATTTAAGAGAACGACAGAAGACTATACGAGAAAATGATGCCCCATCGAAACTTCACTCGAAAGAGTGCGTTAAGAGTTGTTTCTGGAAAGAAAACTTTAATACCCGGTTAAAGAGGAGGAACTGTAATCTTCGTCGCTCTTCTGAACTCGCCATTGTTCTTAACTCCAGAGAAGGTTCAATTACTCTAAGTTCTGGAGCACTAAAACTTCATTTGCATAATGGAAGGGAAGAGATTATTTCTCTTTAGTTGTATTTCTCAGGAGACAGAAAAAAAGTAGTTTTAGAGAATTTTTTTTATTAATTTCTCTTTCCCTCTCCCTTAGGATGGGTGAAAAAGACGAGGGAATAAATTGCCATTTTTATTTCGTCCCACTGTACATTTGAAAGTCAGCCAAAATTTTTAATAAAGTTTTAAAAAAAGCAGTCTAATAAAACGATATTTCCCTAAAAATAGTATTGGAATGGAAAAAAAGTATTATGAAGGAATGGGATAAAACTTTTTTTCTTCCAATTTGTATGCTTTGGAAAAAAAAATGGGAATTCATGAACTGTAGTGAATTGTAACAAAGATGTGAAAAATAAGGAAAAACGAATGATGGAAACTGAACGATGTCTGTAAATTGGAGATTACATTAGGGTTTCAAAATGTTATGAGAAATTTTTTCTTTCATTTCAGGAGCAGCCCAGAGAAATCAGCTCCCAGTTTTGGATTTCATTTTAGTATCTGGAAAGCATTAAGAAATTATTGTAAAAATAATTTAAACATAACGGTAAGCGATTTTCCAAATATGATCGGCAGCTAAAACATCTAATGTATATGGTCCCTTAATAAAAATATTGCTTTTTTTATCAATAGAAAAACTATAACAATATTATTTTATTCAGACTCATTCATGTCGAGTGTACCAAGTCCATTTCATTTTCGAATGTCAATCTTAAACATATCTTTATCCAATTTTTATATTTCACTTATTTCATACGAATAAGAAAAATAAAGCTGAAACAAGTAAGGAAAATATCTTATCTTTGTGTAGATAATATTATAATTGTCACAATAAAATAATAAGTATGAAATCTAGCATTTTAGTACATTATTCTTTTATTTTTAAAAGATATTTATCATCATAAATAAGCAAATAAAAGCACCTGTAGAAAAATCAGGTAAAAAAATCAAATTAAAAAATAAACCTAGCAGAGAAACCATTTGATTACCAAATTGGGCTGAAACAAAAAACTGTTTATGGCTGTGCAAAAAATTATTATAAACAATAAATATTGATAAAAATTTCTCATAACAAATGTAACGAATAATTTAATAAATTTAAATACTTCTAAAATCTTAAGTATAAGAATAATTAATTCAAACACAGAGTTCGAATTTTTTAATGCACTGTTTCTTTCCTGTTGGATATATCCTTATTCGCAAACAATGGATCATGGTTAGAAGAAGAGAATCATTCAGAGGGATTCTGCGTAATATGAAATCAAGCAGAAACAAACCTTAGATTCTATAGATTCTGATTAATTTTATTTCTTATACTTTAGTGGCAACGATTTTATTTCTTTATTTTTGAGACTATCATATCAAATTATTGTCAATACACTTTCATCTCTTCTTCTTTGATATATAATATGAGTATTGAAAATATGCTTTTGATATATTAGATACTTGCATGTATTTTAAAAAGCAACCTTTGTTTGGAGTTTGGAGTAAAGTATCTTGTATAAACGGGAGTGATTTTGGTTTTCACCAATTTACTTTATTGTTATCATTTTGAATGTTTTCCGTTTAATATTACTAAATTATTCAGTGTGTAAAGATGCCAATCATGGAACGTTCAAAATCGCATTTTCGACATTCATTGCTTATTTTTGTTTGATTTGAAGAAATCTGCCATCGAAGTCCATCATGTAATTTTTGTGTAGGGATGCTGCTCCGTTATATCCCATTTGACGGTTCAACGATTAAGACAATTTTGATGTCAATGATAAAAAACGGTCTGGAGGACACAAAAAAAATCAAAGACAATCAACAACAAGATTTATTGAACAAAGTTGGAAAGAAGTTATGGAAAATGATGAGAATATTTTGATTAAAAATAGTGTTCCAATTTTTCTTAATAAATGCCTTTCTAAATGAAAAAAATCAAAACCAAGCTATATATATATATATATATATATATTTATATATATATATATATATATATATATATATCCTCAATAACAAAATCTGCAGTGATGATAGTGGCATACCCCTTTAATATCAAAAACTTCTAAATGAGAGATATAATATATTGTAGTGCTAATTACTTATATGGAAATATAGTTATTCGTAAGAATATTGAAATATTGTTATTTGTGCAAGAAATATTGAAATATTGTTATTTGTGCAAGAAATATTGTTATTCCTAAAAAAAGTTACAATATTTCCGTGTTTATAAAGGTGGTAGAAAAGCGGATAAACTAAAGTTGCTTACGTTTGCTCGAAGACAGAATATGACCTGCATCTACGTTATAACAAACAGTTTAAAATCCTTCCATGAAATTCCATAATCTATTCAAAGATGTTTCTTGCATCAAAATAATCTATCATTCGATTCGCATATCGCTTGAGATAAAAGGGAAATAATACACATCAACAGTTAATTTTTCAAGTGGAAGAATTTTTTCACCTTCATGAAACCCCCATGCATTAATATTTCCCATTGAAATAATTTTATCTTCTGAAGTTAAAATTTTCAATTCTGTGCATCTCTAAAAGACAATAACAACAAATATTCGATTGTCATTATGCAATAAAAACATCCATTTTAATTAATTTTTCTTCCATTGATCTAACATTTTCTTTTTTTAAAAGTGCTGTATAAGAAAGTAAAAAAAAAGCATCAATGCTTTTATTTTACAATTTTTGATTTAAAAATATCGGTAATGAGATGCAGTATTAAAATATAGATAAATAGAAATAAGAGAAAAAAGAGAAAAAATTCGTCAATAATAAATTAAATAAATCTCCTAATATGTACCTAAAACTATAAAAAAAGCTTTCAATTCGATATTTTCAATTAATGAGACGAATTTAAACTTTTTTTTGAAATTGAATACTTTTCTACATGGTCAAAGAGAAATCTTACAGTAGAGTGAAACAACCCGGTGGATACTGCAAGATACATGCTGTTACTTTCACGATCGTATACGGCTGGAAGGAAGGTTATTTGTTTGATATAAAATCTCTTAAAGTAACTGCTCAATAGCTAAATGGACAAAATGTTTTTAAAAAAAGAAATAGATTTCAACTATTCCGGCCTAACAATTACAATTACTATAAATATTGATCAAAAATTATATTAGCATTGAATTTTCAACGCCAATTGATTCAAAGCCAATTGGGACTCCTTAAAAAGCTATAATTTCCTACACCAGTTGGGAACACAAATACAATTAGAAATTTCTGATTTCCCTTATTCTGTATTATTTTAATTCGGAAGTACTTCAGAATGAATCAGAAAATTCGATTAATTAACCCTGTTTAATTTTAAATACATCAAACATCATGAAAATAAACAGAATCGTTTGAAATAATTGGCCGAAAACATGTTAAGCCTAACCCCATTGCTGTTGGAAAAAAACTGAATTCGTTATTTATTTGGCGACAGAGAAACGAAGATTTTTGGCGAGAAAGTTAGTTTTTAATTAATTAACCAAATTTATGAAATAATATTTGAAAAAAGTGAATTAAAATCAAATGTCATCCCCAAAAAATTTTAAAAAATTTAGTTGAAATTGATTGGATGAATAAAAAGTATGTCTATATAATAATGTTTATATAAACACTTGTATTGGCGAGAAAAAAAATCACGCCAAGCTTGCAGCCAAACACTTGCAAGACATTCGAGTTTAAGATAAAGCAAGTAGCAAAATATAATGCAGTTCCATAAATTTAAATGAACCTTAATAACAAGTTAAATAAATTAAACACAATAAGTAAACCAAACTATGAAATATTATTCAGTTATAAAAACCAAATTACTGAGTGATCGTGGCAACGAAATTTTAAAATGAATTAAAATGGACATAAATAGAATATATTTTATTGTGTATACCAGTGAAATGACAGAGAACTGTCGTAGAAACTTTTTCTTTGGATCCAATTGCACAGCCATTGTTAACCATGGCTTAAATTGAAATATAATGGGGAATAGATAATGTGTTTACAGTGAATACAAATTCTATACACACAGCATGTGTTTCTATCTTGTCCCACAGCCTAGTAGGGTTGCACTCCCTCTATTAGTATACCAGCTCTATGCATACAACCCACATAATGAAAAAGAAATTTTATTTAAAGAATAAGATTAAAATTTAGTTATAATCGAGTTCCGTTTCAAAGCAACACTAGGGCTAAAAGGAGATTGAGAAGATAATGTGAGGAAAAAGAAGTTCAGATAGCTGAAAAGGATCCATTCTACATCAGCCCACGATGGCAGTTTGTAGCTGTATTGCATATACAGTGATTTTTATAAAAAAAATTCGGGGCCAATTTGTTAGCGTTGCGCAATTTCGTTAACGAGCGAACATTCAAAGCTATATAGCCGCGCTCTGCACGCCTTTTTACATATGGTTGGAAATATTGAAACGCTCGTATTTTTCATAAACATGAAATACGCTCTATTCATTTGCTCGATTTCTATGCAATTTGACCGTGGACACATGCTTAAAAACTTGAGCTGAAGATATCTCATACTGAATATCAACACAGATGACACCCCCAGTTGTAGGGCTTGCCTCCAGTCATCTGGAGAAAAATCGCCCGACGTGGTGCTCCCATCGCGGGATGGGAGGTATTTTAAAGACGTATTCTTGGGTCCCCCCCCTCCGAGAAACGAACGAAGTCGGAGGACAACTGCGGGAGGGTTACTGATATCTTTCGATATCCCTTTTCATTCAATGGATAAAAATGCACCCTTCTCCGTGTCCAATAATTATTAAAATTAAATTTTGGTTATCTTAAGGAAATTATTTTCCTCCCACGCATGCGACGTATTGTAATTGGAGAAAACTTTAATCTAGAAATTTTGATGAATAGGGGTTTCCGATTTCTTTGATTTCGAAAGTCTAATTATGAATTGTATATCGGATAACAGGTTTTTTTTAAAATTCAAAACAAAAGGCGGATGACATTTTTCATTTTAATCTTTACAATAAAATCTTAAATTTCTTTTGAATTTGGAAAGAAATATCTTTACACGAACTTCATCTGTTCGTACGCCTGCAGACATAATTGAAAAAGGCAACCAGACAGAAAATTTGATAATTAGTCATAATTTTGAATTATATATTTTTATTCAATTTTTTATCTTACAAGCAAGGGAAAGCGGCTGAATTGCATGTTAAGCTCTTTTTACTACACTACGAAGCTAAGAACAAAAAGTCTTATATTTTGAAAATTATATGATTGCGTTACATTTATGATCTGAATTACATTACTAAAATCGAAGATCAAAATCCCTGAAAATATATCAATCATATTTAAGGAAAGAAATCAATGAAAAAAAAAAACATATAGAGAAAAAAAATCTCCGGATAAAGGAATAAAAATAATAGCCTCAAACAAGGATCGTTTTAAGATATTTTTACCACTGTATTTAACTGTAGCATTCGCCTCGAAATTTTGAGTGTTCAATACAAATAAAAGCTCGGAATCAATACTTTCCAGCCACGGAATTCTGGCGGGAAAATAGCCGAAAAGATTTTAGATTAAATGGAGGACAAACAAGTCTTCGATCGACTGGCGAAGAGAGAAGCGAAACACACTAAGTGCCGGCCGTTATTGTTGCGTCGCCTGTGTGCACATTGACAGGCGGAGTACAAATGTCGTTGGATCGTGGCCTCATTTTCGTGGTACATTCGGCGCGCTCTCGTGGGTTTCCGGGTGTTTTCTCTCTAACAAAGCCAGATCTGGTTTTGATGGTCTTTGCCGAAGGAAGGCTGGAGGCGCTGGATGATTTCTGAGAGAGATTTCAAGATTTTTTCTCTCTACAGTACATCTACTAGATATAAAGAGAAAAAATCCTAAATGTTCAGAGAAACAAATATCATTTTTTAACACTCATTTCTGAGTTTTGATAAATGTTTCTGCAGGGGGTACCTCATACAAATGACATGTGCGAATGCTTTGTCATCCTTCTTATATCTCTAAAGTTTACATCATACTTTGTTCGAAGTATTAAAGAAATATTTACTTCATACTTCTTTTTCAATAAAATAGATAACATGATGAATGGTTCTGAAATACTCGACTGCATGTTGTTACTGTCCGGGGGGGGGACCTTTAGAGACAGAAGATAAATGAATGCATTTAATAAGAGTTCTGGTCCTTTCAATGAGATGATATGATGTTTCTAATAATTTGGGGTAAAATGTTTATATTACTGCAGTGTTCTTTTATTTCACTGAATTTTATTTTCTTGTCACCGAATTCGTGTTAAGTTTAACTACAATTAATAGTTTGCAAATTGAAATAAAAATTAAACATTTTTGGGCTACGAGTTGGTTGCACGGGATTAATATGAGAAAGAAAATAATTAGATAAAATCTTTTTTTGAATTCCTTAATTTTAGAAAAGAATTTTGAAATATGTAGACCTTTAATATTTTTGATAGATGCATAGTATTTTTACATCTCTTTGGTTCACTACACCAGCCAAAATCTTCCGTTTTCTGTATACCTAACCTGAGCTTTACTGAAAGCAGAAAATGATGAAATACAGTACTTCAAGCGAATCAAACTCATAAAGCCTATAATCAGAAAAATGATTCAAATTATCTTCATTTCTTGTTTCTCGTGAAATTTCATATATGCTTTTCAACTTTTATATTAAATTAGAGAATTTTTATTTTTAATTCAATAAAATTATTTCATGCATTAAAATAAAAAAGAAAACAAAATTACAAGCTTAAAAAGCGATAATACATTTTTTATACATTTATTAATATTACAGTAACGGGCAGCATTTTCACAAATGGACTAGGAATTTTTATTCTTCCTTAATTTCGATGCTAAGATTTTATATTATATATTATATAAAATTTGAGAACAAAATATAACACAGATAAATTCATAGAAGACTTTTTTTGAATTTTAAATTGCTGCAAAGAATCTTTTCCAAATTTAAAAATTTTTGAAATTTATCCTGGCTAACCACATTAACTTTCCTCAGTTCTTAATTAAAATTACGACAAAAAGTTTTTAAATTCGCTATCCCATTCTACACTGTAAATTTGTGTTGAATTTCTTAAGTTCTAAATCCAGCGTTCGGTTCTGTAGTGCATAAATAATTCTTCAATATTCAGCTAAATTCAGCTAAATATTGCGATAGTTTATAAATTTCCCATCTTCTTTCCTTTTGTTAAAATGATTGACGTTCGACCTTCAATGAAAATTATTGTGTCAAAATATCTGAATTTGCATTAGATCAGTCCCTTCTATAAAAAAAAAGTTTTTTTTTTCGACTCACCCATTGGCTGCTTTAGAGAAAAGGGGACACAAATACTGTTGATGCTCAGTCATGAGTTGCGGAACTACTATGTAAGCAGTCCTTGTGGAAATAGTGTTACCTGCATCAATGGGGACTGTTGTTCATATGAGAAAAAAAACTTAAATACATTTAAATTTTTTATTTAATATTTAAATAATCTACAAACAGTTTATTTCAATGGGAAGGATGTATTTTTTTCTACTTTTTGCCATTGGTTTTAACATAATTTTCAATTTCTTTTAATCGCAGTGAGTTTGATCGGTCCAACTTATTTCGGTATTTAGTTTTAATGTTTACCATACCCGAAAATCCAGCCTCACATAGGTATGAATCAGTACAGGGGGGGGAGGAGAACTTTCATAGCTTCATCAAACAGGCAAGGATAGTTCCCAGGCAACGAGAGCCAGAATTTTGTTAACTGCTTGCGATTGAAAGTATGTTTCAGTGACGCATCTTCTGATAAATCACTGAGCTCTTCATTTGTTTTTGTCTATTTATTAGTTGATAGTTTGTCCTGAAATGGGCTGCAAATCTAATTCGAAGTTTCGAGCTTTTTCATCTCTTCCCCGAAATAGGTGTCGGGGAATCATTGTTTTCTTAACAATGATAAAAGAGTGGAAAGGGCAGAGAGTACGTTCATCTTTGGTTGCACTTGATTTTCTACAATAAAGGTTTCAAGTGTTTCAAAACAATCATATTTACCATTCTTAACAAAACTCCCTCACAAAATAAGTTTTTTCAGGAACGATCGAGTTTTATCGTGAACTGCAAAAATTTCGGATCCGATTGAACCTTGCAGATACGATTTGAGTTCGTTTAACTTGGAAAAAATATCCGCCTAATATGTTAACTTGAGAACGAACTCTTCCTACAGTAGATGTTCAATATGTTCTGTTTTTCCTTCTAAGTAAATTGTTACTTCATTTCGCAGTTTCACTAACTGAGTCAGTCCTTTTCCACTGGATAACTGAAATGCCTCCGCATGGGGAAGAAAAGATGTAGGAAGACTACCCATTTCTTCACTCCGCTTTTGAAACAAACGCGCTTGTAAGGGCCTTGATTTAATATAATTTACAATTTGTACAGCTGCAATGAGCACAGTTTTTAAATCGTCAGCCAATGCTTTTGGAACCAGTGCTTCCCTGTGAAGGCTACAATGAGTCCACAAAGCACAGGGACTTTCGTCAGGAACTCTTGTAAACGCAATGCTGTTTTGCCCACATTGTCCCCGCACCGTCAATGCATATACCGACACAGTTCTTCCATTCTAAACCTTTTCCTTTTATATGGGAATCGATTGAATTGAAAATTCATTCGCCCGTTCCACGAATAATTGGCTTACGGAACAAACTATCTTCATGCACGTCGTATAAAAAGAACAAAAAACAAGTAGTTGATACAGGCCTTGAGCGTCCTTAGACTCATCTAGTTGTACAGTATAGTATTTGCTTTCAACTACTCTTCTGATTAGTTCATCTTCTGTCCACAGCCATTTCGTTGTGCAACAGTGCTATTGGATAGTGGTATGCGCTCGATTTCCTTTACTTTTTCGCCACGTTTTAGGGCCCACTTACTATTTCAT
The DNA here is from genome assembly GCA_026289955.1 of Argiope argentata. Taxonomy (NCBI): domain Eukaryota; kingdom Metazoa; phylum Arthropoda; class Arachnida; order Araneae; family Araneidae; genus Argiope; species Argiope argentata. The sequence continues at coordinate 5,906,025 of JAOUZG010004505.1, read as the reverse complement.
CGCGACCCATAGTTTGGGAACTGATGGGATTGTGAAGGAAGTAATGCTTATAAATCTTAATGATGAGTAATTTAATCATTACAATTGAGATATTACACCTTCACGATCGGCAAACGCATTTTAATGAAGGCAGCGTATTCTTTCAGCGGGTCCGTGGAGGAGAGTAATGCATGAATAAAAAGTGTTTATTACTAATGTTGAAAGATGCAAATACTTTCAGTCGGGATGCAGCTGCGAAGGAACATAGGCTGTCGATTGATTCGATGTACACACGCTTATAAAGAAAAATCCAGAATGGAAAGAAATATATAATTAACAATGAACATTGGCAATTTTAATCCCTCTATGTATATCTCAAGAGCAGACAAGATTAATGCTGCTTATAACAACTATTTCGGATGTTAGCTCATAAATTCCTTTTTTTTGTAGAAAACATCTAAAAACAAATAAAACATAGCTATGCATTTGTAGAACGATAAAAAAAATTCCTTATCGTGTGTTGCACTTAATCTCGGTCCGAACAGGTTTCTGGTACATGAGATTAAAAGAACTAGCAGAATCCACACACCGCAACAAGCGCAAAATGGAAAAATCGCGTCTGAAAATATTTGCCAAGCCATAAATTTCATCTGTCGGCTTGGTGATCCGCAAACTACAGATCTCTCGCAAAAAAGGGGAGGGTAGCTTTGAACACATAAAGTAAATAAACTAGTAACTTTTTACGGATTTTTTTTCTCCAATGGCTGCATGGATCAACTGAAATAGAGTTTTTGCGGTTAGGTGCCGAAATCCCTTTCTTGGACAGCGAATTGGGATCTCAGTTTGAAGGGATCAAAATAAAAGTATTTTATTCTTCTTGTATTGGGAAAGAGCAAGCGGTCAATAAATTAAAAAAAATATCCAGGTGCAGAAATCGTTAAGAATGGACAGATTGCTTAAATGATGAAAGGAATAATGCTTGGATAAACTTTTGTTTTATTTTATACAAATAGACAGCGAAAAATTAAAAATACTAGAACGAATTTATTTTGAAAATTCGAATAGGAAAAATAACTTAAATGTACACAAATGTGGCACATATACTAAAAAGAACAAATTAATATATTGAAGAGATTCACTTGGGCATATACATATATTTTGAAAGCTTTCAGATCTACTTAGTTTAGATTAGTTAAATGAACATCCCGCTTTAATGCAGAAGTAGAACTATTTTAGAACGGACCACTAATTTTGAATCTATGTAAGAATGAAGATGACGACACCTGAGCTGCCCTCCTAACTCTTCAAACTACGCCACACCAGCGAAAGAGCAGCGGTTGATTGGAAGCTAGGCTTAACTATTTTCTGGAAAATATTTAAAGCTACAATAGAGATTTTGAAAAAGAATTGCAATTCAAATAAGTTAAGAACTATTTGAAAGTTTTCCAGTTGCATTAATGCATATCCCATCTTATTTTTTAAATAAATTAATATAAATGAAAAGGAAATGAAATAAGCTCTGAAACGAAATTGCAAAATCATTATTTAACGGATGTTAATTGGATCCAAATATAGCAAATATTACTTTGAATTGAATATACACAATGGTTATAATTTCAAATTAAATTGTTTTTCTTTTCTTTCGAAAAGCGGTTTAACACGCTGTGATTTTAATTATTCGTATATATTTTATATTATATATATATATATATATATATATATATATATATATATATATATATATATATATATATATATATATATATATATATATATATATATATTGTTATCTGCCACAGTCTGAACAAATTAGTATTTGAATCATGTTGAAAAAGGTACTACCACTAAATTTCTCATGTGAAAGATTATGTTTGTGGATTGTAAAGAATTCTTAGACCTATATACAATAGTAACTTTTTTTCTTTTACCCAGTTTCCAATTTCTATAATTTAAAATCATCTTAAGGAATTAAGATAAGAACTAATTAGTTCTATAAGTCCATTCATGTGGATAAATTTCAAATCCGAAACTTATTACCCCTCTCAGGAAGATTCGTTCTCCACCAGAAAATGTATCCTCGAGAGAAATTCGCAGTCCATCCAATCTGTATGAATCACTGCAAAACCCACATCTCCTCTAAGATTCTGCGATTGTGAAACGAGGGTGGAGGGGGGGGGGCTCCTTTCAAATTTCCAGTCATCCAAAAGTATTCAAGACTCTTCGGCGGAAAATCGAAGCAGAGCGTCAAAGGGGCAAGTGGGAGAAGGGTTCAGGAGGAACGGTGGAACGAACACGGATGCGAAGCGGAAACTTATTTCCGCGGAAGAAGTAAAAAGCAGCAGCAGCAGCGAACGTAATTCCCAAATGGCGTTATTTGCGTTTTTAAAAATATGACGCCGATGCTTTTCGGGGCGTGTAGACGAAGCAAAAAGACTGGGACGCTGACGAATCAATCCTGACAGGGAACGTTCTGCTATCTTCGATGTGGGCCGAGAGAAACCTCATTCATTACTGCAGCCAAAAGACCAGAAAATGCGCCTATCTGACATGGAACTGCCATTTACCGAAAAGATACGAGAAATAGGATATTTTATTTCTCTGACAGGTGGGAAGAAGAAAATATGTAGCAACATAATATTAAGATAAGAACAGACGGTAATATAGAAGAGTCTCGCCAACCAAATACTCATCCGTGTATAACACTGACTTTGTTTCGAATACCGCGTTCAAGTTTCGTGCATTTCTAATTGAGGCAAAAATTACACATTATAAAGACGAATATTCCTTCAAAATAAATAAACAACGCGATTTTCAATATGTCTTCATATAAGAATAAATAGTGCAGCATATTAGTCACAAATGTTTAAGCCCGAATTTGAGACATAAATTTCAACAACATTTAAAAAATTAGTTTTCTGAAAAATAAAATACACTAATTGCCCATATGTTTTTCTCTGTTTTAACTCTGCAAGAGGCTTGAAGTTTTTACTGTGTAACTATGACAACTATATAGCGATTTAAATCAAGTTGTAGAAATTTAGCTTATGTGCCAAAGGCATATGTCTCTACCTTATGTAATATTTCTTAAAATAAAAAATCCTCAGCAATTTTTCATAAATAAATATTATAAACAATACGGAAAAGATTTTAATTAGCATTTTGGCCAAATATTGAGATTTTTTTGCTGCAAATGAAATAAAATTAAAAAAGTTACATGGTTTCACCAAATATAAATAATTGAATCATAAGTTTAATTGATATTTTTGAAAATTAAAATAATATATATTCAGTAGCATTTGCAAGCTAAGACATACACGTCACTTTCTTTTTTTTTTCAAACAGAATAGATGCTTAGTATTATGTCTGAATGTTGAAAACTTCTAGCATTAAAAAAGAAGTCAAATTCACTGAAAAAGACGAAATTTAACAAAAAACGCTTCCACACACACTAAAAAAGAATCCCATTACCAGAATTTTTTATTCGAGATTTGTTAATTAGCATACGCCAACATAAGCTAAAAAGCGGGTTAATGACCACAAGAAATTTTTGGGCTAATGAGCTGTGGCTGACATTAGGTAATTACAAAACCACTTTAATTCAAAAAGAAAAAAAGCAAGCGGATATCTATGCTAATTATTCAAAAAATGCACGCAAATTTTTTTAAACAGAAGCGAAAAAACTGCCATGATATTCTCTTCAAAATTTTTTTGGAATAATCTTTAGTAATTATATCGAGATATTCATTCATATTAAATATTAAGGCCATTAAAAATCAGTTCTCAAGTTTTGCTCATAAAACAATCGCAAATGAAGACTTAAAATTAGCGGATTCGTCCAAGTTATAATTTTGTCCAAATTCAGAAAGAAAAAAATTGGCAGAAGTAAAACAAACAAAACCATTTTTCTTGAAAATCTAATTTAATAAGATCAGACTAAAAACTTTCTATAACTAAACGATCGAAGAAATTTAGGTAAGAAAGCAAGTAAATAATTATATTACGAATTGGAAATACTAAGATTTTCTGAATAGAGAAATGTGGAGTAAAATTTGTTTCGAAATCTGGTGAGCATCCGCATAATATGACTATACGTAGGCAAGATATGAAATAGTCATGTAGGAGGAAAAGAGCTCATCAAAACTATTAAAAACAACAACAAGGATTTCTTTTACATTCAAGGGACTTAAAGTTTTGGATAATTTTAAAAGAGTTAGAAGAGTTTGCAAATAGCAAATTTGGCAGTCAATTATATTTATTCTTATATAAGAATTTTCTAAAGAAAATTACGAAAGAGTGACAATATTTTCGAATCAAAAATTGTTCCCTCAAACAATATTGGTAAGCACGAAATGGCCAGATTTCACCTTTTTTTTAAAAACAAAAAAGTATGCATCACTTTTAGGAAAGAGGATTAAAAATAATAAAGAATTATTCGAGCCTTTCTAATTATTAGTTTTGAATAAAATAAAACATCGTTTTATGTCACGGCAAGCAGTGGAAATGGTTTCGGGAGCTCACATCTTTTGAAATTTTGTAGGGTATGGAAAATTCATATCAGATTTTTAATGGCATTAACAAAGACCACTAAGTCGATTCAAATATCATCCTAAGATTTATTTTTATTATCGTCATATCAAATATTTTGAGAAACAGGGTTCTAACACTCGATTCTCTCTGCAAGAAGTCCGCATTTATTAGTTAGCTGTGTAAAATTTTTATAATTTTATTCTTTTAATAATCTAGGTCACGAAATTAATCGGCCGTAAAATGGAAACTATTCACACGACAAACATTCAGTCTTTCTCGGATTCTGATTCAAAATGACGATATTATCCTTGAAGAGGGTTTATTCACCAATATGGTTGATAACCAATCGCATTTATTCAGTGACATAACACGAAATTTCTAATTATATCCCCAATAACCCTATTCTTCATTTCAGAATAGGACAAAACTTTTTAAAAAAAACTTATTGATCAATGAATTTATTAAGTCAGTAAAAGTTCGTATATATAAAAGCAATATTAAATAATGCCGTAAAATGCAACGTAAAATATATTCTAATTAATCTATAATCTTATAAATCAAAAGGCAAACAGATTATCGAATTATTCTACTTAGAATAAATTAGAAACTGCCAAATTTTATGAAAACAAAATTTTGAACATCGGACATCTTGTTCCCGAATAATGGCAACTTATCGAGTGAACGTGCGCGCTTTTTTTCCGTTGAGCATGCAAAGTCAAATTTTATCATTGGAAACCAATATTGACGCGCCCGTCGTGTAGAAGAAGGAGCCAATAATCGAATTAGCCCAGAGTACGCAATCTAATTACAGGAGTCGGAAGGTAAACAGGATCGCCTCCAACTATTGGTTGGTCCTTTGCACTCGGGAGGCCGGGATCGATTGCGAAAAGAGTATCTCTTTTTGACATCGCCACGCAAACGAATAGAAAATTGGCCTTTTTGAGAGAGCCCCGACGAATATCGACGAGACAAAACAAACAAATAAATAAATAAAAAAAATCAAAGTCGGAACAAGGGAAATGATTGGTATCTGTGTCATGCATTCAATCTTTATCGTAATTAGATTAGTAGGGGATTTAGCGCAGAAAAAAAATCTGGATATGCCAGTAATAGTTTCGTGTAATATTTCTTTTGTTACAAGTTTGACAGTTTTATAGAAAAACCCTGCTGAAAGAAAATTTTGGAAAATTAGTTATTGCTAATAAAAAAAAATTGCCTAAATCTTCAAGTATATTGTTGAACTACATCATATCTTTCAAGCTTCAAAATAGGATATCAAGATAAATGCCGATTCTGAAATAAAATGGCTTTAAATTATTATATAACTCATTAATTAAAAATTAAAGGATTTGAAATAGTTAAAATGAATATCATACAATGAGATGAGATTTCAAGAACAAAAATTAAGATGCAAATAAAAATTCCTGCAATAGAGGATCGTAAGTCCTTTCTAACAGCCATGAAAAGTTTCGAAACGGGGGAAAGCGTGCATAGGACGGCGTTTTTATTATTCGAGATGCTGAATATTCTATCTTAGTTCTGCACGTGGTCATATTACCGGATGAGGGGTGGAAGTTTGAAACGCTGGCTTTTCACATCAAAATGAAAAACTCTTAATATCATGGAAAAAGTATAAGTTAAAAAGTTATACGTATTAAAAAGGCATAAAAGAAAGCATCGAAAAAGATCGTAATTTAATATCGAAAAAAATTGAAAATTTTGAAAAGCATTAATTTTTGCTTCTGTATTTGAGAAAAATTTTTCAAATTCCCCTTGAGTATAAATAATATAAAATAAAAAAATTGATAAAAATTTTATATCAATGTCCACATTACATTTCGAAAAAATTAAGTTATTAAAAGAACAAACTAACCATACGCACTTTTCTTTCTATCAGAATTTGCGGACCAAAATATAATTTTATTGCAAAACGGATTTTTTCAAAAGAATTATGATTGAATTTAGAATTGAAAAAATGTGACGCTGCTGCTTCTCGAAAAGCATAAAAACTGTTCTTGGTAAAAATAATGGTAATTTGAAAATGAGTTCAGGCTTAATAATTGAGGCAAAATATTTGTTTCAAATCCAATTTTTTCATCGCCTTTTCCAAAAATCAAACATTATGATTCCATTTAAAATGAAAAATAAATAAACCACTATTAAATGAGGAATATTTTTCAACCAGCGAAATATGATTAATAGAAAATGCCTTAAATGCCTTTTTCAACAAATTTGTTTTCAATTAAGTTTTTTTCAACTATCTCCTTCTATATGATATACACTTAAGAGAAATTCCAAAAAATTTTCCAAAATTTAAATGAATTAAAAATATTTTCCAATACTGCAGTTTTTAAAAATTTATTCTAGATTAACGGAACCGTTCAATAATTCATTTTAAAGACGTATTCCATCCTCTCGGTTATCTAACCCCCCCTTGAGATTAATATCTTTTCTTTTAAATGAGAAAAAAATATTATTTTCGACAACTCTTATCATCTTTTCAGAAAGGCCTGCTAGGGATAGCCAATTAAACAACTTCAATGGATAAAAGTGTTATCTAATTTGTCCAATTCAATGACAATTTCATTGGGTATTTAGAACTATGCACGGAACAGCTTCACAAATGTATTGGGTGAGGAATTTTGCACTTGAGTTTCCTCAACTATAAAGAGGTTTTGTATTGGCAATCGAAAATCAGCAACAAGTTTTAGTTCAGTTCAGTTGTATTAAAGTTCCGTTTTTTAAGAAACATTAGAGTTGTTTTGGGACGGATCTCTTAATTTTGAATCATGGTCAGATGACGAGGACGACATTTGAGCAGGCACCCTCTCTCCAAACCACACCAGCGGGGGGACGATTGCCGAGACAGATGAAACGTGCAACTGACTCCCCCTCACAACGGTTCTTCGGTGGAATCGGGTCTCGAACCTGAAACCCTAAGGCTCACGAGCCGGGGCCTTAACACCAGGCCACCGCAATCCTCGAAAATTAACACAAAGATGATTACAAAAGAAATCAGTGTTTGTCAACAAATACTATCGGGATCAATTGTATTTGCTCATCTCAATATTCATATCTAAGAGAAGATATCACCTTTAACATCGCTTCTCTCTGCATTAGCAATCGATATTCCGAAGAACTTGCAAATAGCTAACACTCCTTGCGAGCACTTGAGAGAGATTAATCTTGATGGTGAACAGATGGCGGAAAACACTGAACAGATACCGAGACGATGTAGAAAGGTGTAGAACGGTGATTAGAAATAATTAACATACTTTGACCCGTGCACATCCGAGAAAGGTGTCAACACCGTTCCGCCAAAGATGGGGGGGGAAAGTCATTTTTCAACTTCCTAATTGTCTCGGCCATTATCATTCCCATCTGCTGGAGATGAATTCGTCTTCTAACGACGACAGAATGGAATACATAAAAATGCAACAATTAAATTCTGATTTTTTAAAAAAAAAACACACACACACACATAAAGATTAGCATACGCTTGTTAAGTCTAATAGCATTTTGAGGAAAAATCAAAGAGCCATTTTTATAATTTTAAGTTGTTTAAATGATTATCCAAAACAGGTCTTTAATTTTAAACCGGAAATGTTACCGAATATAGGCTAGAGGACATTGAAAAACTGGCATTTGGGCTTCAAATAAAAAAATCATTAATTCAAAAGAGGAAAATTTAAATAAAAAAAGTAGTAGAAAATCAAAGACTTAAAAATATATTGTAGACCATTTCTATTCCTGAAATCAAGTCAAGAGAAAACTTTAAAACATTTTAAATTAAGAAAAATGTACGAAATTTTTAAAATTCTTCTTTATGTTCGTGTTACATACAAGGAAACAACATAAAAACTTTAAATCGATACTTAACCATAACGTTCGATCATTTTGAAAAATTTCATTTCTTTGTAAAAAGATAGGAACGTTAAAAATGTCTGTAAGTCCTTTTCTACGAGTCAGAAATCATGAATCGAAATAAACTTTTTAAGGTTACATTCGATATCAAATGTTATCATACTGATAGATGTTTAAAAAAAGCCGCAAAATTAAATTTGAAGCTAACATTTTTCCTTAATTACCGAACCCAAATTCATTTTCTAATTACCGTCCCTCATGCGCAAATTTTTAATGTTTTTAGAAAATCAGTCATCATAATACAAATTTTTTCATAATGAAATATCTTTCTTTGGGTTATTCGAGTAATTGCATTTCCGCAGCATGTAGATTTTATTATTTTGAGAATTCAAAGAGTTTGTTTTTTAATTTTCTTTTCAGCAGATATATTCACCAAAAGCACACGATTTTTCAGAAACGCCCTTTTTCACAAGTCCAATGAATGCTTCAGGGCACTTAATCGAACTTTAGAAACTGAAGCAAAATGGAAAAGCAATGTATATCACATTGGGAAATGTTAATTAAATAATGCAAATTATGCAGTGTTTCTATATATCGTTTTCTGTTGAGTGTGAACGTTAATATTGCCTTTAAATAAATCACTCAAGAAATTGTCTCTCCACTTTGGACCTTATTTATTTTTACTTCCAGTGTAATAAACATTTCCATTGAGTTACAAGTTATTCGACAGTTTGTAGCTGAAACTTTAGGATTTTTTTAAAAATAAAAACAATTTATTTTATTTTAATTATAATTCAATCTTTTTTTGAAATAAAACTGAAGTTTGAGTATTTTTATTCAAACATCCCTTAAAAATGATTTGTTACTGTTAAAAAAAGTATTAACACATTAAAAACAATCTTAATTTCTGTAGCTTATATGTTTATCTCTCTATTTTTCTCGCTTTTATACTGCTAAAAATGAGCAAGTCGAAAGGAAAAGAAACAATTTTATGTATTCTCGTTTTAAAATCTGTAAAAAATTTATTTAATTTAGCAAAAAATAAAATTTTTAAATATCCTTACAACGTCCTTATAAAAAAAATACTATGTACTTATATGTAGCATTTTTCTGTTAATGAGATGAATTTCTTAAACTAGTTAAATATAGTCAACAAATTTCAAATTTTACTAATTTGATGGAAAAGAAAGTCATGCAAAGAAATTTATAATTTTATTAATTTCCAACCCATTTTACTCAAAATTTTGTTTCAGTAAACACTAAAAAAATAATTTTCAAGAATTATTAACCATATAACTAATCAAAAACTAGTACTTTTGTAAATGAAAATTATATTAGTTTTAATGCCATAAATTTCAATTTGAGTCAAGCAATATTTATTTTTAAATAAACGCACCTAAGTGCACGTAAATATTTTCAGATGAAAAACTAAATTTCATTTAAAAAGTTATATTTCACTGCGTTAGTGAATTAATTCAAAAACGCCAGTCTTACTGAAAAATATTAGGTTGTTCTCTTCACATTAAAAAATATACATGAAAAATAGCAGAAGGAAAAAACAATGGCGCCAATTATTAATGGTCTCTTTCTGTTGTTTATCTCCATCTGAAACTCAAAGCAATATTAGTTATTTCGAAAAAACACCGAGACCTTGCACTCAAGATTTCCTGCCTTTCCTATTAGATTTAATCCTTGGAGCGTTTTAATATTGCGAAATGTTTTTACCGGGGAAGATTCAAATCGAAGAAAAGCCCTCTAACGGATTTCTTGAAGCGTGAAATGAAATAATTCATAAGATTCTGGAAAAGGAGGGAGGTATTCCTGAAAGATATGAGAGTTTTTTTATACATTGTTATTTGGATTTATTCCTCCTGAGTAGACATCTAAGGGATATTGCAGTGGACGAGATTAAATGTCAAAGAACTGCATCGAGTATTAGAGAAGTTCGTTGATAAGCTGCAAAGATATACAGTTATTTTTAAATGGGAGATCCATGTTTCAGAAAAGAAAATATTCAAAGCAGTAGAAAATCTGAAAATTATTCCGACGCCAGAATTTTCTTTATTAGAGTTTTATATCAATTTAAATCACAGTAAAATTTATATATAGCAAATAAGAAAAAAAAAAACAATTTTTGTTATCAATTGAGAAAGCAATAATAGTTCCCAAAACAATCATATTTTTATTTATGAACCTTTCTAGCAAAGATATAGGTGATATTTTGGATGAATAAATAAAAGGGGGAAGGGGGAATGGGATTCGCGCATTATTTCATGTTCTTACCATACAATTCATTTCTGCAAAAATACAGCCTTAATTCATAAAAATTCAATTTACGAAAAAAATTTCAAAATTATATTATTTCTAATTTTTTTTCAAAAAATTGAAGCAATTGTATGCAAAAAAGGAGAATTTATATTAAAGATTAAAGAAGTTATTTTCAAATCTTTTCTTATAATTTGAAGAAAAATTTAGTTAAAAATTACATTTTACAAATAATACACTGTCTAGTTAAAAACAGCGAATGCTCTGATAAAAGTTCTAGTTTAAAATCCTTTTGGTAGCTACTTTGTTAGAAACTGATTTGTTTTGGTCATGGTACTTCTTAAATGAAAAAGGCCTTGCATTTAATAAAATGTCTCAAATTGAAAAGAAGTATTGATTTGTAAATGATTAAATTTGTAAAATTCATAGAATTTTTCTACACAAAAATGATTACCGAAAAAAATATACCATTTATTATATTTTGGTAATATTTTTAAAGGGCATTTAAACGCGTTATTTGCTGAAGTATATGATGGTAAGGAATGGGCTGAATATATTTTTTGCTCTACTCTGCCGGTGCAGTACGAGTGTAAATGAAAATGGTTTCACTCTTGTGCCTACATTGTCCCCAATGGCTTAGTAATTCTGAATTGCACGGACGTAGCACTCCGCCTTTTTTCAATTTAAAAATATGAAAAGTGTTAACGCATCTGGAACTGTCTTCCCTCTCCCATCTCGCTATGCTACCGTTCCAATGATGCAGGTGAAATTTGAACAAGGGTTCATTGCTTAGTTTGTTGAAGGGAAAACGGCGTGACGTAACTAAGCAGTGTAAGTTTAAATGATGTTACATAATATGTGTAGGGTTTTTTTTAGATAATGAAGTAAGTCCTGAGATTTGATATTCACGTTAAAGTGATTTAACGAAGTATCTCTTAGAACTTTCCTTATCATTGAAGCAACCCCATGCCAGGAGGGTCACTCTACCTTCTGATATATTCCTGTTATATTAAAATTGACTTTTAAAAAGGATGAGGTTTCTTTTATTACTTTATACAGGCTTTATTGAAGACAGATTCTTCAAAATTTTAACCTCGATCTCTACATTTTGCTTCACAGTCCCTTCCAGCAATATTTTATCCCTATCAAGTATTGAATTTTTCGATTTTATTCTTTACGTGTTCACATACAGAAGAGCCGACTTCTTTAAGATGAAAAATAATCAGAAGCAAAATTCAATGCACTCAAAAAGCGTTTTAGAAAAAAAAATGCGACATTTTATCAGTTCAACGTTTCTCAAGATATCAACTTTGCACCTTCAGAAATGCATTTCCTCCGTTAGCTAGAAATTTTGTAAATTTCTAAAATTTTTGGTGAAGAGAATTTAATTAATTTCATTTATCCACTTCCCAGCATTTCAAAGCTATGTAAAGCGTTAACATGTACAAATGATAACCCCCCCCCCCTCAAGACCGTGGTTTCAGCCTCCTCCTTATTTAAGTCCAAAACTGTTCCAAAATTTACAGAAATTAAAAAAAAAAACCTTTTGAATCAGAATAAATGTTTGATGTGTACTAAACCTAAAACAAATAAGAAAGTCATTGCTTTATAGAAAACATTTTTTTCCGAAAAATTCTTACATTTATATAACTTATACAAAGGCGTTTATGACATGCCTCGACAAGACTATTACATAAAACTATCATCCTTATTTCACGAAAGAATCAATTCTCGTCGAATATTCGTCGTGAGTACGATACAAACCCCGGGAAATTATAGCAAGGCAGCCGGTCACAACAGACTGCCTTCAGAAGCCGGAAGGAGAGAGAGCAATAAAGAGCTCTCTGCTTATTTAAATCGAGCAAATATGAAAAAACAAATGGATTAAAATTTTTGAATTGCAGTACATTTGAGATTTTTAAGACCCCCTCCCCAAACCCCCCCTGTCTCCCTATTCAATCCGCTCTTACTACGTGTCACCATTGCTTCAAATTATTCAAAACTTAAGCTATTTAACTCGAATTATGGAGCAAAGGCATATAGCATACATCTAGTTACATTTTTGAGGTGTCGCGTTCACACACTCATGCGGATAAGAAGACTCCTTAGATGAAAAGCTAAGAATATAATTTTTTCATATTTGGGAAAGTCTCAAACTTGGATACTCTTGAAATGGGCAAAAAAAATTTTGATGATCATTTTTACAGAACTTTTACTTTTTATTTATCGAAGCTGAAAAAATGAATGAATGATTGAAATAACAATAAAGTCGTATTGTTTTCATCCAAAAATGAGATGGCCACCACTCAAATCAGAAGCAGATACAAATAATATATTTGGATATTATTTAAGGGTTAGAAAATCTTTCGAAACCAGACAAATAAAATTCCAGAGAAAGAAAGATTAAGTAAGATTTATTAAGATTCTACAGTTGAAAATCCACTTCGAATTTCTTTAATTATATTATTGATTTGCATTTTCTATCGGAACCGGTATGTAAAATTTAAACAAGAATCTAATGCTATAACTAAACGAGAATCCGATTCATTCTTATTTGAGTTTAAGAAATAAAGAAACCTAAAGATACGATTGATTTTCCGATAAAATTTTCAATGAAGTTTTATTGAAAAGGGATCCGTTCTTCCTCTCATCTGCAGATAAAATTAAAAACAGTGTTTTCCTAAGCAAGCAAGATTCCCTTCAATTACGTTGCCTAGAAAGTGAAGAGATCAAGAGAAAATAGACACGTTTGTATAGAAAAATATTGAGAAACTGTTTTACTGCCTGCTTATCGCACTTAGATTAACGAGGAAAAAATATTTCTACATATGCACAGTTTTCCTGCAAAATACGAGATAGCATGCAAATTCGTATAAATGAGTTCCTGTGTGATTGAGGAAGTCGTTTCGGAAATGAATGGCTCTTAGAAACACCTGCAACGAATTCGAAAAAGATCTGCAAGCCCGAGATTTATACGTGTAGAATGAGGTGCAGCTTGGAAACTCAAAATCTAATTACTCTCTTAAAGCTCTTGAACAATAACAGCGCTGAATGAAGTGCGCAATTTGCATGAGCAAGCATTTTGTTAATTGTGCATTAGCATTCAAGATCATTAGGAGAGCTCGCGTCCTGATTTCAGTTGTGAGAATTCGAATTTAAAATTTTGATACATATTGTAAAATTTATTTTGGTAAATTATGATTTCTGATATGCATTTATTATCTCGTTAATTTTCTAAATTAATTTACAGTTGATGCAGTGATTTCTTTCTCTTTTCCAGAAAATTTATACTTTATCATAAATTTATATAAATGTTTTAATTTCCACTTGCTCCGACTCATTTTTTTTAAAAAATAAATTCTTCCTCTCAAAATAAATGAGGATTATTAAAGAGAAATCGTTATATAATAACAGAAATTCATCAAATTTTGCATTAAAACCATAGACCTCCAATTAAATTTCTTTCCCTTGACGGGTTGGATACTTAAACTCCAACCTAACTTAATGCTTAAAATCTAATATTTCCATGAAATCGACATTCTAATTGCATTCTATGACCATATCATTCAGTAATATATGTGCCCCTAGGTCGACCCATCCTTCTTCTCGAGTCGTTTTCAGCCTCATTTCCTCAAGGTATGAAATTCGATTCGAAATAAACCTGATTAAAGAGAACAAGTCGCTTATGAGTCCCATCGGTGGGCATCACTAAGAGCTAGATGATAATATCTACTATTTGTTATCTGTTAAAACGACATTATTGACATCGAATAGCAAGCAAATCAAAATTTTCCTTTTTACCTTCTCATATAAAAAGCATGAAGAAAGCATCGTAATCGTTAAAAAATTTCTAATTCGAGATTTTAACGAAACTCTATATTTTAGTCTACTTCATTTCGGAATACATGATTTTTTGCATTACGTCTGTCTATGAAAAACATAACTCAAAAGCGTTTTTATCTATATAGATAGCAAATAACTACAGAAATACTTCTGCTGTAAAAATAACTACAAACAAAATTTGGTAGCTCTTGTGTGTAAAATAAGTGCCCTCTGTGCATTACATGATATCTCCAAAAATTTTCGGAAAATGCGCTTTCAAAAGTTGATATTAAAATTTTGTACTTATTTTATACATGTAAATATTTAAAATTAAAATTATGATTAAGTACTCTCCCATTCACTATTTAAGTATAGAAACCTTTTTTTTACTATTTATGGAATTAAAAATATAAAGTAAGTAATAAAATGCAATTTGGTTTTCAAAAGGATTTGTCAAAAATGTATTTTTTAAAACAATATATATAAAAAAAACTGCAAAAAAATGAAATTTTGGTCTGTGATAATCAGTCCAATGCCTTAATTGCAACTAAAAAAAGCTTTTTAGTTTTCAAAATTAATCGTAGAAGTTTTTAATGCATTAGCATGCAGAAAATGCACTCTATTCAATATAGAAGCTTTAAAAAGAAGTAAAGTGAAATAGTTAATCTAAAAATTGGTTTGGCGACATTAAATTTCCATCTGGATTAATATTGAGTTACTTTTGAATAAATCTCCTAATTTTGAGACTTGGTCAGAAAATAAGGTTGATATCCGAGTTAGTCCTCCCTTTCCAGACCTTTGCAACTCACCAATAGGAGCGTTTATATTCGCAGTCAGAATTAAAAATCCCCATGCCAGAATATAAGACAAATCTTTAGTTTAATAGGGTTTCTAACTTGGAGATTTCCGATCTCAAAACCGAGAATGTATCCCAAGGTCACAAAAAATCGAATAATTAACAAGCAGTTAATTTCTTATCATTGAAGTAACTTGTGTGCTAATACTTTTATCACTTGACTGCACTGTATCTTCTCACTCTGAATCCATTTGATAAGTTTTTACATTTCATATACTTTAGTTTAACGCATGAAATTTTTCTGCTTCTATGAGGAATTACTCCAAACTAAACAACTGTTTGAAACTATACTAAAAGGTTTAGTGGGATAACCCGACATCCAAGGAGAGACGGCCAAACTTATGAGTGAATCTGTTATCAGGGATAGCGAACCTGTTCAAATGTCGGATCCATGACTGTATTCACATGTAACAGCGGCATTCAAAACATCTGAAAATTCATTTTATTTGCCCACGAAAGGGCTCACATTCGGCATTCTATTATCGCATAATCTTTTAATCAAGTTGATAATATTATTCAAGCTAAATTTGGATGATTAAATTAATATCATTTTGCAGTGATAAAGGATCAACTCTGTTTTAATTCATTTAAGCTACACAAATATCAATTATGAAGCAACACGGGGCCATTTTGAAATAGACGTTTTAATTCTGAGCAGCGGTTAGAGGACAAAGATGAAGCCATATACGGCGCTCCCCTTTCTAAACTATCATGTCGAATTTTCAGGGAATTTCTCATCCAAAATAGTTTGGTCTAGCAATAATCAGGGCGGCAAACACGAAGGTCTTGGTCGGAATGCAGGTAGCCCAAAACCAGGCCGCGATAATAGACGGGCAGCTTTTAATTTCTATCGGATGAAAAGGGCGATTTCGTGTCTCTCCACGACATAAATAAAGAAATTAAGTCTTTTTAAAAAATGCTCTTAGTTCACAGGATGAATGATATTCGAAATGACATTTTTCATCATGAAGGCTCATAAATTTTCAAAGGAGAGAATCGCCATGTTTTATAAAAGTTTGGGATCTGATCCCTGGGTCATTTAATTTCGACTAGTGTAAATGAAAAATACTAAAAGGTTTTCACTTGTTAAAATCTAAAATCAATAATAAAAAATATATTAAGATCTATTTTTATTTTGTTGAATAAGATGAATGTTTGTGTAAGGAAAGGAATCATTAAATCCACAAACATTAATTTAGTGAGCGAAAAATTAAAAAAAAGTTAAACGTAAGCTCTAGAAAAAGCAAACATTATTAATAATAATACATATAAAATAATCACGAAGGTCGTCCTATAAGAAAGAGATTTGGTTTATGGGTAATAATAAAGCTTTTATAAACAAAGATTAATTTATGAGAGCAGGCACATAATTTCAAAAAGAGATTGTTAAAGCGAGAATAATGTTCTAAATGCGATTCATATCTTTAAAAAAAATGGACGCTATCATCTGTATTAATAAAACGCTTGAAAAAAAGATGCAACGCTCGTTAAGTCAGTCGCGTTAATGAGGGTTTTCGTCTCATTAATTTGAGATGTAATTTATTTTGATGGCATTAATTGTTTTAATGCATTGCTGTTTCTGGAAGCGTTCCAAACGGTCCTATCTCAAAACTGTTTGTAAACAAGAAGTAAATGGACCTTAAAAAACACAATTTAATTCCAATATCTTTTTTTTTGCGACTGTGGCAACTTTGAAGGGTTTTATTCTAAGCAGAAGAAATTTCCCGATTAAAATAAAACTAAAGTCCCTTTAAGAATGTCTCGAGGAGAAATTTAGCATGAAAAATGACAATTAGAAATTAGTTGGTGGCGATGCCATAAATACTTCAATCAAGAATACATTACATTTATCCTTTTTAACTGTCACAACCACTTTTGTGGAGAATCATTTAAATTTATTCCGCACAGTTTCCCTTCATTTAAAGTATTCTTCTGACAGAACGTTCAATTTTAAATTACTTTTAATGAATTATTTTATGACAAAGTTAATACAGAGGGATTACGTCAAATCCCTCTCCTTCACGGAAGTGGGACCTTTTCTGATTGCAAACATGATTTTGGACTTCTAAAAAGGAGCCTGATGTCAAAAGTCGGAGAAAGTTCTACCCTTTAGGACTTTTCAAGGAAATGGGCTTACATCTGTGTAGAGTAAAAGTTTCAGCACCTGGCTTCATTTCAGTCCTATTTTAATGCAATGTTGGGGTTATTTTGAGATGGAGCTTATAGTTTGAGTCGCTCTCAGATGACAGGGATGATAGATGAACTGTCATTCTTTCACCAAAATTCCACACCAAACTAACAGCAAGATGTTTGTCCCCAATGGATTAAACGTGTGAAACCATTATATCGATCCCGAAAATTTCCGAATTTTTACTATTAGGACACTGAAGTCTAGAAAACTAAATTTGTTAAAACAGCATACATTTATGGAGGTACTTTTTTTTTCTCAGAATAAAACTAGGACAACATTTTTTTGATAAAGAGTACATTTTTTTTCTTGCAAAATATTCCCCCCTGATTTTTTTTCAAATTATGAAACGTCGTTTCCCTTACCCTAGGAATACCTGCAGTGCTGAAAAAAATCAACCTCACAATATTTACATATCTTGTTGCTTTGGAATTCTTCGAGAATCACTAATCAATGGGCATCACTAAGGGGATCACGGCATCATGAGTGGGATTTTAGAGTTATTATTATTATAATTTATTAGGGAATTAGATCATATCTATGCTAATTTGTAGTTCAAAAAATGGTTAATCAAATCAATGGCTGTTGAAAGATAGAAATGCGCATATTCAAAGGGTCAGAGATGAGTCGAACAATGCACTAAGTTTGCAAACAAAAACTCGGACCGGAAACCTTCTTTTCGTTCAAATTCAAATTAATGGAATATATGCTTATTACAATGATAAGCAATAGAATTGTTTGCCATTACTATCATCCTCGATCTCTCGCCATTCATCGGACAGATACCTTTGTGGGAGAAATTTCGGAGTAAAATAATCTTCACAACACTCGGGATTTTTCAAATGTGATGACATCCACCTGAATAGGTTGTAATCAGATGGAGATATGTTTCAGAGAATATAAAATACATGCAGCACAGAATCCCTGCCTTAAGAGAAGACTTAGTTGATTCGGACTCGTTTTGCTGTATGTAAACAAACGAACATTGTCCTATAAAAATATCATTTGACATCTTCTTTGGCCCATAAATGATCTTTTTTTTTAAAAAAAATTAGAGCATTACTTAATCTGTTCAGTAGGGCTTGGCAAGTTTAGATGTAGCAATTTAAAAAGGTTCCAGAGCATTATAGTAAACAATTCCTTTTACAATGATACAAAGTGATACATTCTTGGCATAAATATTCATCTTGGCAACTGATTCTAAAGGCTTATCTTGATCAACCCATTCGTTTTTGTATTTAGGATTATCAACAAAATCCAATTTTCATCATCTTTAATGATCTTATGTCAAAAAAGTCTTTCTTTTGTACAGAAAAAGAAAATTTTGGGACGTCAACTTTTCGGTTTTTGGTTCCTTCCGTCAGTTTTTAAAAGCATTTATTGTCCATCTTACTGTATCTTTTCCATCGTATGCAAACGAAGTGTTTTTGCTTTACATTCTGAATCGTTACTAATTCTTGACCGTCCTGCAAACTTTTTTTGAATTTTATATGGATTTTTACGCAGTAAAAATTATTTTTTTCTTTAAATTTTTTTTAAAGAAACCTGAAGTGGATCGTTCTCAAGACTAACATTTCCGTAAGACATCTTACAAATAACGTTTTTACAACTGGGCGACTCGCAAAATGCTCATGCAAAGTCGAATTATTTAAGTCCTTAGCTTGAGTAAAACAAGTTTTTTTTTGTCATTTGGAAACAAAACGGAATGCGAATGCGTGAGTGTTGCTTATCGACATCCATCACTAAAACAAATTGATACACCTGGAATAAGAGCTTGTAAGGGAGCCGAATTTCGAATTAAGCAGCTGTTGTTTTGAAGCTTTGTTTTATTTTTTGTAATTATAAAATGATACACGTATTTAAAAGCTTTTTTGCTGATACTAATATTAATTATTTAATTTAACCCAACTCATATTTTAGAAATTTGAAAAACGAATGAAAATCAACAGAAAAGATTTACGAAAACAGTAGATTTTTTAAATTATATTGTTATTCAAGCGGAATTTTGAGCAAAAAAATAAGAAGAAACACCACGTAAACACTCTCCCTCCCCTTCCAAAATAAAAAATACATGATTACATGGAGTTAAACTAATTGATAGTTCATTTTCATAATTTTTACTTTTGTTCGTGATAAATTTTCCAAGTTTCTAGTTTGTTATACAAAAAAAATCGTCATATATATGAAAAAAAAAGTCAAAGATTTTTACAGTTCCTGCGGATTCACACATCAGTTTACATAAGAAAAAAAAATTGAAGAAGGGATATAACAATTTCTCTTTCATTTGCTTGTTTTTATCATAAATTCAGAAATTAATTAATTTTTACAGATGAATGAAATTTAGCAACAGCTGATAAGTTTTTAAATAAATATACGCTCAATTTAATAAAACTTTCAATATGAAGGGAAAAAATAATAGGTAATAAACATAATAGTTTAGCATCCATTGAATTTTTTCTATACCTAACCAAAAAAAAAAAACACCTTGCATTTTGAAACATTTCCAAGCTGGTAAAATATTCATCCCAACTCGCCATTCCATGACTAGAGGCATTAAAAACTGTCATAAATTCAACGGTGGTCTAAAAGCTCCCCTCTTCCTTTACGAGTGGTACAAAACACAAACCTGCGCCCTTTCTGTCGGAATGGTAATTTCCGCCGCCCCATTATTAACTCTATTTCGGGGCGGTGGCGAGTGCCTAATGTTCGCGGGGCAGGACACGGGAGACGCATCTGCTGTCAGCTTCGATGAATCCGGAAGAGAGAGAACGTTGAAAGCCCATCGGACTCGATCGAGGGGGCCGGTGGATCGATCGGAGCCCTTTGTTGGGAGTCGGAAAAGTGGCGAGATTTGTTTCTGGACAGGCCCCTGGAACCGACCACTCTGTGGACGCGATTCCACATCAACTGCACACGGCAAAAAGTGGTGTGGAGTTCCTGAAGAACGAAACATATCGGTTATATAACTTTAGTTTTAATCAGAATTTGGGATGCATTTCGTGTTTATTTTAATCATGAACTTTTGTAAATAATTTAACTCGAATCCCAATTTTTCTTTTGAAGAAATTTGGCATTATTAAACCTTTAATGAAGGTGACTTTAGTGGTGTAGCCCAATGTGCAGTTTTAATTTTGATATAGAATATTTCTCAGTATGGTGTAAATTCGCTTCCCAAATTGTTTTTACTCTAGTGAAAAGAACAATTCAATTAAAGAACAATTATGGCTATGACCAAACATTCGACTTCGAAATTTCCATGGTCTTCTATTACAGGTCTTCAAGAGTTGGAAAAATCGTTTTTAGAGCTATATCTATTTATCGTTGAATAATAATAGTTAAAATAAAAACAAAACGAAGAATAAAATTAGTATGCAGTACGATAAATTTTTTTAACATGTATCATATTTAGAATGAAATTTATCAGCTGAAAATCTGCCCGTCCATATCTGCAAGAAGAAAATCATTGGAAATTGAAACAACATAATTAGTTTAAATTTATAACACGATTTTTAATATCAGATTCATATTCTGGACATGGACATGAGATCCCTTCCTTCACCAACTTCATTTCCAGTTTCCTGTTGTCACAACGACGATAATCTGCTGATAACCACAGATGGCAAGGCAATCAATCTATAATATTATATCTTTCCGGTACGTCGGCAAGATTTTTTTCAAAATATTTAGGAGACTAGCAGCTTTAAAATCGTCAACACAAAATATGATTCCTTTCATTGATTCAAAAAGTGGCTCATCTTATAAAAATGTGAAGAACTTTTATTAATTGGGATAATTATATTGAATGTTGCCAATATGCCCTTGACACCCTAAAGCAAATAAATAAATGGATAAATGATTTTTTGAGACGTCGATATCAGCGAGGGAATTTACTTTCTTCGATTTTCTATTTATTTATAATTACTCTGCAAATAGCTTTTGGGAGATATGTAGGAAATTTGACAATGGTTCTAAGTTTTCAAAAATATTTATAGGCTAAAATAGATATTAATGAAAAAAGTAAATGATAAAATTTCCTTTTAAAAAATTTATTAATTGCTGAAATAAATTTATAAAAAGTATTGCAAGCCATCGAAAATTATCTTTCTCCCATGCAATCTGATAAAAGGGTTACATCTGGTTTTGCCTTGCAAAGTATTGCCTTACAACTACTACGAAACTAAAACCTTTGGAATTAATTCAGTCATTTTACTGACATTATTTCGCTATTTTTAGAGAAGTGTTTGATGATTTAGCCACGGCATTCGATTATCAGTATCCATTGATTTTTAGATGTTTCCTTCCCGAACAATTGAAGTAGAAATTGGACACAAAATTACTTATTAATCGCAAGATTACGTACTAAAATTAATGCAATTAAGTCATCGCATTTTAGAGTTATTACGTTTATATATTTCTGAACGTGCATCCCAGCGGAGCCGTGAGCCCTCGGTTGGATTTGCCTCAAAAATTGATGGATGTCTACACTCTAGATGTTAAATCTCTATAAAGAATTTTTATTTATCTAGCTCTCTTCGTTTTTTAGTATTGTGCTAAACTTGTTCGAACGGCCGGAAAAGTCGATTTATTCAATATCGATTCTATTCGAAATTTGACAGAAATCTACAAATTCGACCGTGCATTTGATTCTATTTGCCCAGCTAAAAGCATTTTGGAATTATATTTGTCCCAGACGGCAGGCGGAATGCCAAAAATAGGTTTTTCTAACTCGAAGAGGTCTGAAACGTAAAGATTTATGAAAATCGCACGTTGGAATTCTTTGAAAAAAAAAACAATTCCGTAATAAGAAAAAGTGAAAAATGGTAATAATGCCTTACGACAAAATACAAAAAACGTATTCGTAATTTTATAATGCTTACAATAAAAGGTTAATACAGTTTTTCGGATTTGGGGCAATCAATCATAGATTTTTGCCGTTGAATCGGTTGGTCTGTTAGAGAATTAAAGAGTGTTATAGAGCCCTTGGAGTTATCAGAAGAAAATCGTCTTACTTTACTTTTGAAATTAAATCAGCATTAGTATCTCAATAATTGCGTATTGGCGATTTCAAATTTATGAGATTTAAAAGTTGTGAAGCAGCAAACCAATTTATTTTCTGATAGAGCAGAAATAGATGAAATGTCGGAGCTGAGATCTATATTGTCTGCACGAAATATGACTGTCATTATCACTAATATTTCTGTAAAATCTATTGATTGGGCATAGAGACAAATTCTTCTTCAATAGCATGATCACAACGGGAAAGGATTCACGAATTAAATTAAGGCAGCAAAACTGAGCTGAATCCCCCCCCCTTAATTCATAATTTTAAATTATCATCATCGCATATGCAATTTTGAAGTACCCCCCACTTAAATCTGTAGTTAAATTATCGATTATTTGTCCCCACAATTTTAACATTTACATACGGATTTATTTGGAAGTGAAATGAGGGTTGCTTAGGGTTGGACCTCGTCACTTAGAATTTTGCTTAAGTGAAGAAGATAAAGCTTCAGTCTGCCCCGTTTTTTCAAAAGTTTAAGTATAAACAATGAAAAATCTTGAAAAAGGAGTCAAGGATTTACTTACTAGTAAAGATAACATTTTTAAAATTTACGAAATTTTAACAACCATCTATTATGAATACAGCAGATTATTCACATTGATATAATTAAATAAAATAGGATGAAAAGTTATGATGTTTTTTATCCATTTTTATTGTCATTCTGAATATTCGAGATAATTCTTTCAATTGGTGAAAGGATTTTTCAGAATGCTGCAGACCTAAGTAAGAATATCGTTTGTTTTGAATTGCTCAAAACTTAATGTCCCGATTGCTTTATCATCAAACCTAAAGTATTTCAGGTCTGAATTCAATTCAACGGCATTTCCCTTTCGATTCTATAGGGGGCGATATACAGAGCCGCAGATTCCCTGTATTCTGACAATCCAGATAATCGTCAATAAAAACAAAAACAGTAGAGCTCTGCGAACTAGTGCAGCAGCGAAATTCCGGCAAACACAAAAGTTCGCATACAATACGAACTGCAGCTGCTAAACACTTATCATACCTCTAAAGAATGTTTTATGAGCACATTTAAATGCGGTTTTTGACAAAATCAAATGATTGGCAAAAAATATGGATAGAAACAATGCGACGGTAAAATATTTTTTAATTAACATTTTGTCTGTCGAAACATTAAATAACTGATTTTTGTAAACACCGTTTTAAATGTTTCAGTCGATTACCTCTTAGTGGCATATAAACTGATTTTTGTTGAAGTTTTGAAATTTTGGAATGTGTATCAATTAATATACATATCTTCGGACAATTACCGAAAAATCTTTGTTTGCGATACGCTCCTCTGTTGCAATTTAGGTTCCTCTTTATTTTCATTAACAATCTTCTCATTATATATATAACACTTTGTAATAATCAATATGAAAAAAAAAAAAGAATTTAGGCTCAGCAAAACGATTTCATTCCGAAAATACATATCAATCACCCTGTTCAGCATGTTGCATTTTTTAGTTGACGAGACAACCAGCAGAAATAAAATTCGCACCCCGAACAGAGCTCCACAGATCACCGGCACTTGTCAGTTGTAAGTGGAGGGAAAGAGGTCACGTCAACGAAATCCTCTAACGAGTCTTCACTAATTCCCAAACAGAACGAGCGATGCATTCCATTGCTGAGAGGCCCCCTCCAGCTCACTCATAAAATGCCTCATCTTCCCTTTTCTTTAAAGTCGGTTCAAGCTCGACGGCCCTCGGATGGAAAGTGGGCGATCCAATTTACGGTGGGAGACAGAACGGAGTGTAAACAAAGCTGCCGGGTGAGTGTGGATCGTCGAGACGAGGAGGGCACCGGGGTGCGCATGAAAAGAGGATGATAAAGACGAGAAATGAGCCGAGAATTCCCGCTCGCGTTCCGCGTCATCGGCCCCGGGATGCTTTTATGTGCGCTGACCATTCCCGAGAGTGCGTGCAGCGATCCCCTGACAAAGTAAGAAGCGGGTCCCGCTAGTTTTCTGATTTACAAGTTCGGGGAAAGGATTAATTATATCGGAAGTAAACGATTTACATCTAGTTTTACAAGATTGAAATAGCCCATTTTCCTAAAGGTTTTGCGGTCGAATTTGGAAAGATGATTGTATTATGAATGCGAAATTAGGAT
Source organism: Argiope argentata (assembly GCA_026289955.1). NCBI lineage: Eukaryota > Metazoa > Arthropoda > Arachnida > Araneae > Araneidae > Argiope > Argiope argentata. Next base: position 5,881,350 of record JAOUZG010004505.1, on the reverse strand, counting down.
TTGGAACTGGGAGATATTATATAGAATCGGGAAAAGGCGCTATCTCAGATACATACTCAAGATGCATAAATGCAATTTTAAAGATAAGCATACTTTGTTTTATTCGTGACGAAAGTAGTTTTAAAGTGGTTTAAGCATCAAACAATCAATTATAATTTCGTCACGCTGATTTCAAAAGTTTTTTTGTTGCTTGTTCACTCCTTATTCCTTTCAGGTTTCTATAAATAATAATGAATTTGGATGCATAATTTTCGCTTACTATTTTTTGTATCTTTAATCCTAATTTAAGCAGTGTTTTATTTAATAACAAAGTCATTAGTTAATATTCGATTACTTAATTTTGAATAATTTTTAAACAAAATAATCTACTTTCTATGTTATGAAAATTTTTAGAAAGCAAAGTTTCACTAAATGATTAAACCGAATAAATAGTTTTATTTAACATCAATATTAAATTTCGTAATTATTTTTTTCTACGTCCTACGACTCCCATTTAAAAATATTTACTTAATTTCTATTTCAAATGAAAATAGAATTCTAAATGAAGATGCTTTACGATTCTATTCTTTATTTATATTGCATACTCATCTAAATCTGAGTTTCTGGTAAGGATAAACAATAATTTGTCTATTTTCCCCCAAGTATGCTATTAAATATATTTAAAAAAAACTCTTCTTTCTTACACTGAAAGTAGTTCAATTTCTTACAAGGATATAAAAAATTACTAAATGGAAGAGAAAGAGAATATCCACATAATAATAAAATATTTATATTTAATTATTAATTTGGTGGAAGCGACTGAGTCTGAAAAATTAATGCTTAATTATAAGGATATTTGAACAGAATACTTTTATATGCTACTTAAACGTTCAGGCTCCCTCAATGGTTACAGTAATCAAATGGTTTAAAATCCTTGATTGCAGCTCCAAGAAGTTATAGAACAATTTAGAGTAATAACAAAATTACCAAACCTCCATCTAATGTAAATTTTAAAATATATTTTAAAATTTACATTAGATGGAGGTTTGGTATTATAAAGTGATTTATTATTTCAAAAGTCATGATAACATATTTCGAAAATATTACCAAATGCATTAAATTAATTACTATCTGATAGCAAAACCCCCCTTTTTAAAAATTAAGATCCGAATTTTTTCCAAAGGCATTGACTGAATCTCAATAAGAGAAAAATATAAAATAAATAATTTTAGTTTTTAGTAATATTAATGGCAGGTGAATTTTCTATTTTTGAAAAATAAGCATCAAACAATTGGAATACTATATATTACTTTACTCAGAATATGCTTTTGCTCTGCACGATTAAAGGATCATTATAGAAAATCATTATGATTGAGAAACCACAATTCAAACATCTTTTTTACATTTTTAAAGTATTAGAATAGATATTTAGCCTAAAAGGCTTTTATCATTAGAAAGTAAAATTTTTGGAAAATACTGCAAAGACGTTTTCTTTTCAAGAATAGAAAAAAAATATTTCAAAGACTAATTACCATAAGTTTTAGGAATCTCCAACAGTAAACATTCCTTTGATGTTTATTTCATTAGAAATTTTTTTTTCTCATTAGCCTATAATCATATTTTAAAAACTTCAAAATTGACTTACCGTTAACACCGCTTCGATAGGAAGTCAAACACCAGAGGAGAAGTCCCGAACCCTCCACCGGTTCCTGAAACCGAAAAACAAAACAATCTCTAAGGATGAAAAGAAACTCCAGCACACGTAAAGAACACTAATATACTCGCTCTCATCCTTCCCCAGCTAGCGACATTTCTCCGCCAAAAAGGCAGCCAAATAGAGCCTGCATCCGCACCAAATCTCATTTATTGAGATACATCAGATAGCAGCAACGCAGGCGAACGGGGACGCGGCCTTTCGAAATGTCATACACGTTTCACTCTCTCTCCAAACGCGGCAAGAGAAAGTGTTATCTTTCGCCGACAAGGTTGATAACGGTTGGCGAAATAAAAATAAAAAGGTTTGGCTTCTTTCTCTTTTTTTGGCTTTTAATCCGGACAGGATACGATGCACGTGAATCCGTTACGGTGAATAAGTAATGTGATCCCGTGGGATCAGTGGCGAATCAAAACCAAAAGTTGTTTGGAAAGCGTCCGTGACCCGCTGTCTTAAGTTGATGCATAGCAAACGTGACAATTTAACGTCACTTTGGCCGGGGATTGGAAAGTTGAACGTTGTCGTAAAAGTATCTCTATGAAAAGGAATACGTGGAATTTATACGTTTGAAGCCAGATACGTGATTGGGAAATCGGGACGTGGAAAAAAAATATTTACTGTTCTTATAAAAATTACATTTGGGAGCAGTAAGAATATAATGTTGAATCCTTCTGAAAATGGACAGTTTTAATATTTAAAAAATGTGAATGTAAATATGAGCATACAAAATAACTAGAGAATGCATTAATTTTATTTGATCAATATGAATTATTGATTTGTTAAATTAATGCTTTGTTTTTTATTTATACGCGTAGTAAGTTGGTAAGATTTCGAGGATAACAGAGTCACGATTCGGTTGCACTTCAGATTGATCTTTGAGAATAAAACATCTTCACGTTGATTCGAAAAGGAAGGTTGGCAAGTGCGGAGTTGGACTCATTATCAAATATTCATTCGAAATTAGGGAATAATACCAGTAATATCTCCCTTTTAGCTTCACTGGAAGCTAAACTTATCTACAATTATTTTTTTAAAATTATCTCTTAATTTTAAATCGGGATCAGATGATGAAAATCGCATTTAAGCAAACTGTTTTGCTTTGTAAAATTAACAAAGGCCGTCAAATTAACAAAGGCCATAGAATGGTTTGCTATTTATGACAATGGAAGAGTGATCAGATCCTAGTTCTTGGATTCTCAATATCCACAAAATTCGGAATATTGAGTTATTCCCAGCCAGTCGTCAAAGCACTTCTTTTGAAGAAATGCGGACGTAGAATAAAGAATCACCTAATGATTTGTTGTCAGATAATTAGGGGGACTGACAAGTCGACAAAAAAGGTACGCAAGTTCGAAAAGATAAAGGTAATGCTCCCAAAAGAGTGTGCAGGCTTAAAGCTCTTGTTTCTATAAAATATAATTGTTGAAAAACGCCCAAAACTAGTATAGTAGCTAAATTTAGAAGGGGCTTGTCACTTGACGATGATTCAAGGCTTTAAGTATCACCTCAATTGTTTTTAATTAGCATTGTACCCGTTCATACCTAAATCTAAGAACATCGGGTTGTGTATTAAAATCAGCATTAACACGACTGATCTACCGTTTTAATGTTCATAAAAGGAGGAGATCCTTAAGGTAATGAGATTTGGAAATGCAAACTTCCGGTGCCTCACACCAAGATAAAATCGGCATCTCGTTTTAGATAAATATATTATTAAAAAAATTAGATTAGTGAAAGAAAAAGCATTGCGACAGGACCATTATGACAGAAATGAAAATGGGAAAAGCCGAAAAGATTTATTTATAGCTCCCTCCGGATATGAGCACATGAAAGATTTCCCTTTCCAAATTCTCAGTGATCCCGAGGGTAGAAATTAAAGATGCTTTTCTTTAAAATAATGCTTGAAGCATTCGAAAAATATTATAAAGGTTGAAAAATAATTTTAAAAAAGGGTACTTAAGCGCCCTTTCTACGAAGAACAGATGTTCCCCTGAATGGCCCGCGCAACGATGGGCGGAAATGTGGGAATTGAATCGAGCCGTTCAGGAGTACAAACTTGTAACTGCCGCATAATTACGCACTTTACGTTCATTTCAGAACCTGAGGGGGCAATTAATATTCCTAACACGGTTTGGTTACGCAGCAAAGAATAGTCCTCTCGGCCCTTAATATTTAAAAGTATGGATCTGCAAATGGTTTGAAAATACCATGGAAAGAAATTAATAAAGAAATTCAACGTAAATGAATATTTGAATTGGAGATTAGAGATTAATGTAAATTTTTAAAATTATATTCCATATTTAAACTATTATAATATTTATAAATTGTCTAGGTGTGAAATCAAAGTATAGATATTGATAAAAATATGAAAAAAAATCCTTTATTCACATGTGAAATGTTAATTTCATTCAATATTTCATAGGTGAATCTTCAAATCTTTCAAAATCCCAATCTTCACCATTCATTCCGTATCAGTTTTTTCCAAAATTTAGTTTGAAAATTCATTATGGAAATTCCAAATGAATATTTATATTAGGCAGAATAGTGATACTTTTTTTACAGATTTATTTTATCGGTTACTTCCACTATAATACAAGAAGATGGAACCTGCTAGTAGATGACGAGTTCTTTAATCAGATTATTTTCAATTGGATTTTTGTGGAACTTTTTAAGCATCGAAACTGTCGACAAACTTTATTCAGAGAGTTTATTTTTTATTTCTTTATTTTCCATTTTATTTCTTATTTTACGTAATGTGTTAAAAATGCGCTTTCTTTAGTTAAAAAATATAGAAGAGGAAAAGAAAAGAAAGCATTTCTAAGATTAAATATAATTCAATTTTCATAGGATTATGTCTTTATCATAATCGTAAAGCCTATTAATAAAAAGTATGAGGGACATTCAAAGCAAAATTTCTTAATTTTTAAAATTCAATTTTTTTGAAAATTATGATATTTTAGAGATATTTATAGCAAACTGTTAAAAAAGGAATCAAATGTGCCAAAATGTACTTCAAACTGTTCATTGTGTAGTAAAATGTAGCATAAAACAATGTATATAAATGTTTCAATAGATAGTGGAGCTTCAAGTGTACTTTTACATGTTAAACAAGTCTTAAATAATCATTTTTGCCTCAAATATAAAATTATTTGAATATTCTTTGATTCGGCCTAAAGTCTGAATTTCTCAATTTTTTCAGTTTATCAAAATTTGTCACTCTTCCCTTTTTTTAATTCAAATAGCTTCACAACAGTCAAGGAATAAAAATAATGTTAAACCAAAATATTTACCTTCCATTTCTGAGAATAAATGAAATTTCTTTTATTCTAGAATTATTATGTTATTAGAAAAACAGAGAAGGGGAAGTGAAAAAAAAATCTCCGCATAATTTCACAAAATAAAACTATTCAATCAAGAAAAAGAATCCCAACTCCTCGGAGAAGCCTTTTACTTTCCGAAAGTTTTATTTCATCCATTATTCGTTTCATTTTACTAATTAATTTCTTTTCCGCTTTCGGAGGCCTTTTTTGTGTGCACTTGTATGCGCACGCGCGCTGCAATTAGCCCGATATCGGAAAATAATGTTTCTTTAAGAACCAAAATGATTGTACTGAGCACGCATCTTTTTTGAAATTGAGATTTCCAAATCTTTGGTTAAAATTAGCTTTTTTTAATACTTTCGCATGTCTTATGCCATAAGATTATTTGAGTTCACCTTCTAGTGTGTCTGCCATTGTTTTAAATTCGAAAAACAATTCTGGAAATGTCAAATGGAAGAATGCACGGGAGATCAATGCACGAGACATAATTAGCCGTGAGATTAGATTTGCAGCATTTGCTAGAAAAGCTCTGTATAAAAATGCGTAACAAATATTCAAGAATAAATAAAAGCCACATCCCGATGATATTTTATTTTGGTTTATTATAGACTTTATATTATTTAATTCAATACCTTTTAGAAACAATTTCAAAAATCTAAATTAATTTAAGAGCAACTTAAATAGTTACTCTAAACGGTTTACTACAAAATAAAAAAAAATACCTTCAAAAATTAACTGTTATTGATTGCCAGTTTAACAGCGGATGGGATACTCTTTATCCAAAGAAAACTGTGGTATTTCTTTGAACTTAAATTGAACACTATTAGAGGGCTTATCAAAAGAAATATTCTTTTATGTTATGGTAATCACTGTTTAAGGTTCCCTTCGAATTTATATTGCATTGATGAGTCCTGTATTGTAAATTTTGTATTTTGGGCAGTATTTGAGATTATTGCCCTGTTTAAACCAGAGGTCATCTTTAACGGTTTTAAATGCTATTATCTGTTTCAAATTTTTGTTTAAAATATAAAATCCATATAATATTGGGCCTGTAAATTCCTAAATGGTGTGTGCCATTGGTAGCCACAAACACGAAAACCGTTGCATTATTTCCAAAACGCTTAATAATAAAAGTACAAAATTAAGCAGTCGAAAAACAGTACTTTCTTTTCTCTTTATCAGTTGATGTTTTTTGATTCCAGAGATAAAAAAAACTTACTCTCATAAGAGATAAGAACTTTAATCCAAAACTGTAGATATTTTGAAATGAAACGCTGATGCTTGTTGATATATTTTATGTGTGACAATCTGCAAGCTACATAACAATGATAATCGGCCTTTTTTTTATTCTTCCGCACGTTCCTTTCGTGAAGGGCTCCTCCCCCCTTCTCTAAAGCCCTTTTCAAAATTAAGAAGGAGCGATTCTCGTGTCTAGATTAAAAACTCGAAGATGCATCTCCTCTCAAAGGCAGCCAGCTTAGACAACACCCGTTGTGTACCTTTGGGCTTACAGGTTTCGATAAATAGGGATTAATGATTCATTTTTGGTTGCAGGAAGGAGCGCCTCTAAAAATCGTGTACATTTCCCGATTAACTTTGTCTTTATTTTTGTTTGTTTCATCTTCAAATTTTTTTGAAGGGGAGAAATTTCTTTCCCTTTCAAAATCCTTTTAATAGCTTATCTTCCAAAAATCTTGACTTCAAAAATCGCCAGCTATGAACTCAGACAGTTAATTAATATCAATTAATAGAAGATGCCTCTCTTCTGATCGGCTTATTAAAATTACAAATTCAAGCAAATAAATTCCTTGAAAGTGCTATTTAAGAAATATACAATTATTTAGTTTAGGCGCAATATCCTTAAATTTCTTCTTTAATATGTTATTTAATCTCAAGTTGCATAAAAATGCTTCTTTCTTCATTTTAAGTGTAAGAATCACGTCTCAACATTCTATTGTGCAATTGTTGCGAATGAATTTTATACTTCATCTTTAATAAAGGAGCATTCTTTAAGTTTCGAAGTTTTGAGAATAATAATAATAAAAACTTTAATGTTTTTGGTGTTTCGTATATGATGTTTAAAACAAAGCCTCTGACGCAAATAGCCATCCGCTTTTATCAGACTCCTCCTCAATCTTTGGAAAGCTAAAAGTACGCCGCCAGTTAGCTTAACGCTGACATTTGGCGGTGTTATCGTTGACATTTGGCGAGTTTTAACTTTACGAACACTTTAGAGATAAGGTGGGAAAAAGGAAGCTTGGTAAACGAGTTTGTTATCAGCTAATTTTAAGAACATCACAGCTGAACAATATATATCTTAGTTCGTAGGATAAATTTAAATGGGGGCGTCCTTTGCAATATGTCCAGTGCTAAAACAATCACTCAAAATTCGTAAATAAGTTTAAAATATGATATGCAAATCAGAAACTTCATTGTACATACGAGGGTTTAGAATTAAAATATCGGAATACTAAAGATTAAAAAAAAAGAAACATTGCTATTAATAAAAATACCAAATCGAAAATAGAGATTAGATCTAAGAAAAAGCAATAACGTAAAAAAGGTGAAAAAAAAACCTTTTTACAAAAAGTCATCGCGATTACGTGGACAGAGAGTTGCCGAGTAAGTGCATTCTCGCTCCTCCTGGGGATGTAATAATATGCAGTTGAGCAACCTTTCCGCCAATGATAAGATGTGGTAGGAAAGCAACAGCAGTCGGCGGCGCTTTGGACTCGGGCATCTCGGGTTCTCGTGTTGTTAACGTACTGATGACCGTCATTCATCTTCGAATTCTAACACAGGGTGGGAGATGAACAGAGTTCTTCATCAGAATTTTTTTGAAATATATTTATTCCATTGTATATTGGTAGGTTCAGAATTCAATCTTCAAAAACAAAGGCTCAGAAAATACTTCGATGCTAATACTGATATTTGTACAGTATTCGTGGACTCCATGGTTATATACAATCAAGTCATGACAGACGGGAGGACTAGATTGTATATGACCATGAGATTGAAACTGTATATGACCATTTAAATCGAGATGGAAACACAATCAGGAATAGAATCAGTTTTAGAATGAGGAATACTTATTTTTCATAAGATTTGTCATTAGCAATAATTTTCCTTAAATGAGTGATGTCGCAGTCTCAGAAACTCATAGTTTGGTTTTATTTATTACAACGATATTCTGAATTGAGTCGAATACATTCCCTTAATTTTAAATCGCACGGTACCTGAAGGAATTCATTAACTGCCAGTTCTTTTACACATATCGCTGCAACTAAGCAGTTCTCTTCTTCAGCTCGTTTTAACTGGATGAATGAGAAATATCTTGACAATTGAGAATGGACTTATTGATGATCCTTTGTCTGATTCCTCCCGACTTTTATTCACGGGATTTGTTCCTTGTCAAGTAACTCGTGATTGTTTTGAAGCTACAAATAATGAATCGAGTCGTGAATCTGCAATTATTGTTAAGTGAATGCCACTGTGTGTGTGTCGAAGGTGCTCAGTATGAACTTCTTTTGTAAAAAATCCGTTTAATTTAATATCCGACCATTTTTTAAATAAGTAAATGCCTTTTTTCCAGTTTCACTTTTAATAACTATATAATGATATTTCCGTATGATAATACAGTGTTTGTAACTTTATACTATTTAGCCTTTACATATAACAATTTTATATAAATGTTTACTTTATTAAAGGATATTTTATTATCGGGTGTCTTTGTCTAATTTCAATTCATTAGAAAATAAAGGTTTGTTTGCTTTTTTAGACACCTTCTAAGTTGAAGGCTTGTTAAATGCAGATCTCCCAAGATGAAGGCATTGGACGCAAGTTTTAGAGGGAGGTTATTGCATAAAATTATACCAGCACGCTTTGTAAATTAATAAATGAATCAATAAAAGAGAAAAAACATTGCAAAGAAGTTTTTAGCATTTAAAAGACTTTTTACGATCTTTTCCCCCTGAACAAACAACCAACTAACTTAAATTTAGTATAATTTAGCTTTATGGCATAATTCTCTAAACTAAATCTGAAATAGAGAAATTTTATCCCAATATTTATTTTAATGTACAGTGAATTATTTGCAAATTTGGAATGAGAAAGATATTTTTCGGATTTAGAATAGCTATAGAAAGGAATGAATACATTTTTAATAGCAAGAACAAAAGAAAAACCCATTCGAATGTATATTAAAAAGACTTAAAAATCGAGTTCATCTGAAAGAAGTTTTAGCAAATAATCTTCTCATAAGATGGTCTAACGTCTATTTTATGAGATCCTAATATATGTACAAATTTGTACATATATTTTCTAAGATTATTTTAATAGAAATCAAGTCATTAACTACTAATGTACAGTTTAATTACACATTATACAAGCGCTACCCGTTTCCCACAACATACTTTCAAAATACATTATAAGAACATTTATAAAAGCACGAAATATATAAGCAACCAAACCAAACCAATTTTCTCATTTTAAAAATGTTTTCCTTGCAGTTACAATGCAAATTCTGTTTTTCAAATGCCATTGTTTAATTTAAATTTATATATTATATATCATATTCGAAATTGATGTTGAAGTTAATACACGTAAAAAGGAATGAAAGAAACTTAACTAAAGAGGTAAGACAATACACATTTAAAAAAAAACGAAGTCTCTTTTCACTCCATAAAATGGTACAAGATCCGTTTTAAGGCATCTTCCTTGTATGTGAAAACCATTTTCTAAATAGTCGCAATTTTACTTTGTAAGTAAAAGAGTGTTTACATGTCGTTTAAGATGAAGCATTTAAACTGACAGCTTTGATCATGGGGGATTTTAAATAAAGATCAAGAACTTAATAAATATATGTAAAAGCAATCTGACTTTCAGTAATTATCAGCATATAAATTTATCTCCAAAACTAACAGAAAGGAGAAATGATTAAAAAACTTTAGATATTAAATTTGTATCAAAAGTGTTCCATAAGAACTATTTTTTCTCTCAATTCATATGTTCACACCTATCGAATACATGCTGTAAAAATCTACAGAAATATTATATATATATATATATATATATATATATATATATATATATATATATTCGAAGTCATACATACAGACATGAGATAGTCAAAATATACGATAAGAATTTTTTTTGCATAAACATGTAAGAAACGTTTGAAAGATACAAGAGGACATTTTAAATTATATTTAGAACCTCGAGGGTAAGGAAAAGATACGGCCATTTCTTTTTTCCTCTCCGAAATGCAAGCCAAAAGCAGAATAAAAACATAACTCAAGCTTCATTTTAGATAAAAAACGTCACTCGAATGACCGGGAGCATTTGCTTCAAGAGATCTCGCGTTTAGTTTTTCAAATTTAAAAGCCAAGTGATATCGGTGAAAGCTGAAATAACTTTCCTTTTTTGTGTACCGGAATCGCAGTTCTGTCCTAAAACTATCGTTCCGGAAAGAAATGGAGAGTTTCTTTTCAAGGCATGAGGGAAACGACTGGAGAAAATGTCTCATCGGGATATAAATATAAGCTGAAAATTTTCTACTCCATAGAGAAAGTTTCCATCGTTTTACTTCAAGAAAAATTTGGAAATGAAAAATGTTTAGGGAGATTCAGAAACCGTTTGTTGCAAAGCTAAATTTGCGTAATTACTATTAATATCACCATGCTTTTTTCAGACTCTAAAAAGCTAGAACCCTAAATAATTGTAAAAAATAGCTCTGGAAGTCAGGTAATTGTCAGGTAATTATGTGCCGCTAATTGCGATAGAAGTTGGGTTCCATCACTCTGAGTTCCTGAAAGTATCAATTCATAATAACTCCAAGATAAAATTGGCAAAATCGTTACGCTGCAAGAAATGGATACTTGTCAAATTAATGTAAAAAATTCTAAAAAAGGATGAACTACAAGGGAATCACCTCCGTCGTGACAAAATCCTGTAATCACAAAAAACAAATACAGATTTCGAATTGTTTTAAAAACAGTGCTGTGTGCAGTTCTGGAATTAATGGAATTAATTCCGAAAACTCTGCAATTCCCTAATTTCAGAGTTTGTATTTTGATTGTATTTTGTTTCAAAGATTGTATTTTGTTTCAAATTCCCAACATTTATAGTTTTATTAAAGAAATGAATATGCTTCAAACTTTGGACGGATTCAAAGTAATTTTTACAACTTGGTTTGTTGTATGTATTTTTTCTTGGATGGTCGCATTCACAAATTTCACTCATTTGATTCTTGTGATATCAGACACTCTTTTGTAATGTGATCATAGTCCATTCAAATGGTCTCTCGACCGTTAAAAAAAAGTCATTCGCTCCTGAAACTTCTTTGGGTTGGAGCAGCATCGCCAAATGTAGCTATTGCGCCAAAAAACATCACATCCACCCAACGTCAAACATCCTTTCACAAACAAACTAATTCATCCCGAAAGCCAATATTGACGCCCGAAGAAATTTCTTCTATTCAGAGGCTTTCATTATGAGCATAAACTACACGATACAAACATTGTTGCACATTTGTTATGTTTGATGCAATCAAGCCTGACGAAAACAAACTTAAAACATTGTCAATCTTGTGTCTCAAAAAGACTCAATTTCTGTTTTCGAAAAAAAAATCAAAATCAATTCCTACTACCATGTTGTTGCGACACATTCACATTAACGTCTAATGTCATTATTTCTGTATTCATCGATACTGTGTGGCAACAGCAGTTTGATATTTAGTTTCGCTTCTTGTCTTTGATATCGCATAAGAAATGTTCTCGTCCTTTAATATTAATTAAGTGTTTATTCTGCCAACTGCGCCTTTCCATTCTTTTTCATACAATATTACCACCTCTTATAAAAGGAAAAGAAGTGAATAAATGAAACATTGTGTATTCTTCAGATAAAAAAACATAGAGGTTTTTAATTAATATTATCCTCCTCCTCCACCTAAAAACGGTCATTTCTAATGGGCATTCATTTTTATCGAACAACAATAATTTCCTTTTGCCATAGTTTGCTCATTGAATCATAATTGAAATTAGGTATTACCAGGGTAAAAATCGAAATACAAGACATTTCATCGATTTTTTATCGTTGGATTCAATTCAAAAAACAAAAATAAAATTATATATATATTTTTAAAAATAATGCTTATTAATGTTTGTGGTATAAATTGAAAATGCTAATTTGAAAATATAAAAAAAACTATATAAAAGCATCACCGTAGAAAGATATCTATCACTCTCAACCGAACAAAATTAACACTTTTTCCCTCTCTAAAAAAGTTTCTCCTCCCGAAATTTTTTATTTATATGCAAATTTCCAAATAAACACACAACAAATACCAGAACACAAATAACCAAAAAAATAAAAGCAAAAGGAGAGCTCACTCAGAGAAATGAAAAAGAAGCAAAAAGAAATCCGGTCACTGAGCGAGATTCCAGGACAATAAAAGTGCCGGGATAAGTATATCGGGCACTTAAGGTTTCCAGTGCGAGGTAACTCGATACAGATATCCGTGAATGGGAACAAAAAATCAGGAAAACCTTCCAGAAAGCATTTCACTGGAGGGGAATCCGAAAATCCGGTTCAGAACCCGGCAGGTAGGGATTTTTTTCTTCTTCCCTCTCTCTTTGTGCGCCGCGGGAAAGTAAGGGAAGACGGTGCGTTCGGAAAGCCTACTTTTGAAGATAGTTATGTGATATAGAGTGGGCACAATTTCTCAAATTCCAATCGATTTTTCCGAATAGATTACACATCGAGGTTTAAAAGATGTTTCCTAAGATAAATAATACGAATCGAATAGTTGACTGCTGAAAAAGAATACCTTTCCATTTTCCCAAGCAGCGTTAAGCTGTCTTAAATGGACTTTCATTTTTTGCATGCTCTTAATTTCTGGAAAGAGTTGTACATAAAACAAAGAGAAATGTATTTATTTCCTCTTAAAACTAATAAAATTTCCGATGGGAGTTCAAAGCAAAATTTTAAAAAACTAAAAAGAAAGAATAATTTCTTTATTTTTTAAACAAATAGACCTATTCCAAACTTCTTTGGTATTTCAATAGAGAATCAGCAAAATTTTAAATACATTTTCAAAATTGAAAAAAAAAAAGGACATAAATTAAAAGAATAAATAAGATATCGCATTCCATAAGAGATATCATATTTTGCGTTTTAAGAATAGACCTCTGTGCACCTGGCTTCAATTCAAAAATAGGCTTTTCAAATGCCGGCTGTTTCTAAACACTGTCTGTAGAATATAATGCGCAGGAAAAGTTTTAAATAAATTTTCTGAAAAAAGAAGGTTAGCTATATGCAACAGAATAAATGTATAATTGATCCCAATCGAAATTTTGCAAACCTTTCACCGAAAAGCTTCCAAACCTGGTACATTTAATATTTTTTTATAATGTCTTTCCCACGAAAAAACTACAATTATTATAGGATCAATATTTTTTTGCAAAGTTTCAAAATTCAAAATATTCTTTCAACCATACCAATATAGTTTCTTTAAAAGTTTTTCATGTCTCGATTTAACAAATCTTTATTTATGATTTCAAGTATATTTTACAGCAATATATTAATTGGCAATATTTTGCTCTTGTTACTCGTCAAGAAAGGGCGATTTTCTGAAACATTTCCAAGTAGAATAGTATTCTATTTCAAGGGCACAAGAATAAAGATTTTATTGTATACTATGCAGATTATAGCTAATATTTAACATCAGAATTAAACCATTTAACTATTTGGCCAGAGAAGTCCCCATAAAATATCTTTTGACATATTGCTTAAATCATGTAATGTATTCTGTAGTCCATATAAAATTCCGAGTTGAATAATTCGTATTACTATCCTTATATTTTTACGAATGTATTTTGATTTACCAAGAATGTTCTTGCATTTATCCATTTTGTTACTTCCAATTTAAAATCAAACTTCCGATTTTAGGCAAAAATTTTTTAAAAAAATTAGAAGCGTAGAGTACAATTAATAAAGATTGAATAATGCATAAGATTTCAAAACAATGTAGTTTTAGAATTGCATAACTATTGCAATTCAAAAAGTCTTTGTTGAGAAAAATCATTGAAACTCACTCACCTAAAAAAACTGAATCAAAATTTCATGAAACTAATCCTGGCGATTGAGTTCATTTTCAAAGGCGGCTAAGTTATAATAAATTAATTCACTAAATTTCATAGAATAATTTAGATGTTAATTCTTTGTTGGCCAATATATTGAAATTAAAAAAATGATTTTGATCTGAAGTCTTGGTTTGGTTTTCTTATATACAAAGTAAAGAGGGAGTTTTCGTACGTCGTACAAAAATTCCACCTCAAGAAGGAAAAATCATGTTGATGCCTTTTGAGCTCTACATCATTCTGAATACATTTAAAAGAGAAATGATATCGAGTCATTATTTCCGTCAGCAGATAAGTGAACAAGATAAAAACACAAAGAATCGATAGCCTTTTGCTTTGTAGAGTGTAGACGCGACAGAGAATAGGGACACTACTAGAGTGAGAAATCAACTTGAATTTACTTTTTAGAATAAGATCCGATTTTCATTTTTCAGTCCTTTGACTCAAATTTCTTTGCTTTAGACGTGACGTAAATAGTTGTTAAAATCTTTAATTTTACGTTTATGTCTTAATCTTACTAGAGTTACACACTTTAAAATGCATATATTACCGAGTTAAATATTTGTGCCATACATTTATCACTGAATTATCATTATATGCAAAATAATCAACAACGCAGCATGTCTCTCTAAAAATTCAGAGTTTTCTCTCATCGTTAATTTTGTCTAAATCATATTACGTCAAAAATAACTCCATTTTTACTTCTCATTTCTTTTTTTTTCAAATTATTATTCTATTTTTATACTACAAACAAATGATCTTAGTGTTTAATTTTGACTTATAAGCAAACAAGAATTAAAATCACCTCTCATTCATTAAGGGGATCCACGGATACGAATTTCTAAAATTCAGAGAATCACTGGGGAGTGAACAAATCAGATTAAGAGGGAAATCATTCTTTCTTGAGAAAAGAAAATGCTAACGACGAGGAAGAATTCAATGGATCGATGCATGACGAGATACATTCATCAAAGTGATAAAGAATACCAGCTATAATTTTGTAGCTCGGGAACTATATAAAGAGAAAATGGACCAAATTCCGGGAGAACTTAATGAAGACTGCTTTCCAGAGAAGTGAGAAGGGAAAATTAATTAAGATGACAAATTTATGTCGCTTCATTCTTGAGATAAAGGATCCTGTCGTCAAAAAAGAGCCGAGAATAATTAATTTTACAAGACGTCTGGGAAGAAATAAACTATTCTTAAGGAGTAATGAATCACAGACGTAAAGTACTTTTAGATGATTCTGTTGAATTTGCCGCAATTTGTCATGCATATTGGATTTCCGAATGTAATTGGATTTTATTAAGTCACAGCCTTTCGACTTTTATAAAAAAATCCATATACTGTCAGGAAAATTAAATAGATATTTTTGGTTTTTGATAGAAAAGATTATTGATTTCAGGAATACCAGTATAGTTAATACACTAGCAATTATCTGTCATTCTAACGAATATCTGCTATAAGTCCTACAAAATTAGTTATAATTAAAAAAAATTCTTCAAATTCAAACACTAATTTTACATCCCAAAAGTATAAATATATTAAAATGTAAATTCTGAATACTTTAATTATATGAATTAAGTATACTTTTAAACAAAAAAAGAAATAGATTGGAATAACTTATAATTATTTTGTGAGCGATTATTATTTACCTTTTCATTTTACCTTTTTCATCACAGTTCAAAGGCAAATTCTAAGCTGATCTAAATGAAAAGTTAACACAAAAAGCTCAGAATCAGAAAATTATTTGTATACTCTCTCTTCCATACCATTTTTTATAATACGGAAGAGAGCCTGAGAGAAATTTAAATAAAAAATCTTGGAAATGAATTTGTTGGAAAAAAGTTTCTCCAACATGTTAGAATTTCGGCAATATCTCCGTTGGGTGCCGAGGCCCGGATTCTTCCGGAGAAGTCGGCTCCTTTCCTTGTCCTTTTGATGCCGAATGCCTTCTGAGTTCTCTGTGCTTTTCGGCTGTTCGAAGGCGACTTGTTGCTCGCGCACATCATTAAGCTTAGTTGTATATTTTGGGGGGATTACAGCATCATTGTTCGTTATCTTTGTTATTATACTCGATAAGCGTGCATTACTTTTGCTACAATATTATCGAGAAATAATAATATTGATTTCCCATCTACTTTTTTTAAAAAAAATCAGTTACAGCCTAGGAAAAGTCCTCTTTTGTCTCAAAAACTAGGATAGTCATGTGCAAATAAATCAATGAAAACTGCAGACAATACATTTCTTAGATAAGAGAGACAATCAGCAAATAAGTGAATGCACTCATAAAAACTGCCTTCAGCATTTTTAATCAATATGAACCGCAATATTCATGATATGAATATTGTCCTGTTTCTATTTTCTCCCCTAAAAAGAATCAATTTTGGAAGTAATGCAGTCGTCAAGAAATCTAATCTTAAGATTTTGTTGAATTTCCACCTTTTATACATTACTGAATCAGAAAATACATCTTTTAAATTACGAATGAGTGTTTGTGAGCATGGATAAAAGATGCATTCGATTGGATGACGGTTGGTGCGCGGTCTCCAGTCAAATGTGTAGATTTATATCAAATTTCAATGAATAACTACTATTAATGAATAAACAATGAATAACTACTATTTATTAATGAATAAACAATGAATAA
>JAOUZG010004505.1:5853231-5864540 GCA_026289955.1 Argiope argentata | reverse complement strand
TAACTAATATTAATGAATAACAAATTTTCACAAATAACTAATATTAAAGAATGACAAATTTTCACAAATAACTAATATTAAAGAATGACAAATTTTCCCAAATAACTAATGTGTGTATAAACACAATGATTAAAAATTGGAAAGAACTAACTATATAAATTATTATTGCAGAATTTGGTCGCATGAATTATGAATCTATAAAAACTACTCGGATAGAATACAGTTGAGTGTTGAATCGCCTGCTGATCTGCATATGCGTTTTTATATGAACGTGAATTCAAAAACAAAAAGATTTAAATTAATGAAATTTGTTAGGAGGACTTGTAACCAAATTTCAAATTTTTATCAAATTGTGGCTGAAATTGAATGAAAAAAATCTAATTGCAAACTCAATTTTCTTTACGATATTATGCATACAACATCCCATTATTATGCATGCAATATCGATATCTTACGATATAAGGCTACACATCATATTATAGGGACTGTACTCAGATGCAGGAGGAAGAAATGTTACTACATCGCTTCTGTCTCCAGTTTTCATAATAAAACTTGGTGTTCATTGTCTCTCCCAATGTACCCAGTTTTTAAGAGGATGGATGATACCTTTATTTGCATGCAAATAAAAATGGGTTGGGGGGATCCATCTCAGTTGTATGTATATACTTTTGACTAAAGGAAAACAATTGTGGGATTTTAGGAAAGAGATTTCTTGCTGTGGAAGAATGCAATCCAAAATCTTCTAAATAACTGTAAAGACTAAACACTATTTTTCAGACAACTAGTCAAAATTCAATTTATCTTAGTTTCAGTCTTAATGTACAATCAGAAACTATTAATTTTTTTTGGGGGGGAGGCGAGAGGGACATGACAAAAAAGGGAAAACTCTGTATTCTCATTTAAATCCTGAGGGTAATTTTTGATAATATCAATATTTTCTGAATATTCATATCATCTAGAAGGAAAGAAAACTGGCATTTCGGTTAGTTTATGAGCCAAGCCGAACGGAAGCAATGCCGACGAGCCTGTTGAAATCTGATAAGAAAATGAATCCCGAATCTTCAATTTACATGTCTTCTTAATTACTGCGTGCACAATGCTAATAAAAGTAATCGGCGGCATTTGCATAATGAGCCGCGGAACAGGAGAGATCGTTTTCTCTCGTTAATTCGCGCGAGATGCCGCTTTAACTCGCGACATTAGCATACATTACGTGGCGGGGAAGTAAACAAAAGAGTGCCCATTTGCTCGGCAGGAAAAACAACGAGGCCGACGTTCTGGAAGGATTCCAGCTTTATGACTTTCATTTCCTCTTCTTTCTCAGTCTCTTTTTTTTATCGCCCGATTTTTGATGGGTTTTTGTGGCAGATAATGCTTTCATGTTGAATCCGATGAACGGCTGAGGTCATTGGATTAAAAATAACTTAGAGTATTCAAACGCGATTCCTAAGCTGGAAGACAACGGAATTTCTATGAACTCAGGCCTCTTGGAATATGTTTTTCTTCAAATTCTTCTAACACTTAGTTTTTTAATGATATGTATTACAAGTTTTTGATACATTGATTACACATCTTTTTTGGCTTTAGAATAATATACGTATCCTCCGAATCCGTTGTGTATCCTGTGATAATAACTGTTAATTCCGAAATATTGAATGTTTTATGAACGGGTGAGAGACATTTTTTTTCTTTATATAAATCATTTTCATTGCACTTTGTGTGCTCCATTTTCTCTATTACATGTCTCTTAGCTTCTTGAAACAATTTTACATCCATACATAATAGACAATATAAAAGAAATTCCTTGCAGTACCTTAACCTAATTAATATATAAATAAAATAGTCCTTTGCAACATTTTTGTTATGTTCCAATAAAAATACACTGAAGTGCCAGAAAAACAGTTACACCAATCTAATATCATGTAGAACCTACTCGAGCACGTGGAAATAATTTGGTAGGGAGTGGCATGGATTCAACTAATTGCGAAGTTGTTCGGTAGACAATTCGTTCCATGATTCTTGCAGGGCACTCACAGCTATGGAAGTGCGAGGTGGTGGGATCTCCTGAGAACAGACATTGCAAAACATCCCAGATAGGGTCGATAATGTTCATGTCAGAATAATTAGGGGTTCAAGAGATGGAGAGAAATGTAGAAGAATAATCCTCAAGTCACTCGGTAGCTACTGTTGACATGTGGGGGTGGCACATTACATTGTTGGAATTGTCCAAGTTCGTCAGGATTCACACAGGGCATGAATGCATGCAGAGGGCCAGAAAGGATGTTAAAGCCCCTTTAACCTGTCATGGTGTCAGAATCTTCACACATCAACGGTCCCATTTCATACCACCTGCACAAGCCCCTTACCCTCACAGAGCCTCCACCAACTTGAATAGTTCCTTGTGAGCAGGATGGATTCATGGTTTCATTGGGTTTTCTCCACACCGGTATACAGCCATCCACCCAATACACTCGGAAAAGTGACTCTTCAGACCATACAGCGTTTTCCCAATCATTAAGAGACCAATGGCAGCGTTGGAGTGCCCAGGTACACGAGTTAGCTTATGGCTGCTAAAGCCCATATCATTACATTGGTACTTGTGGATGGGCCTGCATTCAAATCCACAGTAATTTGAGGAAATGCTAAGCGTCTATCTCGTGTAATGATTATTTTCAGGGGTCGTTGATCCCGTTCTCTTAAGGCCTTTTTCAAGCCTCATCGCTGTTGGAGATTTGGAACTTACTTGAAACCTAGTATTCGCGGTACACTCTAGAAATGGTCGGGAGTGAAAATATTAATTTCAACTCTACTTTGGAAATGCTGGGCTACCACTCACGTGCGCCGTCGATTAGTCACCGTTAGAAATCACGATGGGTCTAAGAACATGCGATGGGTCTTCTAAATATTCAGATATATTGCATGCTAACGTGTTCCCTTGCGATGCAGTCGAACTCATTTCGGCATCGGTACCGCTGTTAAAGCGGGTTAAGAGTAAAAGAATCTGAAAAGCAGATCACATCCTCAGGGTACCTCGAGATCGTCATATTTGAAGAAGATGTGCCCCTGAGGAGAATTAAGGTGAGGAGTTTCCCTATATCCTCTCTGTGAGAGTCTCTCTAATGAAAAATTACGCTCTGTTACATTCGTAGACATTATCTTTTATATACATAATGAGAGGATGATAAACGACTTTCTCCTTTAAAACCCCAAGAACATAAACATTTCTTCGAACGAATTTCTTATAAAGACAAGCCATATTATATATAAACTTTGCAATACGAATACTTTTTGTGGGAAAACTTAGTCATTCATATATTAGATTTAATCCAATCTAATCGATAATTAAGTTTCTTAAATTTCATTCCATTCAAGATTTATATAAATGTATTACCACTAGAGATTAGAATTATCATTTTCAAACAGTTGATACAATAATAGTTTAAGTTTTGGAAAGGAAGCAAATGAGCATGAAAATTGTTTTAAATGATATTGTAATGTACTTGACCCTGGTCGGTCAAATAAAATGGTAGCGTGTTATACACAAAGGGTTTATTTACAGCTTTATACAAAAAAAAAAAACCGTCATCTGGGTTAGATACTGAGAAATATTTACATCGGGATTGTTCTTTCGGCATCTATGCCAGTGATTCACAAACTGTCCGCGTGCTCGGATACTGCCTGTAGCTCCAGAGATTTACTGAGTGCCTTGGAATCCCTATCATCTTTACATGATCGCAGCCATCCTTTGAGTTTCAAAATTTTAAAACTGTATGCCAACCTTATCTGTAAGGGCTTTCAAATTATCTTATGCTGGGTCCCCGCACATGTGGGAATTCCAGGAAATGATAAAGCTGATATGGCTGCTAAACTGGCGCCTACTTTTTTGTCAACACAAATTCCTTTTCCTGATTACAAGAAATATGTATGTTGCACTTTTCATTGTAAATGGCAAACTGAATGGGACACACAAATCTATAATAAGCTCCATACAATTAAGCCCACAATAGATATCTGGCCAACTTTACACAGCAGAAAACTGGACGTAATCTTGACTAGGTTGAGGATTGAACACACTCGTTTCACCCACCGACATTTGTTGATGGGGGATCCAGCACCATCCTTCTCAATGTGTAACAGCCCTATGTCTGTCTTGCACATCCTTAAAGAGTGTCCAAGATTTTCTAGCCAGCCTCTTGAGTGTTTTCAGGGGTCTCACCAGGAATTCGGCGAGTTATTATCCAAAACCCTGCATGTTGATCTGGTTATTTTTTTAAAAAGTATCGGTTTTTATTATCATATATGAACATTGAACACACTTCTTACTTTACATCATGGTTACAATTTTTCATGGCTCATTGATTTAAACTTTTGGACCTTTGGATTTTGTCATAATTTCATATTTGATTTTATTGTAAGTATATACAAATATTTTAAACTCGAGAATGCGGCGCAGCTTAGCCAAAAATGGCTTTTGTGCCAAAACACAACAAATTCAATTCAATTCAATTCCAGAGATCTACGGATTTCTTCCGGTAGATCTTTCCAACAAACTCGAGATCACCTGGTATCTCTTCAACTTCAGCACTCCTCACAGCTCGTCTCGTCCTCCGGATCAGCTTGTCTCCTTTCTCCTCTCCTCTCGAATCCCTTTTTAACGGTAGAGAAGCTGCACCTCTCAGGCTGATATTGGCGCGCTGGAGATGCCGATTGTCCAATCATTCTACTTTCCACTGGCGCGCCATCAAGTCGTGGGAAGATTTCTGAGATTTATCAGAACCTTTACAATACCCGCTGTTCGCATCTGCATTCTTTCTTCAATGGGTTCAAGGAAACACTAATTTCTTCAACGGGTCGTAAAGAGCATCTTCTGTTCGTTATCGGAACCCTTCCCGGCTGGGGTGGTCCATAGACGAAATAGTCCCATCTGGTATTTCGACATGGTTTGCTGCTTTAATGAGCCGAAAACATGTGTGATCCATTATCTGTCTTTCTCAAATTCTAAGAACGGTAGAAATACAATGGGTAACAAAGGATGAATTGCCTCACCACTGGCTAGGAGTATCATTGTTTTTTCATGTGTCTCTTAGAACAGGAGACAAAGTGACGACTTTCTTACAATACCAAACTTAAAGGGATCCATTCGATTAGAAGCTGGTTATCATAAGTGTGCAGTAATGCTTCATTTGTTCTTCAGAGTAATTTTCACGAAGAAATCTCACACTTCTTTTTCTACGAAACTTACGTAAACGTAGAATTAGAAAAGAGATTCATTTTTTTAAAGTTTATAATAGCAAATAATTGAATTACATATTTTTTAAAAGATTACACAGCGTTCCCGCTTAAAAAACTTGTAATACAAAAATAGAAAGCCAAACTTCAAAAATCGGTTAGGATAATATATATATTTAAGATGAACTTAACACTCTAAAACTTCATACTACATCCCCAATTTACACAAAATACATTAAATGATTATTCATCATGTATACATATTCGCTGAAAATAGAATTTAAATCCTAGTCTCTTGAAATGAAAAGTTGGCACACTTACATTTAATCCATTCCCTCAGTTACGCCCAATTATAAAAATAATAGCAAATCCGTAGATATGCTATGTTATAATTCAAAAAATTAAATCTACGCCTGCAATAATATAATATACAATGTTTATTTTATTTAAAATTTTAAATCAAATTAAAAAAATCTAATCTTTTTTTCACTATGCATTTTTGGTTTAGTTTAGTTATATTACCTTCCTGTTGTAAAGCAACACTAGGGCTGTTTTGAGATGAACAACAGTCGTCATTTTGAACCCCAGTTAGATGACGAGGATGACAACTGAGTTGGCACCTCCTCTTTTCACACCACAAAGCGGGAGAACCCCCCCCCCGTTTTTTTTGAAAATCATACTGTCCACTTATCAAATCTTTTACATATTTTATTGACCAGCTTCCTAAAACATGTATATCCTCATATGTTTCTCAATTCGATTTTTTTTGTTTTAACTCTAAATTATTCACTCATTCTCTAAGGATGATAACATAAATTTAATCCGTTTCCCTCAATCTTTGAACAACTAGGAGTCAAACGGCTATTGACTAATGAAAGAATAATTAGCGGAAAACACATCAAAATATTATCTGTTTAAATTAGTTCAGTTAAACAATTACCACTCGGTGTTTTAACTTTCACGAAAAATTAAGCTAATACATTTTTAAGTAGCCATTCAGCATCGATTAAACGAACGTTTGTATTAGTAAAATTCCAGGTATGGAAAGGAGCATTGAAATATGCTTCGAATATAATGAATTCAAATTCTATACTAAGTTGTGGAAGTTTCAAAAAAAAAAAAAAACCTTCCGTAAATAGAACTTTGCGCAAAATCATTTTTTTAAAGCTATTAATATAAAATAACATTTCTTTCAAGATGTTGATTTTTCGATGTTTCAAACGCCATATAGTTTAGGTTTAAAGAGATTTAGTACCTATTTTTAAGACTTATTAAACCTTAAGAACTATTCAACTTATATTTCTATTCCTGCTCCGAATAATATTTAGTCATACTTGTAATAAGTATGTCCCATACTAAACTTATGGGTTAAATTAAAATTCAGTTAATAAAGATAAAATAATTTGTGGCTAAAAGTATTTTAGTAATAGATAATATAAGCAATTATGAAATTTTTTGAAAATTTTAAATTTTAAGCAACAGAATTTATGATAGTTATTCAGTGCTGTTCTAATCGGATATTTTATTCAAAAGGTTTTGAATTGCATATTAACGGTTCTTAAACCTTAATTTTACGATCATGTTACAAATTCATTGTAACTTATCTCATCAGTTTTAATTAGGAAATATGGAGATTTAAGATTTTATTTAAACTTTTAACAATGCATAAAATGTGAAAGTTCCCTCCGTATGATGATAATGAAAATGATGAAGAGCAATCGATGTAAAGTGGAAAGCAAAACGGAAGTTTGGAAGCTCAATAATAAATTCTTAAAAATGTAAATTTCTTTAGAATTTTTCGTGTACATTTCAATAACTAATGATTTTAGGAAAAAAGTTATATACTGTATAATTGAAATAATTTCAAATGTTTAAAGAGTTTTCTATTTTTTTAAAATAAAATCTTTATCAAAAAAACTTGCATAAATATGTAACGTATGTCTTTGCTTTGGCGCAAATGAATGGACTTTTGTACCGTGATCGATACTGTGGGGGATATTGAGCAATATTTCAAATGATAAAGTGCAAAAGAAAAATATGAACAAATTATTTTTCATCTATTTTGTTAGTCCGTGAAAAAATATTCTTAGTTTTAACGAATTGAATCCATAAAATGTAGAGTTGATGGTTGGAGGTATCCTTACCGAACTTTCTCCAAAAATATACATTTTTTTGTTGCTCCATTTTTTCTGGAAGCCAAGTTATTAACCGACATAACGAATGAACTCTGTGCTCCCTTCTCTTCGAATTAAAAAAAAAAACGACTAAAGGGTGGAAGACAAAAATGCTTGAGGGTTTTGCTCAAGTGTCCCTTCTTATGCCAGAGCAGTAATTAAACTTTATAAATTGCACCTCCAACATAAACAGCCGTCTGAGTGGGTATTAACAACCTCGCTGCAGAATTCATTGACACTAATTAACTCCTGCGAGGCAATCAGTAGCGAATATTTTTTGGACATTCTGAGGAGTTTCTGCACCCCCCCCCCTGCGCTCCTCTACTAAACTAAAAATGGTTTTTCTTCTCCAATGCATCTTTTTTTTTTAAGTATATCTAACTCAATCGTGACATCATTAAAAATTAAACTAATGGACCGAACATATTCTTCCGAAATTAAACTCATAAAAGAACATTAAAGTCACATTCTTTTAATACTTGACGATAATTTTCATTATTCTTGAATCAGTTTCAAGATGAATTAAATCTTTTTATAATTAGAAACTGTACAAATGTCCATAATAGCGGAAAGTCCTAGGGAAATGAAAAATCGGTTGCAAAATAGTGATACAAGGAAGAACCAACTTAAAAACACACAAACAGAATTGCAGCTGCTGCTAAAAATCCTGTTAGTTTTAAAATTAATTAGTCTATCAATGTATTTGCAATAATATAAAACATTGGTTCGGTTTTATATTGTGATCTATTGAAGCTTCAATTTTTAACCATGGCACTAAAATGCATAGAAATTCACAACTGCATTATCAAATCTGCTTGATATATGCATTTATTACAGAAGTTTGTCTTTTTTTAGAATTATTCAGACTCTCAGTTTTACAAAATAATTTCTAATAAAATTCATATATTAAAGGAAAAAACATTTTTCTAAGCTGTTAAACAAACAGAAAAAAAGGAATTGAATGCTGAAAAGCGCGGTTCCTTCTTTATTGAAGAATTAGATTGTGTTTAGCATTCAAAAACAAAATTAACCTATAATAAATAAAATACGAGAATACCGGGTATTTTATGGCAAATTTAACCAATTAAATGAATTCTAAAAGTGAAGCATATTTAACATAAACGTCTAATTCATGGTAGAGGTTTTTATTGCTGGAAATAAATTTAAATATCAGACTTAAACACTGAAATAATATTTTTTACTGAATAATATTATAGTCAGCATCAACTTTTTATATGTTTTATTTATAGATCAGAATTCTGTAGAGAAATTTGATTTTAATTTTACTCAAAATTGCATTTATTAGTTACTGACCATTTTTAGAAAGTAGCATGTTGAACAAGAGCCATGCTCTCTAAAATTAAATTTTAAAGTACTCTTAGTATTTAATTTAATATAAAAACTTTGGTCTCTTAACTCCCTTCTTCAGAAGATTTTTAACCTTCAAATTTCGTTAATAACATAACTCGTGTTGTTATAGAACCCTTACGATATATTGTTACTTCTTCTATCTGTCTGTCCAATTTGCTGTCAGCTGAAATAAGGTATAAATTTTTAATTTGAAATTAAAAAAATAGAACTTGAATAGATCTGATTTTTTTTGTTGAAACCAAACATATATTTTAAAAATATGATTACACATATTTTAATATTTCAGGATTGTATTTTTTTATGCACCGTAGCATATTAAGATTTTCGAGGTAATTTCACTAAATATGATTTTTAGGATTATAGTGGAAATGGAATAATTCAATGAAAATCTCTCATTTGCCATAAAATTTCTTTTTTCCTTCAAAAAGATTTAAATGATGTAAATATTATTTTATTTCAATCTGTAAATATACTTCTGGAAACAATTATAAAGTTAAATTTTAAGTAGTCTATGATCCCAAAAATAATATTTAGTAAAATTACCTCGAAAATCTAAATTTAGTCATCTGAAATCAAAACTGACAGATTTATAAAGTTTTGAATATTGTTTTTAGGAATTTGAATATAATTATTTTAATAATAAACAATTTCATCATTTTAGATAATTAGTTTTGGAAACATGCTAAGCGTTGATCGGCATATTTTCTTCAAGACTGTCGACGGAGAGATGTAAATTCGCTCGTTTCTATGGTATAGATATATTTGCATTTGCATAACTCAATCATTTTAATTGCAAAAGAGTGAAATCTGTTGTATTTAATATTAGTGTCTCAACAATATTTCATTAAATCGAACACGAGATATGTCTAAGAAATTCATATATCATAATGGCATTTATTGAATCAAACTATATGAAATATAATTATTTCATGAAGACTATATAAATACGCCAATGTATGAAGTTTTAGAAAGAAGCTATTGCACTCTGCTTAGAGTGGGCGTCTAGTACAGATGAATCTATACATGTCTTAAATAAAACTGAATTATTAAATTTATAATATGGGTATTGAAGAAATCACAAAAAAGCATTCTCTCGTGCATTTCTTTCAGAAAATATCGGACTTCATATTTATTCCATATCTTGATAACACATCCTGAATATTGTATTATTCTACGTTTAGTTTTTATTGATAGTTAACTTATTTTTTTTAATTCGCGCTTTTGTCAATATAATTACATTGTTATTTTTGCGAAATAAATTGTTGAAAAATATTATTAGACTTTAAAAAATGTTAAAAGTTGAAACTTAAATTATGGGTCAAAACATTGGTATCAATTAAAAGATAAATTTTGAACTTTAAGATGACGTAGAATTCAGTTTTGAGCTACAACACTATCAGATGTTATAGTGGAAAAATGGCGAAACATCATTTATGCATGGAATTTCGAAAAAAAAATCACTACAAGATGAATATTTCTATCTTCCAAAGTATATATGGAACAAATTTGGAAGCTTTATATCGCATGGATAGTTACTTAGAATGTCAACACGCACCAAAAAGGAAAGGAAGTTGAATGTGCAAGTACAGATTTTAAGAGAACGACATTTAATTGTTTTTTTAAACGCACATGATAAATAGTATAAAATTGTACTGCGCCTTGGTATTAAGTATTCTTCTTATTAAACAAAAATAATTCAGAAAATAAACTTTAATTACATGAAAAAAGTAAAATTATTTTTGATTAAAACTCAAGTATTTATACATAAGCACAAATTATTTACAGGATTCTATCATTTTAAAATGTTTTTTTTTCTCAAAATCAATTCCCAATTTAATTATTTAGTGTTTAAAAAAAACTTAAAATTGTAATTTCAAAAACTATAATTATTTTTATAATTCCAATTTTTTTAGAAAGTGAGGAGTAAATTTGTAATTATTGTTTCTTAAGTTCTTGGCTCTCTTCTTTTCTTAAGTCAAATACAATGAATACCAAAAGATACTGTTACGTTTTTAGCGTAGCGGGTTCGGATTGAATGGACTTTGTATGAGGACAGCACAAACAAATTTATTTACAGCTATTTACAGTTATTTACAGGATAATTGATAAAGTAAAAATTTTAGATAAGTACAATTCAGCAGTCAATTACAGCGTAAATTCAAGTCTTACGCACGATAAAAACAGACTACAAAACAGCTATCGTATAGCACAGATACAGTAAATCGCAGCGAGCTCAATAACACAGCGTTAACAGCAAACGCAAACACAGCTCACAAATCCTTTAGTCCAGCGAGCCGCTTTTTATTTCAGAGCAAACTCTCAACTAACTCGATCAAATCACTATAGCAGCTAACTAACTCACGCCGGCTACTCGTCCTTATATAGCCGAGAAGCGCGTGCACCTGAGTCTCGTGAAAATTCTCAAAACATCGCGCACAATCTAGCGGCTACTAGATTATTCCTTTCGCCAAACCAATCAAGCTGGCGCGAGGCTCCTCGCCAAACGTGGCCAACCTTGGCGAGTTTTCGTGCCGC
>JAOUZG010004505.1:5738752-5852472 GCA_026289955.1 Argiope argentata | reverse complement strand
TTTATTGTAATGTAATGTTTATGTAATGTTTATTGTAATGTAATGTTAATTGTAATGTTTATTGTAATGTAATGTTTATGTAATGTTTATTGTAATTTTTTGTTTCCTTAATGCCTATTATCACCTCACTGTATTTGTCTTTCGAATTCGGCAACATCCATACATCGTAACATCTGCAAACAAACACAACGGCGTTACATCGATGTTTTCTGGTGCTCATTTTAGTTTTTATTTAAATATCTTAAAAATCAGTTTTCATTCTATATGTTTACATTAAATTAAAGAGTATAAAATTCCTTATATTTTCAATCTTTTATTTTTCCTTTAGTTTTTGCAGATAAGTGTTCTTAACTAATTTTCGTTTTCAATAATTAACGATCAACCTGGATCATCAAATCGGCATGTTACTTAAATGAAAAAGTTTTTTGGAATGTGACTTCATTTAAAAAATTTAACCGGGGCATCATTTGTTATTTTTCAATCAATGTTTACCGCTTACAAAACTCTCGAACTCGCTCTTTTTGTTATTTTCATTTGTTAGAACTCTTTGTTGTAGGATCATTTTTTTATCCTTTTGATGCCTACTATCACCTCTCTGAATTTCGGAAACATCATGTATATAAAAAACAGTCGAAAATTTTTACTTGCCAGTTTACTTCTCTTAGTCACTAAAATGTTTCAAATTTTCAATATTGATGGTTATTTTAAGTTCTTTACACTGATTTCTCAAAAGACCATCAGATTATTTACATAGATTTCTTAGACGAATGCTATAACATTAGTGTAATAGTTTTTACTTCGATAACTTCATCGTATTTTTGGAGTAAATTTTAATATTTATTTAGTTTAGAAGGAGGAAATTTCAGAATATCCATTGAAAGAGAAAGAGGAGCATAGAAGCAATTCCACTAATTTCAACTTATTAAAAAGAAGTTTTCATGTCCATTCCGATAGCGGAAATGACAGCTACTGCCTTTCTTCAACAAAAAACCACACATTTTTTTTAATTATATGATTTATTACAGAGT
This sequence comes from Argiope argentata, assembly GCA_026289955.1. Taxonomy (NCBI): domain Eukaryota; kingdom Metazoa; phylum Arthropoda; class Arachnida; order Araneae; family Araneidae; genus Argiope; species Argiope argentata. The sequence goes on along the minus strand of JAOUZG010004505.1, from coordinate 5,851,444 downwards.
GAAATACAGTAATTTTCAAGGCTATTGAAAGAAATAGATTATTCCGAAGTAGAGAATGAAGCGGAATGACTGAAATCTCAATAGTATAGTGGCATAGAACATTTAATATGCAAATGCAGAGGACAAAATATCTTTCATCATTATGAAAATAAAAGTTTAAAATAACGCATCTAAAACTTTAGGTAATAAAAACCTCCATTGAAATATATGATTATTACAACTTATGGAATAACCCGATACTCGAAATTTGGAAATAATTATAACCTTTATTTTTATGTATAAAGGTATTAATAAAGGATTTAAGAAAGCAAGACGGGATGAATTATAAATTTAAAAGGATTTAGAAGTATTCAATATACAATTTATAATAAATTATAAATAAATATTTAATACATTTTAAAACTTACCCATTTAATTTATACTTAAAGTTGAAAGTTTCTGATTCCTTGAAAACACAAATGGCATAGAAAGGATCCCTGTAAAAAAAGAATTGCTTATTAGTAATGCAGTTTTAAAGTTATCTTTTAATTTTATCACTTAGGTAAATATTTTTCTTACATCTTTTCCTTTCGGTAAAAATCAGAAACCAAGCTATTAAGGTAAGTAGAGTAAAATTTTCAAAGTGAACTACTATAAAAATTGCGCAAATATACCTATTTCAAATCTCAGCAAACATTTAGATCAGGTTCTTCCAATGAACTTATTCCAACTCGTTGCATTTATCTAGAGCTGATATTCCCAAAAGGGCTTGTTCAATTAATTGCATTTATATGAAACGTATTTATTCCAAAACTGAGTAGAATACTTTGTAAAATTATGCAGATTAGAAAGGATACGCGAAAATAATGAAAATACATTACACACAGTATAAAAATAAATGGAAAATGCAGCAGAATCCTTCCCTCCAAGTTCGCGTGGTAAAGGGAAATTCCTAGGCTCAAAAGCGTATTGAATAGGCATGAATAAAAAGTACCGAGAATACGAAATTAAAGCAATAGCATGTTCAGTATCTTCCAGAAGTACATGTTGCGAAAAGAGTCCCCACTTTTTCGTAGCGAAAGCTCGACAGAACTCCAACCGTGAGATGATATCGATTTTCATTTCTCAAACAAAATCGAAAAATGCATAGAAAAGGCCGTTTTTTCAATGGCTGAGGGTATTGATGAGCAGCCGTTAATTATTCCCATATGTTAAATTGAAACTATTTTTTTTTTCTTTTTTGAAGATATACGGAAAGTGTTTTTAAAATCCCACATATTTAATTACTTAAATATTAATGGCTGGTCTAAACTGCACCTTTAAAATAGAAAGCATTTCTTGAATTTAGTTCCTTAACATAAACTGAATGTGTAAATAAAAAATGTAGTAAAAGTAGTAAAAATGAAGTAAAAAAGAGGAAGTAATGGGGTGGGTGACGGAGGTGAGTAGTTAAAAATAAAACTTTTAACCAAAAGCAAGAGCAATGATTGGGAATGCTGAATAACTCTCCTTGAAAAGCAAATTATGTTCCGAAAAAAAGTATGTATTTATATAATTAAATCCAAACCTACAAAATTTATTCCCCCTAAAATATCTACATAAATCATGTTATAATTATATGTACTTAACAACAATAAAAAAAAACAAAAAATCTAATAAAAATTAATTTTAGAAACACATTGTGAATCATTTTAAATTTGCCTATATTTTGCAAAATATTTAATAAAAATTACTATTTATAAATTACTACATTTTAAAGTTCTTTAAAAAAAAGTGATCCAAAAGTGCTCATGTACATTGCTGTATTAAAAGTACACAAACCGCATCAGGAGACCCCCCGTAGCAAAACTTCCGTTGAACAACTAAAACTGTAAATGATTGGAAGAAAAATATTCGAAATATTTTCCTTCATTCTAGGTTAAAATTTATTTTTAGAGCTGCTTAAATTTAATTTCTTAAAACAAGTTGCAATGTTTTCTTTTATTATTATAATTACTTTTTTTTTCTTACTCCAAGTCTTTTTCCACACTAAAGCAGTTTTGGAAGTAGCGATTGCAAGAACTCCCAACACTGTTCAGACTCTTACCCTTCATCTAAATTCATCTGAAGCCTGCACATAAAAAAACTTTACCTCCACCAACGTTACCGTAAAAATAAAACCATTAAAACCAGTAGTCCTTTCCCGGGGTGAGAAGGTGGAGGCCATTTATTATCCTCGGTGCCTTTATACATTTTCAACGGCAGCACTGCACCCGAGAGAGAGAGAGGCCAAGAAAACCTGCAGGAAAAAGGACAGCTTCGGAGAGGGGCTTTAAATTAAAGGCAATTTTATTTCCAGTCCGGGAACTCCCTTTCCTCCTGCTACTTGAGTGTCGCGAACTATTTTCGGCAGTCCGAAGCCGGGGCGGGAAGCAGGCTATTCCCTTTTATTGGACGGGCCGCCCATGTCCTACTGGCAATCTTGGAAGGGCGGTAGCACCACTTGGGGTATTCAGAAATTCAGCGGGATCGATTAAACCAGCAGATACGGTGTTTAGGTACCCCCCCCCCAACTCTCGGAGATTTAATCGGATAGGGAAGGTTCGAGGCGTGGAAGGTCTAATTTTGGGTTCTTAATCTCCGCAGCAGACAGAAAGGAAGAACCGGATTTTTAGAACACGGAAGAAGGAATGGATTGAGGGGTGGCTTGGAGGTTGCAATATTATGTGGATATACAAAAGCAACTGGCATGAGTTTGAATTTTTAAATACAAGTTTTCGGAAAATTTTGTAGGGACATGCCAGAACCGCTGTCTTAAGAGCTGTTAATATTTGTTAGCCACGCCGATGAAGTTTGAAATGTGCAAGGTTTAGAGAGGTAAACTCAACGTACCTTGAAGCAGCTTAAATGAAAGAATTTAAATTCCATGGTGTCATGGACTTTCTCCGGTGCATAATCGGAGCCGTGTTCCACCATCTAGTCTGACCCAGTATAATGACAACTGATTAATAGCAGGGGAGGTAAAAAAAATAGATTCATAAAAAATAGATAAAACGGCATGTGTTGGAATTCATCCGAACTAAATGTATGCCCATAAAAAAGTTTTTTAGCAACCGATCGATGAAGTGCTTTCGTTCATCTACACCACAAAATGCACCTACTTAACAGCATTTAATCCTGAACATAAGAGTCAAGAAGAAAGACCGTGTACTCGTAAGCAATTTGGGTACCCATAACTATACAAAATAGACACCATGAAGAGAATCTTATATGGAGATTCATCTTTTCATTGACAACGAATCTCAATACTTGTATTTCGTAGCCATGAGAATCACACAGCCACTCATTTCCCACCTCTTTATGACTTGCAGCGAACTTCATAAAGTAAAACAAATGCTGCACAAATCAAAATATTTAGAAAAATTCAAACATTTATAATTAGGAATTAAATGAAGTGCAAAAGTAATAGGGCATGTTGATATCTAAAAAAATAAGTGCTATAGCAACATCGAAAAATTTATTCTAGTTGCTATAAAATTATATCATATTTAAAAAAAACTAATATTCTGGAATACAAAATATTTAATTTAGAGTCACCATTGAACTATTTAACTTAAAGTGCTTTTTTGAATACAGTCCAATATTGGTTAAATTCCCTTCTTTGAAGATCTAAATATAATTATGCTGCTATTTTACAGTTCATTAAAAATAATGAATCCAGCAAAAACTTGTAAATCAATAAAGGAATGAAGATGTTAACTAAAATATTTTCCTAGTCTCCCATAAACGCATCCCCGATGAATAAAATCTTACCGAAATATAATTACACCTTTTTAAAATAAATGCTTTATTTTTTTTCAGCAGAAAAGAAATAGAATTCCGGAAAAAGATGGAACAAAGGAATCGAAGGAAAAGGTCATCCGAACCCTTTTTATAAAATTGTAACGAATTTTAAAAGAAAGACATTTTTGTTTAAAAATGAGCAGAAATAGAGAATGTGGGTGCTTTCAAAACACAGGAAAATTCCTCAAATAACTACAATAGCAATTTTGTTTTCGAAACATTTGATATTAAAATATTGTATGCTGTCTATCGATAAAATCTATTGATAAAACGCTTTATCTAGTATTGACACAGAATATTCAATTTATGTAAAAAAATATTCGTTTAAAAGTGGATGTTAAAAATAACAAACCAGATCCGTCTATGAGGGAAAATGCTGGAAACTCAAATGAAATATGAGTTTGTTCTCTTAATTTCAGCAATAAACACAATGATCCATCATTTATGTTGTCATGTAAAGTTGATATTTTAAATCAGACCGAGAAAAAAATCTTAATAATGTGAGTGACAGACATCTCAATCTAAATTTTTTAAGAGCCTAAGAAATGAAATAATACTTTTTCAGAAATACTCGAAAATGAAAAGCATAATCAAGATATCTGCACCCCAATATCAAATAAATTACATACAGAGATATTACAAATAGTTCATCAAGTTATCTGCTATTTTATAAACTCACTTTGTGAAGTAATTTGAATTGCAATCCCGCAATACAAACAATTTTTTTTTTGGATATGCGGGGTATCCACCCATAGGTTTTAACAAAATGTTAAGCGCAGGGAAATTTCACATGGTTTACTTGTAATGTTCTATTTAAAGTAATTTTTATAACATTCGAATAAAACACTAATATTTCATAAAAAGGTTGTAAATTATACTTAATAACAAATATTTGAATATTATTCATCAAATAAAATAATACTTACATAATAAAAATATCGTGTATTTATTTTATAGTATAAGTACTTATTTTTATATATATATAACTTACGCGACAAAAAAGACAAACATTTGATTTCATGTCAAATAAATAGTAAATTGATTTAAGAACAGGCATTTATGAATTAAAAATAAATCATTGTCCTGCCAATTGAATAAATTCACCGTTCGTGACTTCTGTATAACATAACCATCCATAATACCAAACATATTTTTCTTATCATGTCTTGTGATATCCGGTCTTTTGTTTTCTAGGTAGTGGGATTATGGATGCCAGAATTGCGTCGTTATGGCACATTTGGAACATACACAAATAACTACAGAATAGCAATTGTAAGAGCAGTACAATTTTTAATGCTCTAAACAATAGGTAATCAATTTTTTATTATAAAAATATAGTTTTAAAACAACATTTATTATTTTATTTTTTAAAATCTTCAGCAAATTCAATATCATTAATTGCTAATAAAATTTGCTAACAAGTTCTATTTCATGGAATAAAAAATTATTTTAAATGAATTTAGTCATTAATATTTAACTTATGACAGTATTAAAAACAGTATTGAACTGACACAACACACATCCATTTAAAATTTCGAAATCAAGTAAATAAAAAAGTGAATAAAAAATGGCTTAAAACACTCATCTTCACTAAAAGTTAGGAAAAACAATCTAAATAAAAAGCTATGAGAAAAACAGAACTCTAGATACTTGGAAAAAAACATTAACAAAGATAAATACTGACTATGTTTAAGCAAATATATTTGAGTTAATTTTTTTACAGTTTGAATGTTAAATTAATCATTGCGAAAGAAGCCTAATGTTTGCTTAAGCTACTTTTCTCTGTCTGCCCATAACCAATTTATTTAATTTTAAGCCAAAGTCGGGCTCTATTCCTTATTCACCTGAAAATAAAATGACACTTTCAAGTTCTGCATTAATTATGCATGACAAGATATCTATTAGTCAATTTTGCATTCTGTCTCTTTCCATTTAATAATGCAGTCATTTGCATTCTTTAAAGAGTCGAGAGCAATAAAGAATCCTATTGGGAGAACTGTTTCAAACAGTTGATTCGTAAAGAATATTCACCAAATGTCTCAAGAGAACACATGTCACTCATTCTATCTTGAAAGTTGCTCTAAATATTCCGAGGTATGTTCCCGTTATCCCATATCGTCAAAACTTTATCGTAAGGTCTTTTGTATCCGGATTTAAACAGAATTAAGATATGACACAGCGATAGGAGATTCTGATCTGTTTTGTTTCGTGCGGAGGGAATCCAAAACGATTTTGACATCAGACCATTAAGGTGATTATTATTAAAATAGTCTATAAATATTCAATTCAGAGCATATTCCTCCCATGTTCTCATTAATTCGATTATTATTTGGTTTACAGGAACGGCAGCACGATGCAGATTCTCTTAAAATATTTAGGTTCATCAGCATGCTTAAGCCTGGATTTCAATTAAGAGAGATTATTTATTTACCGCTCAGTGCAAGCACGGGTTAGTAAAGGAAACTCAGATTGCACGTTTATAATAGCAACGAATAAATACGGCAGATCCGATCCAATCAATACTATGAAGCACAAGTGAACTTAATAAATGAAATATGAATTTGAGTGCATGTAATCAACAGACACAATCGGTATTGTAGATCAAATATTTGGAGCCTACTTGTGACACGTTTAAGCATTTGCTGAACAGTAATCGAAATTCGAGTCCTTGTTTTCATCAAACTGAGTTCTTTGAATAGTTTTAAAGATGCCTTTGAATTTTGAAATATGATAGCTTTTACAATGTTATTATGTATTTTCCGTTCATAAAAGTATTATTGAAATCAAATTTTATAAGATAATACATAGAAAGCCACGAAATACTAGAAATAAATCAAGGCGCAGGTTTAAGAGGGACAGTTCGCACTCATCACTTAGCCAAGCGACTTTGGCGGTGTTGAGGATTTGAAGGAAATCGACAGTTGAAAAGTATTTTCAGACGTAATGCTAAGGCACCATCGACAAAAGCATCCGACAGCAAAACAAGGCGAGACATCTCAAACTATTTCAATTTGTATTGGGTCATTCTAAACATAGGAAATCTAGTATTATTTTATCATCAAATAATGCTTTCTATCATTTTTTAATGTATCCAAACATATGCTCCTTTCTTAGTTTACAAAAGTTAAATTTTTTTGTGAATGTATATTTTTGATATAATTATTCAAAAATTTCCATTCATTTTTTATTTAAAGTTTTCTAGTTTGCTTAATGAGATCTGGTAATTTTAATTAAAATCATGTTGAAAACTGTAATGGAAAGGTTTTTTTTTACTCAGGACTTTCAAATTGCATGGGAAATATACAATTATTACGCTTTTTTGTATTGTATAAATGTTGAATTCCTGTACATGTGAAACATTGCAATTAAATCAAAAAGTCAATTATTTGATAGCATCAATAATTAACCGATTAGCTTATTATCTAATTCAATAATCTTTAAATTGAGATAAAGCAATAAACATTATACATATTAAAATGTGCTTACACAAATAATTTAAGTGTAAAACTATTAAACATTTTCAAATAATTATATTTCTTTTGCTTAATAAAACATTCAAAATTAGCTACACCTATGAAAATATTAATTTTGCATGAAACGGAGCAAGCATAAAGTGAAATGTAAGACAAAATGCATCTTGTAAATAAGTAAGTGAAAAAAAGTTTAATAAAAAAATAAAATGATTGAATAATAAGATTAAATGAATAAGTTTAAAGGCTAATTAAAATGCTTGAATAATAAGAATATTTTATTCTTTTTTTTCATATGCACGCAAAAAGAAACTGATAATAAATTATGAAACATGCATTTAGGGACACCATGTACCTCAACTCATCTATGAAGAGAAGCGAAAAAATGATTAGGTATGTTTCTTAGGTTAAAGTAACTTAATTTGTTGTAAAAAAAATTCCTAATTAAGGCATGAAAATAAATATACATTTATACTTAAAGCTGAATCACTATACAGAAAAAGCTACAATAGAACGAACCAAAGAAATTATAGCTCAGTAACTTTTGACAAGTCTAACATTGGATCACCTCCCAAACTGAACTCAAGAATACTCATTCCTTTATTATCTGACGAAGTGGGAGATCGAATTTTCCAGAAAGTTCCTTACATCTCGAAAACCAATTTCACTAAGTTACGAGACCTCGTATTTCCTCAACAAACAAATGGCATCATATATGATCGTCAAATATAATCACAACAATATGCTTGAATAATAATTCTCTGTAAACGTAAGCTTTGTTATGCAAAAAATTGAAACCCTCATATACTTATAACGATTAACGCATAAATACAAAAAATTATAATTGATTATGTTTTTTGATAATGTCATGTTTTTAAAATATAAATCTATTGAAATCTAATTTGCAATTTTTAGTCGAAAAGTCTGCCGCAGACAAAGATAGGTCCATTTCACGTGCAATACTGAAGTGCATAAATACTGAAATCTTCTACCCATAATATATGATAATATATAATTTATTTCATCAGTATTAGAGAACTTATACGTCTCAAGAGAGACAATGAAAGAGATGACGGAATGTTTCTGTACAATGAAACTCGATTTATATCCTTATATTTCTTCCATGGTGTGTGGCAACCATTGCATGGTAATAAGTTTCTAGTTTATAAATTTAATTTGTGTCCGTTTTTTTTTGTCATACCCAGATAATAACAATTATTCAAGCATATGAATGTTAGTAAAACTGTGTTTTCTCTTCACGAGTGTATGCATTTTGTTACGAAGTAGTAATCATTCTAATATGTTTCAAATTTTTAAGTGCTTATACATTACTATATTATGATTAACTTAGTGATTACTCGTATTCTGAGACTCAAATAACTATTAGCTGATTCATTTAATAAAATTTTAATTTCAAAATTTTCAATAATTAAATAAAAAACACTTTTGCCATGATTAAAGAAACTTTCTATTAAAAGCATTGAACAGTTAAAAGTAAAAGATAAAATCAAACTTTGCTATATATTAAAGCATTCAGTAAATTTACAACTCGTCTTGAGAAATGAGAATATTACATTTACTACGTCTGTGTTTAATGTTTTTATTTGAGGAAATTGAAGCTGGTTTCTTCATCTTTTATTGCAATAAATATTTCTACCTTTTAACAATCTGAATATCATTTATTAGATGAATATTAGTTATCTTTATAATATTTATGTTTTATAACTGGGGACCAACTTTGCCACAGATAGCTATTTAACAAAAACAATTAATCTGAAGCAAAATTTTCTCGTTCGGATCGATAATTTTTGAAAATCCTACCACATAGTAAATGATTTTCCCATCGTCATAAAATGCAAAAGATTGTCTTTATAAAAACTTTTAATTTTCTTGTACATGTTATATTAATAGTTATCGATAAAATTTTCCTGACACTTTGAAATTTTTTTTACAATTATTTCATATTGTTATCGGAATCCCGTCTGATGAGGGTGAGGAACACGAAGCTCTCAAGGAGAACTTCCTGATTAACACTCCAAACAGAGAATTTTCCGAACTACTCGCTTCAACTCGGTCTCAAGGGTTCTTGTAATTTTCACAGAAGGTCAAATAAACTTTTAGAAGGAGCCTGTAAATAGACTCTAAATCAGAGTATCGTAAAAAATTTAATTAATTTCGAGAAATTCACTTTTTGTGACCAAAGTCGCTAAATGACCTGGTATTCGTTCAGGATCCATAAAATAGCTGCAAATGCTCTTCATTGCCACGAGACAAACTGTAGAGGAGTGTTAAAGCACTGATTCAAAACAATGATATCTTGTTACTTTCCCTATGCTATTGCATCGTATTGAATTATTCGTATTACATTTGTTGTGAAATTGAAATACATTGTCGTTGTTTCTATAATATATTTCCTTTTTAAGCCCGTTTCAAATCTAGTTAATATGCCATTGGGCTATTCACACAACTAATTTCACCTTATTAAACAGTGATTTTGCATGAGGAATCAGAAAATAAAGCTACTGCACAAAACAACTTTAAAATGCAATATTAGATGAAGTTGCTTTTTGTGTTTTCGCCTCCACACTTGATCAGACTCCAATAGAGATTCATGTATAAAATAAATGAAACAAAACCACAAAGCTACTAAAATTAATGGTACAAATATTTTGATCTTAATTTAAAAATACTTTACTATTCGAACCACGAAAGGTTATGTGTATGAGATTGAATCGAACGTAGTGGATATTCTCACCTGTTATCAGAGGAGACTGAAAAGTGAAAATGCAATTATTATTTTAACAATTATTAAGATCTTTATCATTGTTGTACAGAATTCATACTTAGTAATTTCACATTTTAAAGCAATAAGATGACTCATTTACAAAAGAACTTGTTTTATAAACATGTTTTTAAATAACTTTAGTTTAATATAAGATCAATATTGGTTTACAATTTAAGTATATAAGTAATTGCACAGATTTGGAAATTTCTTTTTTGTCAAAAGAAATATATAAATAATTTCTTTACTCATTAGTTTATAATGACCCAAAACTAATATTATTAAGTTTTGACTAAAATAATTTTTTAGCTTTTCTTTTCATTTAATATCTGAATATTGATGATTTAGCTATTAGTAGGGATTTTACTTATTGTTACAAAATATGATAACCCCTCGTCCAACTTTAGTTTCTCAGTTTTATTTTTTAAATTTAAAATCTATTAATTATATTGAACAGAAAAATATACAGAACTAAACTCAATGGATTTTAAATTGATATTCTTAGATATAATGGTAGTGAAACACACAATAGTAATTACAAAATGCTGATTAAATGGGGAAGAATAAGAACTTTTTTCCCTGTAAAAGGCATTTCGCATGATACAGCAAATGGTAATGATTGTTTATGTAAATTTGCATTGTTTCATTTCTGCCTAATTGTTTTCATATATAGAAATATTATAAAACATTTTATGCTTGGAAACGTTTTGAGAAACCAGAATACAAAATCGAATATTGCGATATCCTATTGCCTGCCGGGGTTACAATCCAGCAATGCATGTATAATAACGTGAAACATCCAGTTTCTAATTAATGATTCGAAATTTATTTGCTCTCCATTCAATGGGAACCTCACCATTTAATTTAAGCTTTGATGCACTATTCTGGAAAATGAAGACAAGTATGAGAATAATCTATTATCTTTATAATAAGAATAATCAGATATCTTTATTATAAGAATAATCAGATATCTTTCCAATAAAGAAGCCAATGATAACATTGAATTTATTTCTCAATTTATTCCAAAAAGTAATATAAAAAGAATTTTAAGAGAATTCTTGCTTAGGTCCAAAAAGAAAAGTTTTATTTTAATTACTTCTTATTAAATAATTACAACTAGTATAAATAATTTATCAAAAAACTATTGCTTTTTGCAAGAAATGAACCCGCATTCTTCTCCTTCACGTGAAAAATTACAAATTCCTTGCATTTTACCAATCGAGTTAGTACCTGTAGATTTCAATTTTCATCACAAACTGCTAACATTCTATTTAAAGTATTAAAATTTAATTTAATTTAATTGATGAATTAATATTTGAAAAAACTGTATTAATACCAAGTGTCCTCCTATACAACTTTAAAAAATTTACTTGAACTTGAGCGGATGATTAAAAAGTATTTTATTAGCGATTGAAAATTTGAACAAGATATGTATAGGGAGAGTGAGAACTAATAGCAGAAATTAATCATTTAGAAAGTCCTAAATTCATATTTATTATAGTCTACTCCTCATTCTTCTTGATGTAGAAACCACCACAATCCAGCACTGTATTTTCAGGCTCAAGAGATGGAGTGCCGTCCATCTTCGGGTCCTGCCCCGCACCCAAAACCCCTTTTATGGGAGCAACAAAACGCAGCAGAGCCGGGAAACACGCGGCCGTCACGCACAGCGTCTCCTCATTAATCTCTGTCGGAAGCTGGACCCTTCGGCAAGCAAAAAGGACTTCCCTTAATCGGCTGTTGAAATTGAATGCTACCGAGGGTGGCCTCGCTATCTGCCGCAGAATCGGCTGGTTTCGTGAATGAAAAAGATGGATTTGGCAGAATTTTTTTCCCCACCAAGGAATAAAAGGTGTTTCCTAAATAATAAATGAAAGATACTTGTTTGTCGAGAACTGGAGATGGTTTATTAATGGGGTCCCATTTTTCATGGCAAATATTCTGTTGGTTGAAGGAATAGAGGTGGTGGAATTATGTATATTAAACTACAAAATGTTTCAAAATACATTTTAAAGAATTTACAAGCATTATATATATATATATATATATATATATATATATATATATATATATATCATATTTTTACTAGAAATCTTCTTAATTTATAAATGAAAGAAAATACGATGTAAAAATGAAAACGGAACGGCCATAGTCATCATCATAGTTATAGTCTTATTCAGAATTAAGCAACAGTCCCACTTGTCTCAATATTATTTATGAATTATTAATATTTCTGTAAAAAGACTATCATTTTATGGCATACTCTTTTTCACATAGAAATTTAAAAGGCGAAAACGAAATATCAAAATTACATTTAAAAAGGTTAAGGAGTACACCCCCCCCATACACACAAAACCCATCGTTGATTTAAACACAAATCTGTTAACACATCTGTGTTTAAAAGACTCCAAGCTCAAGTGTTTTACAAAAATGTTTCGTATTTTGACTGATTTTTTTTTTAATATTTAAAAAGAGCTTTTCGTTTAAAACCTTCAAATTGGTGTAAAGAGTTGCATAAATAAAAATGTTGGAATTCCATAAATATGCATAAATTATTTCAATACTTCTCAACTTTAATATTAAAATACTTTAAAGGAAAAAATGTGAATAAATCGTTTCTGTCAAATTTACGTTTCTTTACTACAGTTTCAAGTTTTATAATACATAATTAATGAGAATTACATGAAAAGATTTAGTGCAAAAAAAAAAAAAAAAACAGATAAAATATTTTAAGTAGTGTAAGCATAACTCGTTTCTAAACTTCAGTAAATATTTTAGGTGAATAACTTTAATTAGACTGAAAATCGGTTTTACAAACTTAGGCGTTAGTGTATTTTAGAACAAACTTTCTCCCTTTGAATTATAGTCAAATGATGAGAGTGACAAATTATTATCATTATTCTTATCAAATTCGAGCCATCAATCGTAAGATATTCTTATAGGTTGGCGTATCATGTGTCTCTGAACGGTAAATTTCGAAAGAAAAATTTTTAGATTCATTTAATTTGATATCGATATAAAATACATTTAATTTTCATAAGTATCCAAAAAATTTAAAGATTCATTAAGAAGTCAACAGAAGTAATACAATGTATAGTATATCCATTCAACCATAATAAATTGAATTTTCCTATAATATTGTCGGCGATCTTCTTTGGACTGCTGGAGCAGAAGTCTGTCCTAACCGTGATGGCAAGTCGCCTAGAGTCGGGCATCTTTCTCGATATAGGTAAAGCAAACTGGAGAGACTCATCTATTGAGTCAATCGATAGACCTTTTGAAAAGAAATCTGTCTAATGAGCTTCTCTGTTTGCGAGAAACCTTGAGCGTTGTCCTGGTTGAATGCATTTTGCTCGAAAGGAAATAAGAGAAAGCGAGATTTTTTAACTTCGATGACGGCTCTGGATATTTATTACGACACTAATTTGAGATAAAAATAAGAATACGTAGAAACAAATCTGTTTAGTTTTAGGAGTTTTTAAGCGTATTTCGAGTGTAATCATTTACTACAAGTAGATACTTTATATACTCTCATACTGTACATAATGCTCAACTTGATTCTAAAAATTATTAATAGCTCACAATAAACATACATTTGATCTGATTACTGGATTCATTGCAATTATTTTGAGTAAATTTGATTATTCTATTCAATAATATTATAATGATACGTAAAATATAATTATATGCATTTTTAATGTCTCTTGACCTGATTATGATCTCGTTTTCATTCTGCAAAGGCGCAATGAATTCCCGAAATCGCGTTCGTATGGTGCATTCGAGGTGAACATGAATTTGTGCAATCTCGTTTCATTGTTGTAAAAAAAAAGTTGCCAGATGAAATTACTTTTATTAATCACGATTTCCAGTTTAGAAAAATTTCATTCTAGTAGATATGAGATATGACTGTTTTAAATTCAATAAAAAGTTTTTAATGCACTACTCATCGAAATAATATTGTTAATTGCATCTATAACTAATTTTTGCTATTGTTTAACTGTTTTTCAATTGATCCCATAATAAATTGTAAAGACATTTTAAAATCCAAAATTGAAATTCGTTGCCTCATTCCTAACACCAAGCTAATAATAGAAAATTCCTTATTACTACTATTTTATTTCACATAATGAATCGAATAAGCTCTAAAAAGATTTGTGAGAATTTATGAATGCGTATGAATTTAATAAATAGTATATAAAAATATGAAAATATTGTCGTTGAAATTTGGGGCTTTACAATATCTGCAGCAATAAAGAGACATGAGTGAAAAGCTTTCAAATTTTGTATTTACAAAAAGAAGATAACTAAAAATTGATTAGAAGGCATTTATATTTCAAATTATATATGTTACAGATGCTTATAATATTTTCCTATATGCTTTTAAATAATACTTTAAAGGGATTTGAAGTCCAATTTTGCTGCTATCATTTTCATGTAATTCAGTAAATGGCACCATTACTATATTTCGAAGTTTCATTGGCATAAATCTCATTTCGGATTTCAGTTTTTCACTAACAACTTCACCAATTGAAGACAAATAATGAAAATAGTTTACTTTTGGCGATAAAAAAACAAATAATAGTTCCTTCCCTACGTCACCGCTAGAAATTTCTAATTGAAAGTCGCAGAAGGAAAGCTAAACTTCTGAAATCTCTTGTTTAATTAGTGTGTATCAACATCCAGCCCCGAGAACGGTGGCTTGCAGGGCAGCCACGGGCCCCGATGGAAATTTGGAAGGGGTGAAGTGAACGTTACGCTTTGTAAATAGTTTAGTTAGTAATCTATATACTCATGTTATCGTTAATAAATATCTCAAACGGTACCGATTTTGGAATTCATTAAACAGCTCCTCTGACCAGAGCTGCGATCGCTTCAGAATGTTTATGTCAAGCCCATATAATATTGGGAAATGAAACATTAATATCAGAAACAGTAATTGATATTTATTAAAAAAATTTAATGCAATTTTGCAATTAAAATCAGTTTCAGCTTAATGTTGCTTAATGACACGTTTTTCCAATTCAATGTACACTTCATGCGCCCTTGCCTGAGGGTCCATAATCTCAGACAGCACGTTCAATTTAAAGAACAGATATAATACAACATATAATAGGTAATGTACGCTTCTTTTTAGTAAATTCACTAATAACGACTTAATGCCCACGTCGCATTTCAGTTCTAGAGTAATGGAAAAATTCTAAGCTCTCTACTTCCTTAGCAGAAAGCGTTGTCTGAGCGAGATCAGAGCAAACTGACTGCTCTAACAAAATCCAAATATCATTTTCTTTTTCAATTTCTACTATTTGCTCACACTCTGCATATATATATATATATATATATATATATATATATATATATAATCTTGTTTAAATTTTCGATCGTTAATAAAATATTTTTTATTCATCCAATCAAGTTCAAGTAATTTTTTTAAACTTGTAGTAGATGATATATGATGTTAATACAGCTTTTTTCTAATATTAATTCATTAACCTTTTATTAACTTATTAAAAACTAATTTTCTCGCCTTTAGAGTATTTGTAATTGCTAGGTCGGGATAGCTTGGTTGGTAGGGCGTTGGATTCACGTCCCTTGTGTTGCGAGTTCTAACCTGATTACAAAGCTCTCCATGTCGGGAATTAGGCCATTGGGGGTACCGAGTCAAAGGTGATATTTAATCGGGTTCTCAGCGGTCCATACCCTCAAAAGCTGCTGAACTCCTCCTTCCGTTGTAAAGCCGAACGCTAGAAAAACAATTCTAATTATTTAATAAAAAGTAACTGAAATAAAAATTTTCTAAATTTTTCCTTATCAATAGGAACTGATTAATTTTTTAGAAATGTTACTTGTTGTCTGCATCTATGTAGAATTTTAATAGTTAGACTTGCTAAACATGTCTAATTATAATCCACCCATCATTGTTTAATCGCAATAATATTCCAAATAGAGCCAAAATTGCCATTTTTTTATGGATTGAGCCTCTGTGTCCAGCATCCATTTTACTGAACTCGATAAAACCTGCTTTCAAGCCACTTTTTAAAATAACCTTTTCACAATATTGGAGGGAATTTTATTTTTCCTTGGTTAAAAAGATGAACTAATTTGAAATATATATTTTAGCTGCCTAACTCAAAATATGGCTCAACCTTTTATTATATCAAATTATTTAACAAAATAACTTGCTATGAAATGAAAGTATACAGTCATGGAATTCTGTATCAAATAAGAGGTTAAAAAATATTGTTCTTTTTGTAACTTTGTGATATAATTAAATGAAGTGAAACGGAATGGATTGAGGCTAAATTGCCAAAACTCGCCTCATTTCAACTTTTCATCCAAATATCTATGAGATCCTTTGATTTAGAGGAAAGAGGCTACTTAACATGTTTTGATAAAAACATTTCTCGAAAATGTATCGCTTCTGACGCAAAATCGAATGCCTGCGAAAATAACATGGATTAAAATAGCTATCTCAGCACAAATTATTTTTTAAAATTTCACCCATTTCTACAATGTAGAATCGTTAGTAATGTAATATGGCGATTTATTTTAGACTTTACATTGCATCACATTTCATAATTATTTTTTTATGTAACGTATTTTTCTCACTGTTTGCATTTATCCTATCAAATGAAATAAAAAGGAACATATTTAATTCGAATATCCAAATGTCATTATTCTCATTTTAGTGCTTGGAGAGAAAGAGCGTATTCTGCGACTTTTTGAGCCATTAAAAAATATACGTAAGCTTAGCCGAGTTTCCTGAAGTTCGTAACATAAACAATTTGCGGGTAATTCAACAAACGCAGACCGACTGAACGAAGCTGTCCACTGTTTGAGCATTGTATGAATGCTCTACTGGGCCATCACTTTCTCTGCAAGAGGCGAAGTGGAGGCAACGAATTTCAGGCGCTTCATTCGTTTTCTTCTGTTTTCTTTCTGAAGACAACTATTTAAGCCCCATAAATGGAACTTAACTAAGTGAGCTTTCTCACACCAATTGCATATTTTAAAAGCAGTGATGTCCTTTGACTTACATCAAGATCTACACAACCCTTACACCCAAAAGGTAAAAGTTCAAAGACCGGTTATACATTTTAAAAGAAAGTTTACACACCACCGATTTAGGTTGGAACTATTCGTCCTTTTCTTATTTCGAATCTCGAAAAAAAAAAAAAATTCAAATAAACACTGCGAACTTACTGTAATTAGAAAATGCTTCTCCCTCCCTTCTCGAGGAAAGCGCCTCAATTCTATAGAAATCCGACTATCGCCGAGAATCATCTCGCTGTGGAGGCCGATTCCTTTGTTGCCTTCATTAGTGGCGCGAGGGATCATCGAATCACCGGCAGATTCCAAAACCAGTTACGTGGGAGATTGTTATTAGGAGCGGAAGGGGAAAGGGCAGATGAGCCGCGGAATCATCCTAAGCTACCTATAACCCCGAAGTCGGCCGACCTTCTCTGAACCGGTCCAGTGGTTCCGAGAGGTCAGAGGCCCTTCGTGCTTCGAGTCATTCGGAGAGAGATCGTCCCACCAAAAGGAAAAAAGATACATAAAACGTGTTTTGATGGAGCGCGTAAGACTTTGTAACTGGAATTTTTCAGTGAACTTCTAAAGAATTTTGAGAAGAGACGAGAAGTGTTCTCGCATTTTTTAAAGTTTCTTTTTTACTCAATAGAATACCAAGAACAAATAAAGGAAAGTACTGTTCGCGCTGGGAAATTCAACTCCGGATGCCCATTTTGCGCTTTTAACGAGACGAATAAAATAAAAATTATCCATCCGTGTATTGGAATGCTTAAACTTCGAAACATAATGATACGGGCGAGGAAATTTGGTGTGTTATGTTTAAGGTAAAATTGTGCTTTTGTATTAAATTTTTGAACAAACACGATTCCGATGTTTCCTAAAACTGCGCATTTGATTTCCTTCATTGTATGGAGAAATAATTTTCTTTGATTCGGGAAATTTTTCACGCATGCGTCAGAGTACGTTTATTTAGTACGAGTGGCACGGGCTACGGGGAGACGCTTACATTTAACAACAAGATGAACTCTGATTATGCGTTGCTCAAAAGGTGTGCAGGCTGCAGACAGCTCGTAATATTGTAGGGGAAAAAACAGCTCTCATTCACAATAAAATAGACAATTTTCGTCTTTTGAAAGGAGTCTAAAAGTTACATTATGATGAACAAATGGAAAATTTCTGTTCTTGGATTTCATTAAATCAAATTTTTAAATAAAATAGCAGATAACATTTTATGTTGAAACAATTCTTTTCTTTTAAATAACATTTTGAGGTAACAGCAGGAGATAATGTCGGTCACATTTAATGATAAATAAAATACTAAAAGTGAAGTTGCCTTTTGAAATAGCCATAGGAGCAATCCATACGCAATTTTGAGTTATAAATTAACTTATGTTTGCATTCACACCTCATTTATGTTTATTGCCATAATAAGTCAATGGTACGACACCTCCAGTCATAGGTAGAATACTGTGATCGCAATGTTAGTTTTACATTTAAAAAAAATGAAAATAGAAAAAATTGTGATTTTTTTTCTTTTACATTTTGCAATTGCAAAAAGAAGCAAAATCTGCTTCAGAATAGAATAGTTGCCTTAAAAATGGATACCAAAATTTATCAAGTTAACTCTACTCAATCTTCTTATTGTTTATATATCTTACATAAAAAAATTATAGATTTTTAATTTGCTATCAATAAAACTGAACCTTTTTATAGATCAAAAGCGCCTCTATCTGCTTTTAGCAATGCAAAAGTAATGAGTACACAAATATTGGTATAAGTGATAACGTACCATTTGTTTCAAACGATCCTTTTTGAAACGCTTATCGAATAAGCGAATGGCAAATCAAGGAATTAATAGCCATGACTTGATCCCTTCGAAGCGCCATTGCCCTCGATAAACAAAAACAACGATCGACGATCGCAACGTGCAGCAAAGGTCCGCCACCAATAGATCAATACCTGAAGCGGCGAGCTCCATCGCAACCACGTCACTCGAAATCGGACATTCATGGGATATTGGAAAAGCCTAAATGCTCCGATTACACGCAGTGGTTGGCAGTGCTTCAAAAGAGATGGTCAGAAAAGGTTTGCCCCGTGGGGTGTTTGGTCTTAAAAGAAGTAATGGGACATGCAAGGTATATATTCCTCTCGAGACCAAGTTGTCAGAAAGGGTGCTCTTTAAATACAACTGATGTGCAATCAGCTTGCCCTCGATTTTCTATCCGCATGAAAAAAGATTGCATTACAGATAAGTTTAATGGAAAAGTAATTTACTTTTCCAGCTTATTCCCCAATAGTATAAAGAAATACGATTTTTTTGTTATTTATTTAAGAGCGGTTTGAAAACAAGAAGGGAGGGGAGATTGCGTCATTATTATGAGTGCCGTTTCTGATAAACAAATTACTAGGCTACATGAAGTGTTTGTGTGCTCACACGATCTCACTCCGAGGAATTTCTTTTTGTACAGATGCGTCATGCAAGGTTGAAAATTTTTCGTCTTTATTAATAACGGTTCTGGAAATCCTAGGTAGCATTTCGAATATTTTTGAATTTCTTATGAAATTCTACATTTACATCAAAAAGCACGAATAATGAAATTTAGATATGCGTAGTAAACATTAACAGATTATAAATGGTTTCAGTACAACCCATGCAGGTTCAACAAGTTCCTCTTGCCTTTCACTTAATTTCAAATTTCTGATTCTAAGTGAAAATTTCAGATATTTCGCATGATACTTTGCAGTGAACGTATTTTAAAAGAACTTCCTACCGAACTCAAAAAGATCTGATTACGTGATTATCAATGTAACATTCGCTCAATTCGAAAATTTCACCCATAGAGCATTCACTCTCATCACACACAGTTAAACAAAGATCTTCGACCATTTATAAAGGGTAAACTGACCTGCAGTGGAACTATTCATTCTGCCGACTTTCAATTACGGGCTTTACAACCTTTTTTTTTTCTCTCTCTCTCTCCGAGTCTTGACAAGGAGCCATGGTTCGTCGCTTACGATAATGACAAACATTAAAGACAGCACTGTCGAGAGAAGTGCCGGCGGAAATGACTCAACAATGTGGCAGAGATTTACATATGAATGTCTTTTCAAACTATTTCGAAACGCATTTTCCTTGTTAGGAGCACCTCGTTAAAAATTCGAAATATTACCCTCTACCAGGAATGTACTCTTTTGTGCATTTTAATATATAAAAACATACTATTTAAATTTCAATTTCATTCCTCATTGTCTAATATAGCCTTCTTTGCCACCATTATTTATTGAAATCTCAACTAGATGCACATATTTTATGATCTAATCTAACAAACAGACAAGGATTTATGCATAATGTTATTTACGTCTAAGATAAGCAATGAAACCGAACAAACTACACTCAGTAAAATCTTATTTAGATTAATTAGGCAATGCAAGACAACGAAGCGTAATAGTTCAGAAAAAAATAAATGGTTTCCATTGAGGTAATTTTTTTTCATTTTATTTTCCAATAAATCCTACAAAAACACCAGAACTTGCAAATAACCGTTCCTGCGAGTATTTCATTCCATTCCAATGCATTTTATAATTTATTGATTCATGATACAAATGTTGATTCGTGATAACAATAAAGGATGTTATTGTTTTTTAATAAATTTTTTTCCGAATAACAGCACATGATAGAAAAAATTCAAATAAAAGAGCATTCATTCTTTTATTAAATATGAAATATCATAATAAATAATTCTCAATATAATTAAGATTATACTTGTCGGAAAAAGACATTTATCTCTTGAAAATAAAACCTTGCTATTTATTTTGAAGCAAAAATTATTATTTAACCTGGTCTTATTTTCAAAAATATACGATAGAAAGAAAATGTCTTGCAAGAAATCATTTTTTTTTAAAAAAAGTAATGCAGAGTTATTGATAAAGTACATTTTAATATAATGCGCCTTTCAATTTTTCGATTATGTAAAATATTTTATTATATTATATATATATAATGAAACGGATGTGAGAACGATTATATGTTTAGAACTAAAAACATTGATGAGTCAATTTCAATGAATACTTAATGTTCAATGATAATTAAATTTAGCTGCAAGTAAAATTTTTATTTTTATAATTAAAAGAATTGTTTGATTTTTTAAATATTTAAAATATGGTATTCATGGCGAAAAAAAGTGAAATAAGATGATTTTGTAATTTTTTCAACGTCTTGATTTCAAATAGAATGCGTTGAATACATAAACAGATTAAGATGTTGAATAGAATTGATGATGCATTTCCTATACCCACCGTACTTCTCTGTGAGCATTTAGTTAAGCGTTTATTAGAGGTCTATTCAGCTCCTTAAGCAGGATTTAACATCGCTTTGTTAATGCACTGAAAATATAAAAGCAGATCATAGATGTGTTAATAATATATAAATTTCCCATGTTTAAATCCAAAACATTTTTTTTTTATTTCAAAGGTAGAATTAATTTTTGTCTTAGCACAGACACAACATTGAATAAGAATTTGTGTATTTTTTTAGCTTTGTTGTTGTTACTAATCTTAGTCAATCTAGTCAGAACATCTCCATGATTCCACCCTTCCTCAAGTCAAAAAATAATATCGGTTCCTAAAAGCCGTCTCCTTGGACAAAACACAATTGAAAATGCGGGAAAGGGTCAGCTTTATACCAGTGCCAGTCTGGTAAGAATTTACTTCCCTGCTCTAAAGTAAAAGAATTGGTGAATCCACAAATAAAATCATTAGAGCCATTTGCTATTTTCTGTTTTCTGATAATTTTACTTTGTCTGTCGAAGCAGTTGTTCAGTTGAAGCAGTTTTGACTCATTACAATGGTCTGGCTTATTACCATAGAGACCGATGCAGGAAGAACTCACTGAAAGGGGAAGGAGTGTCGCAATTGAAAGCAGAGATATAGAATATAAATCATTCACTTTTATCTTACCCTTCCACATTAGTCCAAACAAAAAAGTGTTGAAGAGACACTCGTTTTTCTTCTAGTTAAGAGTACAGACCAGCAGCAATATCAATAAAGTGCAGGCCTTTATCATTTTCAACAAGCCATTACCTGAATAGAGAAGGACGAACAGCTTTGCTGGTAATAATATCAACTGTGCCAGTAGAAGTTTCATCAATGCTAGAAATAGCTCCATGACCTTTCAACCCATCGACATACATCAAAAGGAGATATTCCGGAATGCATTGATTCTCTCGAGTCTGGTTTGGATGGAAGGATCGCTTAGTTCCTGAAGGCCATTTCACTTTGTTCGGTTAAAGCGAGCATGAGCTTGAGATTCATTCAGCCTTTCCCATCTGATGCCCCAGGTCTCCAGGACCCATTGAATCTGCTCCTTTCCCACTACCGTGAATGATTATTAAATTTCTGAGAAATATCTATTAAAATGACCGTATTATTATCTAAAAATTAAGCAGAATGAATGGAGAAATTTTTCTAAACTCTTCCACAAATATCAGTCTAAGATAAATTACAAAATTCCTCAAGCATTAATAGAAGCTATTTAGGTATTAAGGCTATAGTAGCAATGGCTGGACAGATGCAAAATTACATGCAAAGTACAATTTTTTTTGTCATCATTTTAACCAAGCCGAAATTTTTTAGTGTCCCTTTTTTCACTTCGGTATCGATCTTCTGGGAAAATCATAGAATTTTAATTAAAGCTCAAAAGTTCTAATCCCGAATCATTGAAATAATTTAATATTCAAGATTTGATATATTTTGTTTCTATTTTTAATTACTAAAAGAAATTGTTCAACAAACTAGAGGCATTCCTTCTACAATTAAAGTTTCAATCCTAAATTAATGAAGACAACAATTAAGAGGTTGTTGAAATAACTTATTGAAATAAACCGTAAATTTAAACAAGTTAAATCATTGAAGAATTAAATAAGTTGTATATTAAATCGGTTTAAATTAAATGGTATCAGGCTGATATTAAAATAATTTAAAGCCAATTAGACACAGTTACGCAATTGGAAATAAACCACCATCTTATGGAGCTGGAATTCTTTGATAGGAATTGTACTTGTGAGCAGGTAGTTTGCAGAATTAATCCAGTCAACTGTTCAGCTATGAAAAATCAATTCTAGAAAGTAGAAACATGAGCATTTTTTACCATTTGAAATCTTATACTATAAAAAGTATAACGAGAAAGTCTCGAAAACTGAATCTCTACCTCCAGGCGCTGTTTCGGTTTCTTATTGCACAACTGCTTCGAATTACGCAGGTAGCAGGTCCAATGAAGGTCATAAAGGTCAATCAACAATAAAGGTAATAAAATTATGTAATGCTTATTTTGACGTTGGAGTAATGCTTTATTTGACGTTATTAGGTATGCTTTATTTGCTTTATAATGCTTTATTTGATGCTTAATGTTTTATTTGGTAATGCTTTATTTGACGTTGGAAAATAATGATGCTATGACATAGGTCCTTGGCGCATCTCGCATCGCCCCCGAATGTATAACGCAACTCGTACTCTTTTTAGAGGCCGATTTAAATAATGTAACACAAAACTACAGGTGTAATCACACTATTGCATATTGAATTTTAATGCAGTGGCTTGATATGAGTGATCGCGTTTTCCTTCATACGGAAGTACAAACCGAAAGATGATCCATCTTTAGACGGATTTAATTCAAAATTTTAGAATCTACGATTTAGATACGATGCTAAATCTGTATTTTAAAATTCCCTTATCTTACTCTCCAAATTTTTTAGTCATCGTTTTCCTTTATACTTGGATAACCTAACATCTGTGGAATGGATATCTTACAAAATGTGAGGGAAATGTACAAATTTGGTATTAAGTCCTCATACCAAAATCCATCGGTATGATTCAGATTTTTTTTTTTTTGAATCATCGCGTTCGCAGACAAAAATAATTTTTAAAAAAAGTTATACGAATTGAAGAAGATTTGAAGCTTGAAGATTCTTCAAAATCTCAAGCTCAATTTTTATGGCTTCAATACTTTCTCTATACTTCGTATACGAGAAGAAGAAAAAAAGTTTATATTCCGGATTGGTTTTAGGCAAAAAGTTCTTGTATATCTTAAGCAAACATGAATTTTTATGATAATGAATTCAAATAATGTCCACAGTAAATAGTACCAATTATAGGAGATGTAAATAACAATCCGTTTCGTTCTATATAAGATAAAATACCAAATCATTTTATACATCCATTTCCGGTATTCCCCTCTAAATCCCCTCTAGATAACCACTGCAAATATGTGAACTCAAACGTATTGGTTACGTAGTCAAATCCCAAGGGCAGTTCATCCAACTCTTTCTAAGAAATCAAATAAAGTGTATCCAAAAATGTACAGAAAGTTTTAAAGTTTATCATAGTACCGTAATATTTTATTCAGTTTAAAATTCAAAACGCGAAAGCAAACTCACGCATAATAAGCTGTTTTGCAGAATGAAAATGCGTTATTACAAATTAGTAATTTTATTGATAGGATGCAAGTATGACGTGAAAAAGAATACTAGGAAGATCACAACTCGCAAGAAAAATGGCGACCATTTTCTGTACTTTATTTATAATAAACCTAGAAAAACGTTCTCTTTATCTTTCCTTTTATAAATCACATCATCGCAAAGAGCATAAAAAGCCATCCTCCACAAGATGAAGGCAGTAAATGTGGAATAAGGCAGGCAGATGGTTCGTATTGTTATTAAAGTGACGCTAATGTGTGTAAAAAGCTTCGAAAGATAAGGACTGCGTATAGAACGTATTTGGGAAAAAAATAATGAAAATCTAATAAAGCCTTTTTTTTGTTGCAATCGCAAAAGAAAATGAAGGCAATCAATGGAATGAAAGCGAAAAAAAAAAGAAAAAAAAAAAACTTGTCGGATGAAAGAGAAGATGATCAATCATCCAGTAACAGATGAATAATACAAGAGCTGCTCACCTCCGTTGTTAAGAGTAACTCTCCTTAAAAGTTTTATCACGCAAATGCGTTATTTTACCGGAAGGAATTTTCCAAAGTTTTTAAGTATATTAAGGATTCATTCTTCAAAGATTAATATCCAATTAAACAAAAATGTAATTTAAATTCTAAGGTTTTGTTAAACTTTGCCCATTAATTCATGGGTTAAAATTTAGGTGTTTGATTTTTTTAGTTTTATTTATTTTAAAGCCCCGTTTCAAAGCAACGCAAGGGTTATTTTGCGATGGGCCTTGCTATTTTGGACCCGGATCAGATAACGAGGATGGCATCAGAGCCGGCATCCCGTCTCTAAACTTAAACACCACACTAGAGGAAGGACACTTCGACCCTATGGATTTAAGGCCCATCAAGTTCTCTTCCACGATGGATCTTCGGTGGAACCGGGACTCGAACCTGATTCCCTCCGGTTCCGAAATAGAAACTTTCCCATCAGGCCACCGCGACCTCTTTTAGGCGTTAATAGATCTGCCTCAGGAAGAACTTAAAACACGAATATCAACAGTTCAACAACATCAACAATATCGACAGTTCTGAATTTAAGGCAAAAATTAGACTAGAAAAAAAATAATAACAAAACATATAAAGTTGGATTTTAACCCTTTGCACTCCCAAAAAATAATTAGATTCAAATTTATTCACCTAATACAAAGATTTGTTTATAGCTATTAAAAATAAATACACATAATTCTTTTCAGTCGAATTTCTTTTGAAAATCAATCTACATCCCTTAAGCATTATGTAGGCGTTTTTTAGCAACTAAATAAATAAAACGTCAAAATGATGCACAATCTTGGATGGCGAGTCAGAAGCACCATCGGAGTGCAAAGAGCTTGATAAGGGATTAACTGCAATTTCCTTGATTAATAACCGCTTCTATGAAATATTTAAGTGCTACAAAAAGTTTAGTACTATGTGCTGTTAGTTAAAGATTTGCTTTTGAAAATGCTTTTTCTAAAAACTGAAATCTTGCATTCGGATATCCAGGCACTTCTTTAAAGCGTTAAAATGAATGCGACAGGGTTTATGAAGTGAACATTGAAAATAGATATAAAGAAGAGCTAAAGTATTTGTGGGAATATCGAAGAGTGTGAATCAGAAATTGACGTTGTCAAAATGTAATCAATTAAAGGAATTCCAAAATTCTGGTTTTCAAACGCTTGATGAAGGGCAAATATGAACCGCTAACTTTTTACGGACGTCTTTCAGATATACCAACATTTTAATTCATCTACACAAAACAGAGGTTTAATAATGCAGACAGTCGAAATAGTTTTGTCAAACTTTTGTAATAAGTCGGATTGAAGCATATGTAGAATTGACGCGTTATTTTCCAGCATATCGATCTAGTTATGAGCTTCTAAAGCAATTTGAGATACATTTTGGATTTAGAAATTCAATTCGGAATACCTACTGAATTCATCCTTGTTAGAAAAAATTATGGAATCCCATAAAAATGAGCCGGAATGAGGGATTGCATTAACAATGTAAAATCAGAGATATGGTTAGCATATGGGGGCTAAAATATAGCAGTAAGAAGGATAATCCTTGGATATGATTTCGGGACAATTTATAAATCTTGAAACTGTTTTAAAATCAACTCAATTAAAAGCACTTTAAAAGCATTTATTAATGTACTGAACTGCATCCTTCTTTTTTAAGAATTCACAACCTGATAGTGTCCATGTTACTGAATAAAATTTAATCTCATTAATGAGTAACTGTTCATTATATTCTGAAAATATTGAAATAGTGTATTTATTATCAAGGAGTAAATTTCAAAGTTTTATTTGCGAAAATAAATCAGGTTAAGCAGACATATTTAATTAATTACATTTTAACTTAAATTTAATTAATCACATTTATATATTTTTAAGCATAAAATATTTGAAATATTAAACTTTTACAACATCAGTAGATGAATTTTCCTAATACGAATTTTTTTTTCAAAATCAACTGGAATCATTTTTCAGAATTTTTTTGCATACTCTAATAAAGTTCTAACTTCCCTCCTCCAGCTTAAATTAACGGACCTCGGGAAGGGGCGCGAATAGCATGGAACATTGGTGAACAAAAATTAAGGAGGATAGGTTTTTCGTGCTTAGCCAGCGTTACTGCCGAATATATAGCTGAACAATGTATTTTGGAAGCCTTTTTTTAAAGAAAAAATAGAACATGGAATTACAATTATAACCACAAAGTTATACAGAAAATTTCGTTTATTAAGTCACTGTAGTACCGATCGACAGAAAGTCATCGTTTTCACATATTTAATTCAAAATTTGTTAATCTTCACTTTTGATGTATATTTAGATTCACCAAAATTAAACTGCCTAGCTATTTACGTCTCGTAGGCATCAAGTTCCCATGCATTCGAATAATCGGATTTCCACAGAATGGATTTCCTTGAAAATTCGGTCTGAAATATGAAAATCCAAAATATAAAATTACTTTCATCTAACTCAGAGAAAATGTTGAGTTAAAGTGCTCACAAATCGGCCAACATAATGCTAAAAATACGCTTTCCAATCTCATAAAAGTCTAAAACATGGAGCGTCGTTAAACTCACGAATTTTCCATTGCACATTGTGTAATTTGTGCACGGGAAGGTAAGCATATTTCAATTGAAACCGAAAGACCATTTTTGAAAACACAACTGAAAAGCCATAGAATAATAAAAGTGAGACTTCAATGGAGAAAGTCAAAACGATGAGGAGAAAAAAAAAAATCATTTCATATTTCCCTCACCATTCCCGTTCTGGGGAATAAAGTCTTTTTGTGGCGGAATGTAGCCTATTAAGATCGGTGCATGAAGCAACGGGACGCGTGTTTTCAGGAACAAGTTTTTAATAACCACATTCGGACACTAAAATAAACAAGACAGGACCAGACATTCACGTGTGCATCTTAACAGAACAGCATCATTTCTTCTACTCGCAACTCCAATGCATTATGGGATACGTACTTAATAATGCATCGCCATCTGGTTTTCAAAAGAGAAGTAATAATTGTAACTGGTACATTTTGGAAATTATTTTTTAGAAAAAAAAAATGGGGGTTAAGCGATCTTTTTTTATTTGTCTCTCCTCTCCCCCTTCGCTCTCTCTCACTCTATTGCGTTCGCCAGCAACTAGGATGTAAATCGAAGGATTTTAAACATTTCACGCTAGATCGGTGTCGACAAATTGCGTATTGGTTACTTTTATATTTCTAATTTTTAAGGATTGTAATATTCTTGGAGTATGTTTAATGCTATGGAACTTTAATTCTTGTCCAGAGATCAAAGGGATACCGTCCTTCGAATAAAACTGATGTCAGATTAAGCAAAAATACGAACATCCTTATTGTAGCGTTCTGTTTCTTTCTTAACTTTTCAAGTAATTTTGTTGCCATGTTTTAGCATTTCAAGAAACTGCGTATGAATATCATTTTCAAACAGCTGAACTTTTTTTGCTTTTCCCTGTAACTTGTTAACTTTTAAAATGTTCACATGAAGAAATTGATAAAGGAGAACATGAATAAAAGAAGCATTCTTAATTTTTTTTTTGTATCTGCAGATGCTCCCAAAAATAATAAATAATAATGCGATGATTGAATTTGCTGTTTAGGAAATTAAAATCGCAGAAAGTATTAAATATGAAAAATATGTTGAATGTATACATAATTAAAACGCTGGAATAGAGGCGGTGTCTTTTTTTTGATTCCGAGAATGTAAATTAAGTAGTAAAAATTTAAATTAGGTGCATTCTGAGAAGATAAAATGAAAGTAGGAGAGAAAAAAAAGAATTACGAGAGCAAATATTTTTGTAACATGTTAAAGTACACATTTTTTTTACACCGACTCCAGACAACAGTTACATAAATATATGAATTTCAAATTAGAAAAATTACGCATATGCAAAAAACTCACATTTTTTTGGCACGAATAAACTACTGAAGACTTCAAGAAACAAAGTCAAATTTTCATATTCCAAGAATCCAGCTCAAGGGAAAGGCAGAGCTCTTTTTTAATATATCATTTCAATAATTATAGAAATTTAAAAATTATTTGCGGAAAATCAGAACGCATATTTCTCACGAAAAAAGTAAATTAAGAAAGTAACGTTAAGGATAAAATCACTAACTGTTTATCTTAATACAACAGTACAGTTAATATAATTTTTTTGCATCAATTCTAAATATTGAATTGGCAATTAATATGCAGAAAAAATTAATTATTCCCTGGCATTACGAAAGAAACATTTTTTCCTTAATTTCTCAAATTCTGAAAGACTTTCAGTGTAAAAAAACAAAATTCGATTATAAATATTTCATCTGCTTAAATCGCAGAGTCTACGTCGACGGAAAGGCAATGAATATTAATTTGAAAATTTAGAGTAATTCTTTAGACTAAAATAGGATAACATGAATTCTGAATTGGCAAACAATGAAATTTTTTTATAAATAAATATTTATCGCATATACACTGATTGGCCAAATTATTATAACTAAAAATTATATTTAAGTAACTTTTGTAAAAAAGTAAATATAAAAGAAATAAATTTCTTGGAGATTTACAGAAAGAGCTTAAATTGAGTTCTATTGTTTACGCGTATGAAAGATATGGCATTACCATTTCATTTATTTTTCATAATTTCTCAAATAAAACCTTATCAAAATTATTTGTTGAAGTGTAAATTTCCACACAGATTACTTGAATCTAAAACTGTTCATAAAAATAAAATTAAAATAGTTAAAAATAAATTCTATGTCAAATTAATGAAGGCTTATTTAAAAATTGTTTATTTATCCCGTTGGTATAGAAGCAGATCATGTGAAGATTTTCTTCTTCTTCTTGTGTTTATAGCGAATCGAAGTAATACCATAAGAAAAAAAATCATACGTTAATTTAGTTTTAGTCATATTAACCTCTCATTTTAAAGCAATACTAGGGCAATTTCAGGACGGACATTGTCATTTTGAACAGCGGTCAGACACTTAAGCTGGCACCTCTCTCTCCCAACTTCCCCACCAACGGAATGGATGTTGGGCTCTGACGGATTTAACGCGCGCTATACCCGTTTACACGACAGTTCTTCGCTGGAATCGCTTAGTCAGGCGAGACAAAGTCATTTGTACGTAAAACTAAGATTAATACAAAAGATTCAGCAATGCTCGGGATCAAAATATATCTTATTTTTTATATATAGTATAAATGTTCTTGAGAAAAGTAGAAAGTAGAATTTTTTTTATCGCCATCAAACTAGATAGCTCATAAGCATTTCTAATTTCGTGGATTCTAAATATGAATAATTATTTAAAGCGAAAATGGCCGATTTGACCTATACATACTACCGAAAAATTTCCAGGTAAATTATAAGGCTGTATACTATGTTAAGTTAGTTAACAGAAAATTTAATAGTTTCAGAAGCCTTATCTGTAATATGAGCATATTTATCGATTTCGCGGCCATTTTGGAAGTTTTCTTAGAAAATAGTGGTTGTCCTTCCATTGAGTGATTATAAATGAACAAAGGCAAATAGTTTCAATAGAACAAAGATAATAGAGAATTATAACCAGGCTTATAACCAGAAAGACGGACATTCGAGAGTGATCTCTGCACAATCATAAAGAAACTTTTATAGTAGGTCAGTATAATTCTATTTTTTTTTCATTTGAATTTTATCCTATTTACATTGTTCAGTAAGAATTTTATTTATTTACAGATGTACATAATTTTAAAAACAAATATTCTGCATCTAGAAGTACATCTTTTCAAATCGAGTAGATCAGCAA
This sequence comes from Argiope argentata, assembly GCA_026289955.1. Classification (NCBI taxonomy): domain Eukaryota; kingdom Metazoa; phylum Arthropoda; class Arachnida; order Araneae; family Araneidae; genus Argiope; species Argiope argentata. The sequence goes on along the minus strand of JAOUZG010004505.1, from coordinate 5,820,606 downwards.
CTAAATTTTAAAAAAATTAAAAAATGCCATATAAACAAGTATGAAACAAGATGAAATGAAAAATGGAATGCAGGATTTTTTTTTACTTTCTTCAGTTTTTATTATATAACTTAAAATGTATCTGAATGCATAAGAATGATGTTGTATTCTGAATCATTGACTGAATGTCGCTTTTTAACTCATCATGACAGTTTTCTGAATTTCCAAATAGGTTTGTAATCACCATTGTTGCATATACAGTATACAATAGTAGATTTTCGTATGAAAACTTGTTTCCAGTTAATTAAAAGAAAATCTTTTTTTAGTTATTTTTAAGTTATCTTCAATATTCATCCCTAAAACGAATGAATGGTTGCGTTATTTGTGTTCAGAAAAAAAATGACCCTAAAAGAGCTTGACGGCTCGATTTGTGCCTGATTAAATAGTACAAAAATAAAAAAATAATAGCTCCTAAAATCTCACTTAACTCAGTTAAAAGGCAATACTATCCATCCTCTTACGATCTTCTGGAACCAAATTATAGTCTTAAATAAATTGTTTCGTGTTTAGAAATCTATCAGATACTAAAACAGAATTTTTTTTTAACAAAGCTCAAAATGGCCCCCGAACACTTGTTGATGAAGAGCAACATCGTAAGTTTTTCTTAATAAGTACATCCTCTTTGCAGATCATGATTTCATCTAGAAACTCATCAAACACGTGCCAAGAAAAAAAAAATCTCCATACCCCTCATTATTGGTTCGAGGCACATATCCTACTTAGACGCCGAAAAAGCCGAAACAATTGTAAACGGTTTAGAGCATCAATTCAAGAACCCTGAGGGTCTGTCAACTCAATCCAGTGCCGACTGCGCATTTTGTTCGACAAAAACCAATCAAATATAAAACCGAGCCATGTCTCAAATCGAAAGTTCCTGTTTGAATTTAAAAAAATGTAAATGCAGAAATCCTTCCTGAAATAAATTTCATTTTTACCAAGATCATTTACACCCTACTACCCAAAATGACTCCATTTACTCCATATTTCACAAATTCCTTGTAAGTTGCCGTTGTTTTACCATTCCTCAAATTAAGTAAAAATGAAGTCTCCACTCAGATACACAAAATCGCAAAACAAATCATTCTTAACAAACTATACCGCGTCAGCCGCCTGAATGAAAGTCCCATCAATGCAAAAGTTCAGTTAAAGCGTACGCGAACGGCATTTCTCCCCAATGAGTTGGACGCCACCGACAACGGGTTCTATTAATAAAAAAAAGAAACGGAACAGATGTAATTAAAAAGCAAAGGGCACAACTACAAGCGTGGCAATTTAGGTGTGACTTGGGGAATTTAAACGTGAGTCTGAAATATAATTCATTAACTATAAAATCATTTTGTTTTGTCTGTACAAAATATGATGCTTGCATGCGTGCGGATAATAAGACTGAAACCACTTTAAATCAAGGCAGCCCTTTTACGGTAGCCTCTATTCTGTTTTCAACTGAATGGATGTGAAGTTCATGTGGAAACTCCAGTTAAGATCCAATTTTAAAAACTTGAAACTTTGACAAGTGATATCGTAACTTAAGATTTCAATACTAAACATTCGAAAATCATACGGACCGTGAGAACGTTTTGATACGATCACGAAAAAAAAGTTTGAATAGATATCGCTAATTCTAAAAACTGCTAAGAAAAAAATTAGAGGACGTGGGGGGAGGGCCGAAGAAAGGGAAGAAGCTTTAATTTCACCTTGAAAACAAGAGTAAAAGTGGCCAATGTCGTCATTTTACATTCATATATTCCCGTATCTTCGATCGGAAGCGAGATTCATTTGCATACAAACCCGGGTTTTAAGTTATCCGCCGTGGAAAAGGGAAAGATATGGAGCATGCGATTCGCCTAGAACGACGTCATAAATAGAAAATATTGATAGGTTCTAAATTCGTAGAAACGGGCCGTGCATTAGATGTCTATTGATCGTTGGTTCTTTGAGGTACTTACTTCACCCTTTAGAATCTTCCCTGGAGATATGTTGAGGAGTTCTCGAGATAAAAAGCATTTGAATATGCGGAAAGAATGGATTTTTCATGTAACTGTTTTTCTTCGCAGAATAGTTTTGGATTTGTGAAGCGAAAGCAATGTGTCATGAGCTCGAAAGAAAAATGAAACGTTTCCGATCATTCATCATGCCACGCACTTGAAATGAAATTGAGTTACTGGAATAACGACAAATTTACGAGCTATGAATGAGATGATTTATGAAAGAGGTAATGTATGTAATTTCATATTGAGATTCAACATTACTATAGAAATTTGATAGTTTATAACAAAGTTTTTTGAATAAACATTTCCACAGCAAAACTGAAAATCCTTCCATTGATACAAAAATAATGGTAGTTTTCACAAATAGAATGTAGTTTAATATCCTTTCTGAATAATGTTTTTCGATATCATCAGTCATGCGTCTTATTTAATGCTAATTACATAATACATCCATTTTTTGTCGAATGGTGCATATTTTTTTGTTAATATTTTATTTATTTAAAGATGTGAGAAAAAAATAATTTTAACCACATTTTGATTTTTATAAACGGAAGAAAAAGTTGTTATAATGATGTATTTCCTTGCTGTGTCTAACTTTGCGGCATCATTTTTTCCCCTGTTAACCTGTATGGTCATAACATCAAACTTCAAAAATAAAAATAAAATGGATTTTAAATGTTTGATAACATTTTAAATAAAATATGGATCTAAGATGATCCATCTGCCTTTTCTTGCACCTGCGTATATCTTAAGCTTAAATTCAGTCTCTTAAATCAATCCTGAAATATATTTTTTCCAATGGTCAAAGGTATATTGAAAATTTCTTAAGGGGGATTTCCGTTTAATCTAAATATATGTGCCAAACGTTGTTTCTAAAGGTCGTTTGATTTCAGAAAGAAAATAGTTTACTAAAAACTAGTTTATATTATATAAGAATATTCTTGTTACAAAGTCGATCATTTTCACTCGTTGTTTTAATATAAATCACAAATCATGAACGACAAGAATAATTACCGAAGAGATGCACATAAAAGTAGATGTAGCAAGCACCAAGATTTAATCCTACCCAAAAGCCTGAGCTGCTGAGTTCTCATTTTATGGCGCAAAGATCTCTTCTCCCACCTCTCGATTCCAGCACCAACTCCATAATTAAATCAGAAAACAGTGAAAATTTTCAAAACTCAAATATTCTTTCGGAATAGGAGAAAGACGAAAAATAATGTTTCCGTGACAACATTTTCCGCTCGTACTTTGAGAGGAACTAAATATTTTCGCTGAAATCCCGTTTCCACGCTGACACCGAGGGAATATCTCCCGGAAAGCGGCGAGGGTGCGAAGTTAATTTGGACGAACCTCCGAAAATGTGCTAGTTATCTGAGGCCGAAACATTTGCGCAGGTGGGATAAGTTTGGCCACGCTCAGGCGCTTGTCCGCTTTTAATGAGGAAATGAAAAGCAAGGAAATTGGATAATGCCTGCGAAGGAAGTGAAACGTGAGGGGGATTTGGGGGCAGGGGAAAAAAGATAATGGGGAAAAGATGGCTGCGTCTTTAAATAGATATTTGTCGAGAAACAGACATTTGTTTTAGAAACCAACTATTGAATAAATCTGGAAGGGACGTTTCTCCATTAAGAAGTATGAAAGGATTTTCATTATCTCGAAAACTTTTACAATAAGATGACTAACCTTAATACAGGATTTCAGTGCACATTCCTTCCTTGCCTCGTACCTGGAGAGATGCATGAGTTCTTACATAGAACAACTTGGGAATGAATTCAAAAATTTTGAAGGAATGAATTCAAAAATTCGAACTTAACATCAATTGGCTCCATTAATGACATCAACTATATGAAATTTGATAGATATCAAACAATTGAAATTGGAATTTGGATTAAAAAAAGCTTGAAATATCTATGTCCTTTGAATTTTATTCTATCTTAAGCATTAAACGTCAATTAGAATTTCGTGTATATCGCTATAAAAAAAATCTAACAAACTTTGGAGCTACAAAAATGAGACAACCTGTGCTCTGGGACATTCGCAAACCTTGTGCTTTAGCAGTTGCAGATAAAATTATTATTTTAAAATATTTTTCAAGAACTGTATAATTTTTTTCTATTTTAAACAATACTTAAAAATGAAAAAAAAAAAAAGAATAATTTGTAACTTTTTTTGAGTGGAAAAAAATAAAGATTAAAATTCCTTTGAATTAGCAAAACACCTTATGATTATTTAATGAAGATCTTTTCTTACTTGCAATATTAATTACTTACATAATAACTTTTTGATTATGCTGCAAGAAAAAAAAATCAAAGCATTCACTCTGAAATAATCGCGATTCTAAAAGTCAACAACAATTATAAAATGATGAAATAAATTGAATGATCATTAAATATAGCAAATTAAATGTAAGAATTATTATAAAAATTATTCAAATGCTACCCCTTTCATTACATAAATAATTATTAGATTTAAAAATTCTAATTTTTTTGTCGAAATTTTTATAGTTTGCATATTTTATTGAAATTTGATATATTTTTAAGAAATGAAACATTAAAAAAGCCTTCTGTTTTAATACGAAGAACATTTAAATAGAGAAAAGCAATTTAATTTTAGAAACCTAATATTATACTAATTTAAAATTAGAACAAGGTAAGTATTCTGAAAACAACAGGGCAAAGATGAAATTTTTTTCTCCACCAAAAAATGAGCTACTCTTTTTCTGTTTCGATAAAAAGCGTATCCACTCGTTATATGCATCATCAAATCAATGTTTTTTTCTTCTGAGTTAATAGAGAGAAAAACGCGGTTTTCTAAACAATTTGAATAAATTTAAAAACTAAGGCAAACAACACTTTTTTTTTATTTCCAATTTTAAAAGAAAAAAGTAAAAACTTTTAAATAAGTACTAAAATAAGTGGTTAAAACTATGATGGAAAATACGAACTTAAGAAATGGGGAAAGAAATCTCAAAATCTTCATCTGATAGAATTAAATTGTTTTCATCGAATCATTCGTTTATCTTTTTTGAGGAAAGCTGTTTTGGGGAAAACATTAACCTTTAGGGAGATTACGCTATCGAGCCTTCATAAATCATAGTTGATTAATTAGTTATTTATAGAACTACATTAATTTTTTAGAACTTTATAGATTTGAAAAAATTGAAATTCTCACCCATAATTGATAATAAATACTGACTGAACTAAGAATAAAATGTTTTATCAATAAAATAATGAATACATTGATTAAAATACACTTTCCTGAGTATGATTCATAGCTTTATTGAGCAAATACCAATTAAATACATTTAATTATATTAAAAATTTCTCCAGTGCTCGAAAAACCAGCCCTTATTCCCCGATATACCAAAAGATCAGATTCGCGATTTATTTGCAATACAGTTTCACAAGAGCACAAACTCTCTCTCTCTCTCTGCTTGAACAATGACAAGCACACCCTCCTCTCCGAATGGAACAGATATCTGCGAGCCTGGAATTAATCAACAGCCCAGTACTGGAAAATTCACTTAATGGCACCGGTTTATTCTCCCAGCTATAAAACTCGACATAGTTTAACACTTAACTTTCTGACCGGAAACGGAAGATAAATTCCGCCAGAGCTGCCGCAGAATGTAAATCATACGGCAGCATTTTACGCCGGGCGCCTCTTCGGAGCATTAGATAAATGAAACCGCCGACTTTCAGAAATGGCGTAGTTAAAACAGCGCGCCGGTGGCAGAGGAAGCAATTATTTCCGAAGGGAAGGACGGTTAAATATTCATGGAATTCTTTACTCATATAAGACAGATAATCAAGTCTTTATTTTGTGCTCGCGTGCGGCATGAGCGTGGCTCGCTTAATCTTCGTCGCTATTTGATTATCGAACTTCATAACATCTAGTTCAAACACCGCGTGTGGCGTTTAAACGTTCGACATGCTTTAGCCTCGTTAAGGTTCAATCATTATATCCTATCACTTCCACTCGCTCAGCGATTGAAGCTTCAGGATTTTCGGAACACTTCTCAAATTTTTTTTCCGAGATTAGTGAAGTTTAAATAAGAACTATACGATGTATCTTTCCTAACAGAAAAGTCTACTCAAATTTTAGAGGAAAAAAAGGGTTTAATAACCGGAAATGATTGGTACATGCAGATTTAGTAAGAAGAGTAGATTTTATTTTCCTTTCAATGCTCTCTAATATTGTATCACGACTTTTCATGTTACTGCTTTCGGAGCAAATACATTTTCCTCTTTCTTCCTGCAAAAAACAAGAACACTAGCCGAAATGGAAAAGAAGGCAATGTTTTGCCATTCAGCATTAACTTTTTCCTAAAATATCTACACACTCAAAATAAGAAGGAAAAACGACTGAACTAAGTCTCCAAAATCAGTAATTGTTCCGATTTCGCAAAATTTTTGCTTCGCCTGAAGAGATCAGGCTGCCCTCTTTCGACTTCCATTTCCGAGAAGATTTCAAAAATACTACTTCATCGAACCTTCGTTGTGGATGAGACCCATGACGGAATTGCCAAGCCCCATTCATTGCCCCGAACGTTGAAGACTTTCATTTCATGCATAAATTTACGACTCCTAGATATGCCATTAATGGCTGCTTGTCTCCTTCAGTAATCCCTCCATTTTCGAGAGATATCGCAATATAAAACCTTGAAACAGTCACCAGTCGCTACAACTGGGTCTAGTGAGCTAATTTTAATTCTATATTAATTTCGCTTGCAAAGTAACTATCATAGTACTCTACATTTGATGTGCAAGTACAATTAAAAATATTAATGAGATGCGATGTAATTTATCAAAACAGATCGACATAACTAAATGAATGCTATCAATATTATGGCTGAAGTGCTGATTGCGGAAGGTGGTTCGTAATATTTAGATGCGGTTCATACATACTAGAACAATTTAATTTTAAACAGAGTCTGATATTCTCTGCACTATACGTAATTTGAAAAAGAAACAATTTCATTTTATGTCTATGATTCCATACTTCTTAAACGTGACAACTATTATATTCATATAATAAATTTATCAACTATATTTTAAATATTATCACCGTTAGAGTTGTCATTTCCTATATCCACACGTTAAGAATAATCCAGTCATGCGGAAATCAAACTCTAAAATGAATATTTCACCCGTAAAATGATTACGCACATCTTCAAAAATCATATGCAAATTGCAGGAAGCCCCCTAATGAAACTGATAGTACGTTACAATGACGAGAGTGTACGAGAGTGATATACAAGAAATACAGGCAAATAAGTAAAACCGTTCGCAAGCGCTTTATATGCCTCTCAGTGAAGTAACCGATTAGTTATGACACAAGGGACGCATTTGGATGATTTTTTACTTATCGGCCGTCTGGAATGTAGGCTTACCCAAATGGAAGTATTCGTGAACCTTGGAACCGCCCAAAATGCCTTCTTCATGGTTTGGCAACGATTTGAAGATGAAGGTAATGTGATAGCTGTCACCTCCGAGTTACAGCTTCAAATGGTTCGGCAGTTACTGCCAAAAGAAACAGAAGTAGCATAGCACCAGACCTGTCTCGTCGGCTCTCTTCAGCTTCTAAAACGACAGTTTCAAGGCAGACCTTGTATAGACGCTTAGGGTAGATTGGTCCCTATGCTCGTAGACCTGCCAGATGTGTTCCTAGATTTAGAAGACTCATCGCGATTTTTAACGGGGATTAATCAATGGCACCCAATATATGGATAACAGCAAGGGATGAAATTTGTATTTTCGCTCACGGCCATTTCAAGGGTGTAACGTGAATACTAGGTTTCCGATAAAACTTCAAATCGCCGACAGCTGGGCGGCTTGAAAAGACCTTTATAGAACGGGATCATCAACCCCTGAAAATAATCGTTACACGAGATAAAACTTCAATATTTCCTCAAATTGTTGTGGATTTGATTGCAGGCCCATTAACAAGTGTCAGTGTACGCATTATGCAGCGCAACCTAATTGATGTGGGCTTTTGCAGCTCCAAACCATCTCGTGCACCATTGATGACTTAGCGACACAAAAGCTCAGCACCTTACCTGGGCTCGTCAACGCTGTCATTGGTCTCTTAATAATTGGAAAAATGTCTGGTCTGATGAGTCAAGTTTCCAAGTGTATCGAGTGGATGACTGTATACGGGTGTGGAGAAAACTCCGCTAATCTATGGATTTCTCGTGCTTACAAGGAACTGTTCTAGCTAGTGGAGGCTTTGTGACCTTAAGGAGCTTATGCAGGTGGCAGGATATGGGATCGTTGATGTGTGTAGATTCGACCATGATAGGTCAGCGTCACTTTAATATCCTTTCTGACCCTCTGCATACATTCATGTGATGTGTGCAATTCCAAAAAAATAATGATGCCCTACAGGTCAATAGTAGCTACCATGTTGCTTGAGGACTCTTCTTCTAAATTTATTTTCCTCTTTTGGCCCCTAATTCCCCTGAAAGGAGCATTATCGATCATATCTGGGATGTGTTTGCAATGTTTTGTTCTTAAGAAATTTCCACCAACACCCGCTCCTTTGGTTTTGGGGCAGGAATCATGGTGTGAATTGTTCACAGAATGCCTTCACAGATTAGTTGAATCCATGCCATACCGTGCTGAGGTGCTTCTTCGTGCTCATGTGGATTGTGCACGATATTAGATTGGTGTACCAGCCTAATATCGTGCCAGATTCAGTGTACTCCAACATATAACATCAAGGAAGATTTTTTTTGAGAATGTTTTAAATTAATGCTGTTCTGTCTTAGTAATCAAATACAAAATTAAGATATAAAATTATGAATTCGTTTCTGTTCTATCCTTAAGCAGTACAATGCAAGATTAAGGATAGAACGGGTTCATAGCATGCAAAATAGAATTTCAGTTAATTGTAATGCACTTATAAAAAATGTGTAAAATAACGCATTGTAAAAACTAAATAAATAAAAACCACATTAAAAATTTGTTTGAAAAAAAACTTTTAAAAAAGGATTTTAAAGCATGTAATCTATTTAGTTTTCGATAGTACATTCTTTTTCATAAATTTAGTATCATATGACATCAAGACGGCATTCATTATTTGTCAAAACTTTTGAAAATTCTTTGTTTTTTATGCAATGTTATACAATGTTTCTGCTTATTACGGTTAGATTCTCTGTAACATGCAGAGTAAAATAATGATTTAAAGAAGAGAAGAAATAAATTCTAATTGTATTCTGCATTTATAAGGATGAAAAGAAAAATTCCTTTCTCTTTGAAAATAAAATTATTCAGAAATTTCCATTTGCATTCACCAAAGATTTGGTATTAAAGCCTTTCGATTCGATTTTTTGAGTTTTCAAAATTTTACATTTCATACAAAAAGGATTCGGTAATCCATGTAAAAGAAGAATTTATTTACTTGATAGGGAAGAATTTATTTACTTGATAGGGAAGGATTTATCGCATAAGCCCATTATGCCAGAAAGAGCTAAAGGGCGTATAATGTTACTTCCCCCCCAAAAAAAACCCTCTTAACAATTTGTTTGCAATAAAAAATGAGAAATTATATTATTTAACAAATAAAACAAAAGATAAGTACAAAAATTTTTCATGTTTTCAAAATATCTTCTTTTATTTAAAATTCAAATGGACTAATTGTTTTTGCTATGCTTTCATTATTAAATACGGAACTTTTACTAAACTTTTCTTTGACAGACCTTTACAAAAAAATTCACATGAAAAGTTTTGAATCTATGAGTCTACTTTAGCTAAAGCATATGAAACAAACAACATGAGAAGGGGGGCTTAGTATTTGGAGATGCATTAAATGGGGACGACTATAAAAATAGCTTTAGATGTCAAGTCTCTGGTTTTCTAGAAAGTGCCTCGAAAGAAAAAAGGCTGTTGCTGGAGGTCAAGAAAAGAATCTTTACTTTATTTAGTGCAGTTCAATATTGATATGTGAGTATGTGATGCTCACAGTCGGACTATTTTGACCGAAGACGCACATAATTGTAACCGAATTTGAAAAAAGGATGGAAATATAATCGGTTACTTTAAAACCGAATTTTCAGGGTTACGATTCTGTAAAACAAATAGCTAATACAATTCCCGGGAAAAAAAGAGAAATACTGCATAGCAAATTTGAGCACTCCTATCCATGGATACTAATTTCGATCAAAATCACGTACAGATAGTTGGAACGGCAAGATTTATATGCATTCAGGCCTGGCAGATGCCTTTCAATCGGTAGTCCCGTTACATGAACCGATTCGCCTGGTTTAGGAAATGTGCTGTTGAAACACTGGACAGTCGACTATCTGCTACGATTTGATTCATACTATGTCTGCTTATGGAGAATCAAAAACCCATTCAATTCTAGGAATGTCATTACTTTCCTATACAGCAGTAGATAAGGATTATTGTTTCTGAATGGCATTATCTTTGTTCTTGAATAAATTTTCCTGTCTAATGGACCATGAGTCACAAAATATATTAGGATGTAATTATGCGACTATAAGTTCGTCAATTGAAGAATGCGATTGCTTCAAATATGGTCCTTAGGTATAAACGCATCGCAAGGATACCTGGTAGAAGAATTTCTGGTTTTTTCCCCTCTTGTCTGAACCCTAATCAATGCACGTACGATCAGTTTTGTTGTTCCTTGCATATCTCCCTCTGTTTAGTCTGTTCTGAAAAATTAAGAATACTAATGAAAGAGTGGAACAGCATACTTACTGCTTCAATTTTTTTTCTCGACGTACCAAGATGTATTGCAGCGACTTTCTTGCAACCTGCGACAGGCAGATAGCCTATCAATCTAAATGGCGATAGCATTTTTTAAAAAAAGGAAGCATGCGTTTCTTCTTTATTCCAAGAAACATTTCTCTTATTTTTATTAGGTACAAGCAGTACATGTATTGCAGTTTTTGTTCTGTATTATTTCCATATTAATCAAGCCTTATGTTTACAGCACCCACATTTGAACTTTTACTTGACTTAACTGTAGAAACTTTTACTTACTTTAATTCATTGACAAGTGCTTCAATTAAAATAAATTAAAAAGTCAGCTTACTCCTGCTATTTTTAAACCGACATTTCATATGATTCTTAACCACCATAGCATTGAAGACGATTTTTACCTGTCCGTTATTCAGATAATGTTTAATAACGAGGCAAAGATTGACTTCTGTATGGTGGCATTTCATCTTTTATTCTCAATGCAAAACAAAGATCGAGGTTTCATTCTGTACACTTAAAAAGGCCTATAGAAATCCCACATATTCATCAGAATTGAAAGCTCTCATTTCTTTCCATTTTTCAACAGAGCTGTGCTAATATTGAGTTTGCACCAGTAAGCGCAATGGCCTTAATAAAATCTTTTGTTGGTATTGAAAATACCGTACAGTTTCTCCGAGAGAAGTTTTGTGTTTTATACATATAAAAAGATGTGCAAACCTGAAACTCTCACTGATATTCGATACAAATTGTTTGAAATCTTGAATGAAGAATTTGAAGACTTTCTCAATATATGCACATTTATAAAAGGCAATTTTCCTGAAGGGAAATTCAGCTTAATTTTAAAATTTCGGAACAAGAAAAGTAAATTAAAAAGGAACCATATAAATATATGGTTCCTTTTTAATTTACTTATAAAGGAACTTTGTATATTTCTTATCAAAGAAATATACAAAGTTAAGTAAAATTAAAATTACTCAATATGTCCTTCACTTTCAACAATATGCTCAAATCGGAGAATTATTTTCTATATATTAAAGTAGTGAGTTGGCTAGAATATTACAAATATGGCACCAAATGTTGATCTTCAGATTAGGTAGATATGGCGGCATTTGACGTTAGGTCTTGCCCTTCAAATAACCCTACAGACACAAGTCACAAGGGGTGATTTCCAGCTAGCGAGGAGGCCATACTATTGAGGAATGATAACTGATAACTCTTGCTTCTGTAAAATGCTATATTAACAATCCCTTTACACGACGATCAATATGAGGTGGTGCGCCATCCTGCATGAAGATGGTGTCTTGAAGACATCCACGCTGCAGAAGAGCTGTGATTACAAAATCCCTCGGCATATCACGGTACCGTTGTTATGTGACGGAACAGGTTTGGATTCCATTTGCAGTTATCGCTTCAAAGAAATACGGTCCGGTGATAAAGACAGCTGTAAAACCACAGCATAGTGTCACTTTTTCAGGATGCAAGGAATCTTCATGGATAATGTGAGGGTTTTACTCTATACAAATTTGAGAGTTGTGAGTGCTAATTTGCTCATTGAGGCACAAGTGTGCCTCATCACTCCTCAGAATGCTACGTCAACAACCACTCGAGCAAGGAACTGAAGTGCAAAAGTTTTACGGACTTTTAAGACTCCATCCAGCAACAGGTGCACAGACTTGATTTTTGCACGGATAAAAATGCAAAATCTGCCTGACGATTTTTCTTACATTTAAATACGGCATATCTAGAACACGGGACACAATTCGAGAACTCACGCTATTCTTCGGCAACTGACCGCTGGCTTCAACGAGCGCGGTCGCAACATTTTCAATGATCGACGACTGAATGTTTTGTCGTCCTCTACCTGAAAAAAAATGTCAAGTTCCTCAGTTTTTTCCCCTTCAAATTCTGGAATTATCTTACGTAGGTCACCTGGAATTATTGAACTCTTCGATTCTGCTTCATACGACGAAACTCCTTAAAAGCTGTAACGGAGTTTTGCTGATTCTGGTAAACAAATTTCTCTAGTAGCGCCTTTTCTTGCAACGCAGGCGTGACGAACAGAGAAGAAACAAATGTTCGTGCAGAACCAGCCTACTTTGTATCCAGAGAAAAATAATAATAGGCCTGCATTTTAACGCAAATTATGTTTCACATTTTCAATATACGCAAATACATGCCCCTTTGTGTTACAGCGCTATCTGTGGGTGAATTTTTGCTCTAATTTTTTTTTAAAAATAAAGTGTGAAGCGCGTAGTCTCAATAATCTGTAGCTGAAATCTTCTCTTATTTGGACCAATAAAACACATTTTAGGGCCCTCTGAAGTGAGTAGTTTATTTCTTGCTAACCCTGTACATAAATATTTCTAGAAATTTGTACTATATATATATATATATATATATATATATATATATATATATATATATAAACGGGATTCTTCATCAATTTTGAATTCTCTGACAGAAAATACGTCTTATTTGCTAAGTTGTTTCACTGTCTAAGTAACCAGATTCAATTAAAAAAAACCCAATAATTGGAGCTTTATTGTCTCCTTTAATGAAGGTATACTTTAAAGAATAAAGACAAATATTGATTGAATTAAATTTCATTTGCTATTGCAGAGGCTTGATCATTACCTTGAGCCTCAAATTTCAATACTTAACTTTAAAATACAAATTAAGAGACGGATAATAAATATTTAATAAACTTAAATTACTTTCATTCAGATTAATTTCAATTTCCGATGTCTAGGATGAAAGATTCAATAACACTTTAAATTAAATATATTATCAAACATTTCTATCTTTAAAAACCACATAATAAGTAAAAATTTATTTGTATGCAATAAAATTCGAAAGAAATGTGATTAAAATTACTCATCATTCTTAATTATTTAAAATATTTAAAGCAGTATCAATATTTGAAATAAAAAAATGTTTTTAGGTATTTGATCTTAAATTAGATATAGAATAAGCAACATGAAATTTAGAGACTCTCTCGTACAATTCAGTTAAATGCATTTTTTCTTTTTCAACAGTTATTTGATGTAAAGACAACCTTTTATATATTTATATAACGATAACAGAAGTTTCTATGAGTTTAATTTAAATCTTAAATTAATTTTAAATGCCTCTTTTGAAAATTATTAAATTCCCGACATTGCATATTTTCCTACATTTTGTGTCCAATAATAGTTTAATTTCCAGCTTATTTGTATGTAAATATTCAACGTCGACTAAAAATGTGAACTCAAATGCTAAATACGATGTGTTTAAGCATTCTTTTGTTAGTAAAATCCAGGAATATGGAAAAATGTTAATTCCAGCACCTCCGACAAATTTCAGAAATATTTTTGAAACTAGTCTCTTTACGCAATTTTAAAACACAATCGCTTTTGTTAAACTGAAGTGCATCATTGAGTCGAATGTTTCTACAATTACAATGAAAATTTTCGTAGACGTAATTTATGCTGAATATTTCTTCTTGACATTAAATAAAAAGCTAAAAGAGATTGAGGGGAAAAAAACATAAACTGAATACATGCCGGTATGTTTGTAATTAAGATAGCATAATATTCTTTAATTATAAATTCGAAATCTTGTTGAAGAAAAAAAAAGGAATCATATTATTCAGTATCGGTATTAGTTCACTGAGTAAATTACACTATAATCAGACTTGCCTGTCAAATGATATAGGCAAATTGTTTTATCCACATTTATGCTTTCTTTGACCTGCCGACTTATTATTTTTTCCTATTTATTGATGATTCAGTTCAGTTGAAGTAATTTTTAAAAAATGAAATTTCTGAAAATATTTAAAAATTAATTAATGAATGAATAAAAATTACTGTAACAGATTAAAAATTGATCCGTTGTTCATTTTTAAAAACTAATAAAAAATTGGCTAGAACTCTAATGGCGTCATGCTTTACTTTTACCATGCAACATAAACAAATAAATTTTAATCACAATTATGAAGAGTAAAAATTTTGTGCTCTCTTTTAGAAACTGAATTACTTGAGCTGTATATGGTATTTAGAATACAGAAAGCATAAAATCAGCATATCATGATTCTTCGCTGACAAAGAATAGGATAAATAAAGAGCCCCATTTCTACGTTCCCGTATATTCATGAAAATAGCTATGATTGCACTTTCAACACATCCCACACATTATTACTTCCCCAGTGTGGGCACTATCCATTAAAATGCCATACATGTAAAAAAAGCTGGGACAAAGGTTGTTAAATCATATTGGTTAACATAAATGTTGGAGGGTCGGTACATGCTACGCGCAGTAACTACTGTAGATAGGAAAATGCATATTGCCAACTCGTATGAAGAATTACGGTACAAGGATAGCGAGAGGTAATAAAGGAGAATAACGGGTATAAATACGTTATTAGAATTATTGCTGATTTTACCAAATTATACTTCTGCAAATTATGAGGGCTATTTCATCTTTCTGAAACGGAATATAGACCAAATGGACTATGCTAATTCAATCTTTAGTGTGGTTAAGTTTGCTGTGATAATCTCGGGAGTCTCAAAAAATTAGAGTGGCAAAATCTTATGCTTGATTGTTATTTTTTCCTATGGCAATAGTATACAGTATATTTGAGGAAGTTATTTCTTAATCCATTTCGGACCAGTATGATGGGGGAAAATATTTCAGCAGAACTTCGTTTGGTAGAAGGATTTCTTTTTAAATGGATACTTTTCCCCCCTAATTTCTTTTTTTAGGATAGATGTAGCTGATTTTAAAGCTTTTAGAATAATAAGAGACTAAATTTGAGACAATCGAAAATTTATCAAGAATTTTAATGGAATAACACATTTTTATATTCCTTTCGACTGTTTGATTACTAACAGTTTTCAATTTTATCTGAGTAACATTGAAAATAAGATATTATATATATATATAGTGTTAGAGTATGATAAAACTTTTACGAAAGACGGCAAATGATATTTTTAATTTTCACATTCCAAATTTCTTTTTAAAATTTTCAGTTGCGGACAAAATATCGAAAAGGTAGGGCAGTAACATTTTAGTTGCTCATCTATGAATATCAGCATTGCAGGAATAATTAGTTTTATCAACATTCACTCGGTATTGAAAAGTTGGAGCAGCTTTTAATGTCCGCACTTCTGATATCTAAAATATCACCCCATACTCGCGATATAATGTATCGTTTGACCTTGTATCGCAATAATCACAAGGTCCAATTTAGAACAGGCTTCACAGGACATTCACAGGGCTTCTTAAACTGTTCCATTATAGGAAATGTAAATAAAAGAAGGATACTTTATAAAAAGTCAAAATTTAAGAATGTCTGCGATTTATAACAATTTTGACATAATAATAAAAACCTCTAATTTTAAAAGCTATGAAAAAAAACCAATGGCTTATAAAAATGTAAAAGATTTTGAGTAAGGTTTCTCACCCACCAGATTGGAAATATGCGAATGAAATTGAGTTAAACAATCAGAAGTAAAATCAGGGCATAGAGTAAGAATCTATGCAATAGAACTGACCACTCTACAGCTCCTACAATGAGGGGTCCGTTCACTTCAACAAACATAGAATGTCCTTGTGCATACCTTGAGTGTTCAATGCGTAGACATGATATAAGGAGTAATCCATGCATGTAGCCAGTTTTAATAATGTTGATAGGGGACGAAAATTATAAGATGTAGTTGACTCAATATCCGTAGTTAGAAGAAACTTGCTGCCTTGCGTGGCACTAATTTGGAAAATTCTGCAATTATTTTGACATAAAAGATTATTAACAAGTTCAAAATTAATGCGGTCTAGCATAGCTGCTCCCGAAATGAATTTGTGGGGGGAAATCCAAAATTTTAGAAAATATTTCCACTTTCAAATTTCCGAATGGCCTCGATTTATCGAGTGTTTGAGATTGTGAGACATTAGCCTTCTGGATAAGCAAAAAGATGGAATGTAACTTCTTAATGCTGTACATTTACCAATAGTTGATTATAAAAAGACTGAGCAATGAAATTTGAAATTATGAGGAATGCACCAGGAGTTTTAATTATGTAAAATATTTTATTCGAAGACATACTGCTTGATGTCGAATTAGAAGCCACATAGTACCGAGAAAGGTTCAGACTTGACCACATCGAACTCCCCGGAGGCAGTTATTTGCTTCGAGGTTTCTAACCTCACCACTTGCTGGACAGAATTTATGCGCTTTGAATCACTCTGAGGGTCAATCACCAGCATTATTGCCGAGTTCAAGCACGTGACCCCTTTTCTTTTGATCTGCAGCGGATTAATCATTCATATGGCTAACTGCCAGCCGAACTGTTACATTAAGGACCTCAGTGCATTGACCATCTGATGGGTCCCTCTGATACATGTGAATGTTAACTGTCTCTAAGAAGCAAAAAGCAGGCAGAAGTGCAAAAGCTTACTGAGCTATCCCATTTCATATCGGAGAAAGCACTAAAAAAAAATTGAAAGGCATCAGAGAGGGATAAAAGGGATTGAATAACAGATGTTCGAGTACTTTGTGAATGAGACTCAAGGCACTCGACTAAAAAAATCAATTACAAAAAGTGAGACACTGAAGAGTTTCTGAGCAAAAAATTAATTTAATAAATGTTTCGAAGTAGAATCTCTGAAACTGAATGATTAAGCAAAAGCTAATGGTTTTTCTTTATTCTTTTACGTTAAAAATAGTTTTAAAAAATACTAAGAATTGAAATCTACTATGCATATTTCAATGTATCAGGTCAGAACATCATTCCTTGAATGGCCAAGCACCTCGTGCTCGTGCAAGTTAAATTATAATTTAATACATTTTCATTATTTAATTGAATGAGTCACTTTAGTATTGCAAACGATTTAAAATTTTTTGTCTTGCATTGATTGTTTAAAAAAATATCCCATTTCCTATTTATTTCATTTCATATAATCACGTGCTCAAAATGACATTTTTCTAGGTTTTAGTTGCTGTAGTCAATAGCTTATTTTTTTAAAAAAAATCAGAGCTTTTGTAAATGAAATGGCAACGCGTTATTAAAAGCTGATTTTTGAGAAGCTCGTGCAGATAATAAAACTTTTATTTTTCGCCTACGGACTTTTGTTGACGCCAAAATTCTCATTTCCAAAACAACATCATGTTCTGACATGATAAAATTCCCTTCACACTTGAATACTGCTAAATATTCAAGTGTGAATTAGTATTGAACAATATTGTTGATTTGGCAATCTTGAGTATTCAAAGTTCTGTTATTTACTAGCCAATGTTTTATACTACATTTTGTGCTGCTGCAAAACCTTGTTTTTGTTGTAGTTGAAGTTCGATGCATCAGTATATAAGTTTGTCATTTATTCCTAAAAGCACATCTCAATAACTTATGGCTATTTTTCACTATTTCCATCCTCTGCGAAAGAGAAACTACGGTATGCTATTTTCTTACATCCATTAGGTAACATTCACTACAGAAAGATTGCCTCACATCGGAATAGCATGGATCAAAATAACGATTTTTCGCAAAAGAAAATATTATAACCGAGACTTGGGTTTTCATCTGCTTTTGCTTTATGATTAATTTTATAAAATTATAAAGAGGCGGGAGGGAGAAACTAATTTCAAATAATTTATAAGCAAAAAATATCTTTATTGATGCGCCCGATATGCAAACTGAAAGGGATAATTTGAATTTTATTTCACTTACATTATTGTACTAAATATTTATTTATTAAAATATATTTAGAGCTTTCAATAAACATTGAAATTCTAAATTTTATAACTTATTAGGCGATAAACCTAGTGTTGCCCGAGATGAAAAAAATATTTATATCCTTTTAATAAATAAACTAATCAATTTTCGTGCAATTTACAAACAAACTTTCCTTGGATTTCTATATACAATAACAAAATCGAACTTTTTGTAACATAAACGTTACAATTATGATATTTAATTATTGTAGTATCAAACTGCAAGGAAAAATATATCCCATAATAATATTTAGTGGAATACCAACTAACAAATAAATCCATTTTTTAAAAATCTTCAAACATATTTTGATATTTTTGTAAGAGATTGTAATAATTATTTTATATAAAATTCTATAATACATAAAATATTGTGAACCACACAATTTTTAAAATGGAAACAAGGATAACAGTTATGATAAAAGTTTACTGAAATTCCTATCACTTTGGAATCGGAGATTGCAACAAAAACATTTAAATAACCATAAAAACTAGTTTATAAATAAAATTTTATTGAAGTATTTTTATCTTTTTGTAAATAAATATAAATTTTTATGAAACAATGACAACTCAGAGACAAACAAATATCTTAAAACACTTATAATATCATTCAATAGAAAAATGTATCTCTTATAAAATAATCTTTTACATAAAAGGAAATATAAAATATGACTAATAAAAATTATTCTTTACTGATTGTCATGAAATTTTCACTTAAATATCTTTTAGTGCTTTATAGAACTTGGGAAATAAATGTGAAGAAAACTTTTTTAAAAATTAGAATTTTTGTGCCACAGAAGTTATTTGCGAGTTTCACTATTTATACAGATTAGAATTTTTGATAATCTTAAATAAATATCTGGACATAATCTTGGGAATGATGTGTTCATAAAACTTGAAAATAACTGCGTAGCGGCAGCATTTAATGCACCGGTGTAAAGTCCCCGCCCCCACCCTCCCGTTTCTTTATCTTTATAGCTGTTTTCTCTAGCAGAAGAGATACAGAGAAAAGTCTGTCTTAAATATCGACCCACACCCTTCTCTAAAAGAAAATTATCTTCCTTACTTGGTGCATTCTTTCTATTTTCAACATCTTGTAAAGACTTGACCACGGGCGGGTCAAATGAAATGGTAGCGTATTATATACAGAGGCTTTATTTACAGCTTAACACACAAAAAATATGTCATCTAGGTTAGATACTGGAGTATTTACAAAATGATTGTCTGTTCGACAACTAGGCCGGGAACTCACAAACTGTCTCCGTATTCAGCTACTGCCTGTAGCTCCAGAGATCTACGGATTTCTTCCGGTAGATCTTGTAACAAAACTTGAGATCACCTGGTATCTCTTCACATCAGCACTCCTCAGCTCGTCTCGTCCTCCAGATCAGCTTGTCCCAGATCAGCTTCCTTCTCCTCCTCTCTCTTTCTCTCCTTCTTCTCTCCTCTCTTTCCATCGGCTTCTTGAACCCCTTTTTAATCGTCGCGAAGCTCCACCTCTCAGGCTGATATTGGCTCGCTGGAGATGCCGGTTGTCCAATCATTCTACTTACACTCGCGCCACCATCGTGGGAAGATTTCTGAGACACCCGCTCTTTAGATTACACCTGGATTCTTTCTTTAATGGGTTCCAGGAAACACTAATTTCTTCAATGGTTGTAAACCGCATCTGTTCATTATCGGGCCCAGTGGGGGTCCACAGACGAATTAGTCCCGTCTGGTATTTCGACCCGGTTCACTGCTTTAACGAGCCTTATCTATAACGAGAACATGTGAGGTCCCTTATCTGTCCTTCTCAATTCTAAGAACGGGAGAAACACAATGGGTAACAAAGGCTGAATAGCCTCACCGCTGGATGGGAGTATCATTGTTCGATCATGTGTCTCTTCCAGCAGGAGACAAGGTGGCGACTTCCTTACAATCTCTTGCGTTTCAACTCTTAATTTATGTTAGTAAGAAGCCCAGAAAGGTTTTGTCTTTGCACTGTTTTGAAATAAACGAGGTAGCCATAAGAGTTTTCTGGCACAATGTTTGGGAGCGATTTATTTTGTGCACTATTTTAAACTATTTTTCTTTTTTAATCGAATCGAATTGTTCTAAAACGTATCAAGAGGGGGAAATATATAGCAGCCATCTTATTGGCTTAAATTGTACCTTTGGCTGTCTGAAACAAACTTCTAAATTTACACTCGAATATATTATCGGATAAAGGTGGGATGAGGGGAGAGTTGGGACACCAAGATATCAGAATTATATAAAAAGATGTTCCTACTAATGAATAAATTTGGATTAAAAAGCTTTAAAAGATCTCCAAAAAATAGGTGTCAAATTTCATAAGAGCTTAATTTGAAAGCTTTGAGAGCTTTTTTGAAAATTTAGTCAAATGTTCAAAATTCCCTTTAAGTAGGGTTACATGCAAAGGAATAAATGTTTTAAATTTTAAATCAATAATTGCATTGATCTTTGAAAAATTATTCGACCTAGCACAAAAAAAAAAAATAAGACCTATGAAAAATGCCTATTAATTCTTTGCAATGAGTCAGTATTCTCGTACTGATAAAAATCCTAATATAAAGTGTTTTTCGTTGATTTAAAATAACGTAATAATATTTTTTTTTGGAAAAGTGAAATTAAAATTTAGCATTTCTTCATCTTTTGTTTAGCCTGAACAAATATTCTGATGACTGGTACTCTTATAAGTACTACTTTAAAAAATTTTGGGATTGAGTCATTACAAAACAAGTTTTTTTTCCCCAAGCTTAATTTTCATATCTTGATTTCAACTTTGAAAGCCGATGGTTATTATACCGAATGAAATCACATAATAACATTTTTAGACTATCATCTTTTACAGTGCTTGAATTTTGAATGATAAAATAATAGGTGGGATTTTTTTTAAAGTTAATGCAGATATTGATCAGAAATTTTTACCAATTATTTCCTTCAATGTAACAAGTAAATGAGTGAAATTCTAAAAACAGTCTAAACTTTAACAAAAATAATATTTTTCCAAATTTGTATTTTTTAAAAATTTCTGATTTAGGTGAGTTATTGTGTTTTATGGAAATTTTATAAGCCTTTAAAATAAAAAATTTTTGATTTAAAGTTTTTTACTCAAATTAATAGTTTTTTATTTAAACGCAAAAAGAAAACCGTTCTTTAAGTTTGAATTACCTATTATCACTCACCAGTTTGGAAGTAAAAAATGTACCCAAATATATTCATCTAGCTTCTTACGTTTTTGAGCTATTGTGTGCCCGAAAAACAGACTAGATCATTTCAATAATAGTTTTTTTTTCGTAATCAATAGATTTTATATTCATCAAAATATCAATGTTGAATTTTTTTTTGAAAGTTTCGTTATCTTCTTAGTTTGTGGCGAATGAAAATCAAAGCAATGAAAAATGCAAATTCTTTACTTTAAAAGTCAATGAAGGACAAAGGAATAATAAGTATCATCAAATCATAACTAAAACAAACTCCCTCCTTTAATTTAAAAGAACTGACATATGGTTTACCAGTATGGAGCCTGGAACCACGAAACTTTTCCACCTTGATTAAATAACTGTTTATAAGATGGATGTTCGTAAATATAAATGTCATCCTCCCAAAGGAATCAGTTGTATCAAATACCCAATCGAAATCAAAGCATTTCACTTCTAATGAGTTTTTTTTTTATCCAAAAATAATTTTCGTTTATAACAAGCTTTAACACCAGGCAGAACTCAGTATTTTTTTTTCCATATCTCACTGCAGTTGTAGCTGGATTCATGAGGCAAACTCAATAAAAACAAATAAGACATTTATTAATGTTTCTTGGAGACTATTCTCCTAGGGACCACAGTGGCATGCAATAGAAACCCCCCTCGAGAAATTACCTAAAATTCTTGCAAAGTTCTGGCAGCTCTGCTTTTATTCGTTTCATCCATTCATTTATAACTAATACAATGGCCCACGTCCCGACAAATGGCTTTCCGCCGGCTGAAAAGTCGGGCGCATTTATTAAATGGGCCTCTTTATCACCACCATGGCGCCAGACTGCGGGACTTTGCCAAGCAGAAGTTAGCCAAAAAATTATAAATGCGAGAAGGGGGGTAAAGAAGTCTGTCAGAAAAGGTCGTTATTTTAAAAACGACAGCCAAGCTGAAAAGAAGAGGGGAGACTGATTTCGCGTAGATAAAAAAAAAATTCTGTATCGTTTGGAAATTTTTCCTATCACAAAATCTTTCCCCGAGACCAATAATTGCTTCTAGCTATACATTGAAATTCTGTATTTTTAATGAACTGCTACTTTTTGACTCTTTCTTCCAGGATATCTGATTTTTTTTGTAATAACCTTTAATTTAATTATCTCTTAGGGCAGTTTTTGGAAACTATAAAGTTATTGAAAATACTGCAAGCAAATTTTATGAGAATGTTTTTAAGATAATTGGGATTTCTACTAAATAAAAAACAACGAGTTCCTGCACTTTTCAGAGTAAATAATTTGACTCGGAGAAACCAAATTTGGTACAAATATACCTTTGAGGATAAAAATGTGTACGGCTCAACGATGTTACAAAAAAAAAAGATTATGGAGGATTTTTTTCCTGATAATTTCTGAAAATACGATTGTATGAATCAAATATTGTTGGAAAATTTTAATACTTTTATTATATAAATCAGCCTCCTTTATAAATGTCAATAATTACAAAAAAATTCACAAATAAAAGGCTTTTTCTATTGGATTAAAATAAAAGCATTAATTTAACCATCATGAAAACTTTTTTAAATGTTACAATTCCGTAAAAGTATTTTAGAAACTTTTTAACTCTATATTTTCCAATGGCAAGAAAATTCAACCCATGTTCTGTATTTTATCAAATATTTAATATGTTTATTTTCTTTCATTATATATAAAAAAAACTGAAGAAAGGTTGCTACTCATAATTTGAGCAGTTTGCAAGACGAATAAGAAAATTATCTCATAGTACTGCGAAAGAAAGGGTAAGACGATAAATTACTCGAATAGTCACTAGTTTAATGGTACTATGCCTTCATGAAATGCGACATCATTTGGAAAGTAAAATTAATACAACAGGTGTAAGGTTACTGAACTAACACTTTAATATTGTATACCGTAATGTGAGGTTAAAAAATTGTTTATTAAAGAAATTATGAACAGCAAGCTTTGTATAGTAAGAATTAAATTTGGCAATATCCCTAGCCACATTTCAACTAATCAAAGTTCAAACAGTTAAAAAAATAAAGCTTGAAGCTATTATTAAAAAGCTTAAGCTAAATTAAGCTATTTCAAATTAAATTAAAGTTTTAAATTACTATAAATTTTTAAAAACAATTATCACTTTCAGATTTTTGATACTTCTGAGTAATTTATATTTATTTTCATTAATGAATGCCTTCGTCCAAATAAAAATTATGCATGTTACACATTTTCGGAATCTGAGTGCAAATGGGGAGGAAGGAGAAAGAATCGGCAAATCTTCCTTATTGTTTTCAATTAAATAAGTTAGTATCACTATGATTTTACTGTTGATCAATTTTATGAAATTCAATATTATGTCTAACAATTTTCAATTTCTTGTTGCGAATTTATGCAGAAATTTCAATGCATAATAATTTTTAGTAGGTTTCATTCCAATTCTGTGATGAAAATAGTGAATCACAGTGCAAAAATTCCTGCGAAATTGCGTCTTAGACTTAATTTGAAAATTAAGAATAAATTCGTCATGTAAAATATCACAATGTTTTCAGGATATATATCAATTTGAGAAAGAGAAAGGTCAACCTAATTTTTTTCGCCCTGACAAATAGTCTTCCGCACCCCATATGAAATTCCATGTTAATGGTTTATCGTCTCTTACGAGATTTAAAACATCGGTTAGCTAAAACTTGTATTAAAACTATTGTAATTTTCTGTAAGTTGGAAGATATAAACTTTTAGAAACGCTAGCAGAATTATAATTTCAGATGATGGAAAAGAAACTTGTGCAAAGAAGTAATATGTGCTCATTCAATAAAGTATAACTGATTGCTAAGATATTTTTTGAAAAATAAATTCCCAAAAAAGTAATTTATTGTTAAAAATACTAATAAGCAAGATGGAGATGCTTAAATTTGGGTTTTTGAAATCATAAAAGGCAGATTTTTATATCGAAATTTGAAATAGATCCAATGTGATGAAAATTTTTCTGTAAGGAGAAATGCAGCAACTTTTGAACATGTTCTGCAAGCAACCGAAGTGTCTCATTGTTCATTCTTCTACTCCTATTCAGACCAACTTAAGAATAATTTCGAAAACCGCAATAAAAAAGGACATAAATGGAAATAAACTTCCTTAGAACAAAACATCCTCGAACATCCATTTCGACGAGCCCTAAAACCCATAATGCCTTGACCGTTTACTCTTTGTAGAACATTCTATTGCAAAAACTGACATCACGAGTGATGCCATCCACAATGACGAAAAGATGAAACATTTTGAAAGAAAAGCATCTACAAGACGAAACGCATACATAAAAAAGAGAGTAAAACTTTCTTTGCCTACCGTTTTTGTTTCCAGGTAAGCTGTGTAACCAACCGGTTATTGGAACAATGTAGCGGCTGGTGAAAGCACATAGCATTTTTTTTATAACAACGTTTCTATGCTGAAAAAAAATGTTTTTATTTTCGGACTGATTGTGGAGAAGCCATTGTTTCACAATGACCAAAAAGAACGACCCGGTTGCTTCGTTTCTCCAAGAATATGGAACGATACGGAGACAATAACAGAAACATTCTTAAGCAAAAGAACATAACTCTTCTCCTAAAATTAATCCACCTTTATATATTTGTCATTGTGCACCTAAGATAACTTCAACAAAGATTCCGGTCACTGACCGATCGAGAGCATCTTCTCCGCTATCTTTAATTGACAATTCAATAAATGCGACTGAATGGAGGAACACTCTTATCAAAATTAACGAGGATATGTTTAGGAGAGATTTTTTTCATCAAATAAATAATTCTCAAAACAATTCAGAAGCTTTTTTTTTCTTTTGAGAAACTTTTGACGAAAAATTGTGAAATAATATTAAAAAAAAGAAATGAACACCAATAAAAACTACATTAAAACGATTAAAAATGTTAAAATAAAAACAAGGAACATATTGAACAACGATTGTTACTTTTTATGCACTTTCATTTGCCTAGATGTATTCCATGCTTGGAAAAACTGAATGCTGTAAACAATTCCTCCCCCCCGTAAAGGATGTGCTAGAAAATTAAGACCATAAATGAAAAATTGCGTGTTAAAGTTTTTTTATATATTCTTAGAAGCTAAATATTAGTAGAATCATAGTATATAATTTGAATGAAAAAAAATTCCACAATTTCATTGTCATATAAAAAGGAATTGTAATGATTAAAAAGAAGAAAATAATTAAAATTCTGTTTTAAATACATTTATAACAATGTTTTACTAAACTTAAAACTAATTTTATAAAATTAAGCTTCATTTAAAAACTTTTTTTTATTAAATTCATTCATTTTGATCATATATATCATTCAAAATTGTGTATTCATTCTTAACCTATAATTTCTCTCAGGAAGCGAATGCTGAAAAATTTGAATTTAATTCGATCTCAATTTTTAAAAATTTATTTTAAATATTGAAACTAGCCAAAGATTTTGGAAAATCCAATTAGGATGAAAAAAAGAAAAAAGAATTCTATATAATTTTGTTGCGAAGGGCATAGTTGAAATTTCAAATTGCGAAAAGGCATAGTTGAAATTTCAAAGATGCCGTGCATGCCATAGTAAAATAAGCACAGAAATCCAATATAAACACATATACATCCCAAAGTAAAACTTTCGATCTATTCAAGATTTGCATATACAATTCTAGGAAACAAGAAATTAAAATAATATACTTAAAAAAATTATATTTTGAAAATATGAATTCGCATTATAGTGAAACAGTTTGGCTAGCATTTTTATGAGTGTTTATAAATTTAAAAGCAAAAATCTTAACGAACTGCTCTTTATTTTATAATCGTAAGACTTAACGGAGACCGGAAATCGGAAACCAGATTTTACTCATGAATATCAATCAAATATTGGATAAAAGGTGAAGTTGAAAATAAGTATTTTATTTAGAAACATGTCCTTGGTAAAAGAATAAATTATAGTTTGGAATTTTACGATTCAAGAGTCAGTTAGGCTTTATGATGTCAAAAAAGTTGGTATGCTTTTATTTTGGAAATTAGTTCCGGAAAAATAAAAACCCCCCAAGAAATTGGTAAAATCTGAAGATTGTTACATCTTAATGATATTCAAAATACCGACGTTTCCCTATGTCCTTCTCACAAGAAAATTCCGAATTTAAAATTCGGTGAATGAAAATAGCTCTCACCACAATAAAAATTCTTTTAATGGAAATGTCGTTCTGGTGATTCCAGTACCCGAGAAGATAAAAAAATATTTTTATATATCATCATAAAAGAGACAATTGGTATACAATGCAGTCTTTGACGTGATAGCAACAAGAAAGAGCCAATGGAAAACCGCTTGAAATTTGGCTATTCTACAAATTGGTATATTTATTTTTGTTGAAACATTAGATCTATTTTACTATTTTATCACATCTACTAAGCGAGTTACTTTTATCAATATTAACGTTTTTTCCCCTTCGGACGTTTTCAATTTTGATATTTTATCATGTGAACGCAATAAATTATCTTTAAATTCTGTTTTTAAAAACAGTAGAAATTTATGATATACTTTAGTGCATTTACATCTTGAAAGGGTCCAATTGATATATTATGGTTTTTTTAATGATTGTTTTTTATTTGGGTTTTACGAATAAAATTGTACTTTATTTTATAAGTTTGTCTGTGCTTAAAGAATTTATATATTTTAATAACACTAGCCTCAAAATCACTTTTTTTTTACATCAGACAATTATTTATGTCAACGGACATTTTCATCTAGTTTTGAGTTTTCTTACAAATTTTATCTTCGTACAGTTTTTAGAATTTGAAACTTCATTACTTTGACAGTAAAATTCAAAATTATAAAAACAAAATTTTCTAAACTTCATTGAAAATTTAAGAAACTTTTAATGCATGATGAATGTGGGTAAGAATTATAAAATGGTCATGAAATTTTTTGAAAAACCCTGAAGTAAAAATAAATTCAACCAAAAATATTTTTAAAAAAATGTATTTATTTTCAAGCACATTGGTCTTATGCTTTCATTTTCATCTTTTTCCATAAAAAGATCGCAGTGATTTGGTAAGGGGTCGTCTTCGAAACAGGAGGGTTTCAATTTCGAAGTCCGATTCCACCAGAGGACCATTGTGTAAGCCGTTCTGTTGCACGTTAATCCGTCAGAACCAAACGTCCTCCCGCTGGTGTGGTGTGGAGAAGTGGATGCCAGCTCAGGTGTCGTCCTCGTCATCGGGAAGTAGCTTAAAATCACGAGATCGGTCCAAAAATAGTGCTAGTGTTATTTTACAATGGGAAAATGCACTTGAGCATAAACTGAATTTAATAATCAATGGATTTGTTTCTAATTATAGTCACAGTTGATATTAAGCAGCCTACCTGTGTTTTTACTACAAGAATTTAACGAAGGATATATCAAGTATCCATGATCAAAGAGCATTTTTGGTTGTCTTATCTTAAAATCATTAATCTCTTTAATTAAAATTTTAAATTCCTAAAGCTGCTTTTATCAGCCCAAAATTGTCATGCCTTTTCCACCGGCAAATATATTTTACCAAGTTTTGGAATAGATACTGGCATCAGTCTTTACAAATGTGTTCCAAACGATGAGCTTCAGAATTTTTTTTCTGAAAAATTAAGAAGAATAATTATTTGATTACAATTTAGGGTTGAGAGTCTTAAAAACCTTTAAAGTGGTTGAATATCGAATTCAAAAACCTTTCGACATGAAGGATGTATATTTTGTTTTTTCTTGCATGCAAAAACATATAAAATAGAAATCTTCTTGTATTTCAGTCAGATACTTGTGGAGCGGTCCGATAAAGCGGCAAACCACTTAATAAATGGTTGAAATAAATTCATTATATATCGTGTCATTAGTTTTCTTAAAAGATTAGTAGATGAGTAAGTTTTACTTTCAAATCGGTAATACAACCTTTGATTAGGATTTACATTTGAACTTGAAAATAATTTTCCATATATTGACGAGATATTATAAGACAAAAAAATCAGCAATAGCAACAGACAATCAAAAACCAAGCAATTATTGGAAAACGTTTTGGAGCTAGAACACATTTGCTAGTTATTATACTTTCTGACACCAACATATTCTTTGAAGGGCCAACATTTATCGAGCCTAGCAACTGAGAACTCATCTCGCAGTATCTCACGATTCTTTCTCGCACATCGCCCTCTCCAGGGAAGCATCAAAGAGTGCTATAAGGCGCTCCATAAAGCCCGGCTTCGCAAAGCTCTGGCCCCCACCGGTCCATCGACGCCAGCCAAGGGAAACGAAGGAGGGCGTTTACTCACACTTCTGTTACGAAAGAGCGAAAAACATCCAGAATCTTTAGGAGGACATTCAGAAGCCAGCAAGCCGGAAAAAGACGCGAGATCGATGCGTACCGATTTCGCTTTTAGGGGCGGCGTGTGTCGGACCATAACATATATTTATCGATTTCCAATTAGATGTCGTGGAAAAACATTGTTTCGACGGCCTGCAACCCTGGTAAGCGGTCCATTTGTCACTTTGCAGAACGAGGACACGGTTATTGATGGAAGCACTAATGCACACTGGCAGGTACGGTGCAATCTACTGGGGGATGGTTCAATCTGTTCTCTAATCAAATGTACCATAAAAATGCGACAGCAGATTTATCAATAAGCACGCTTTAAAAGAAGCGATAGTTCGCATGGAGATGGCGCTTCGATATCCTTCGAAATCCATTTAGAGAAGACCAGTTTCTTGAATAAATTTGGAACGCATTTTCAGTCTGAACTGTTCAATTGAAGTTGCCCAAACGGATTTTACCAAATTATTTACATGAGACGTATCTGTGTACTTAAATTTTATAATTCTCTTAACATTGGTTTCTGAAAATAGTTACATTGCTTTAATTTTGCTTGGAGTTTTATAAATACAGGAGTATCAGCTTTTCTAAAGTTTGATTTTCTCAGATTTTCTCCGATTTCCAGGTTTTACTAAAGCCTGTTCGAACGCCTATTTCCTAGGGTTTGAGATGCGTTCAAAATGGTCTCTTCTTTATTTATCACACAATACATTCATAATAGTTTTTAAAAATGAGCTCTCAAATTTAGAACCTATGTTGTATAATCAAATAAAATCAAGTGCTACCATCACCAGAGGATTCCGCCAAAAGGCCATTTAAGAGAACATATAATCAATATTTGTGGAGAGTATAATGACAGTCAGGTTAAGGCTATAGATCTTTCTCGCAGCCTTATTCTTCCATCTGAAAAATAATTTTCAAAAAAAAAATAGGCGCTTAGAAAAGAGAGAATCCTTAAAGCACAGCATTCAGCATAATATCTTGTCTTATAATACAGAAGAGAATGTTTGTCAGAGTCGAAAATACCATTCTTAGATACACCAATCAGAGTGGATTCAGTTCACAAAATTATTTTCGGTGTCTTCATCTATAAAGAACCTGGAAGATACTATCATTTATTAAACATAATGGAAATTGATAAGCTTGGTTGCAGAAGAATATTGTTTGTTTTAATTCGGTATCTTACTGTACAGTCGTACAAGTGTTTTTTAGAGGTAATGTCGCCGAGAAAAGTTATAAAAAATCCTTATATCAGTCCGAGGTTTATTAAACACCTTTAAATTGCTGAAGATAATACGAGATAACATTCAAAATTCAAAAAGGGGAAAGATTTTCTTGAAGAGGACATCAGTCTTATCGATTGACCGTTAAGTTTGGAATCTCAATCCTATATAACATACTTGCTTGGTGCAGGAAGAGCCATTGCAAAATATCTTCCCTTACAAAGACCGAAGAAGCCTTAAAATCCGCCTTTTTAACAGGACGGGATTTATTGCCAAGAATTTCTCGACGCCCTAACCATATAACGGTTCCATGTTAGATTTTTTGCAGCAACATAACACAGCGCACAACCCATACTTCATTCAAGCATCATTTCCCAATATTTAATGTATCAAGATATATATTATATTAAAAACGGTTAAATCGCAGCTAACAAGAGCTTTTACTTATGGTTGTGTTAATGTATGCTTTTTTCAAAACAAGCTCTGGGGCAAATTTCGATTCACTAAAGCAAATATTTCTATAGCTGCTATAAACTTTGTTTGTGAGCTTATTTTTCACATCCTTTCTAGCTTATATGTATGAAAAGGGTACATTAGAAATGAAAGAATTTCTCAAACACTGGGCTGATAAATAGACGTAGCTGAAATTTTGATACCTCGACTTTTTAATTATAAACATCTCGCCTTTTGGCTTTTGCGCAGAAACCCAGAGCCTCTGTTTTTGTCAGTAAATAACCGATATTTATAAGTTATTTGTTTACTAATGGAAAAATAAAAGCATATTATTAAGTCGATAAGATTTATCAAGATAAAAAAAAGCATTGAAATTTTAGGTAGAAAAAAATTGGTTTTTTTCCCCCGATCTCTTGAACATTTCTGATTTTCCTAGTCAACTGACAAGGTGAAACAAACTTCAAAAATGATTCACTTTTATTAGAGAACTAAACCGATAGCTTTTTTATACTTTTAATTACTTAATTTCCTCACAAATTTCTTATAAAGGGCTGTTATTAAAATGGAATCAAAGTTCGATTAAAATTAAGCAGTAGTTGCATTTAAAGATCTGAAAGTATTAAAATAGTCCACTGAGTTTTGAATACAGTCGTATGATCTTAATAAAGATATGTGTTGCTAAAAAGAATTAAATTAAGATAAGTTATTATAGCTACATTATTTTCAAGATTGCTCTTAATTTTATTCTAACTATTATTGGAAGAAGAAAAGAATAAAACTTTTACAGAAGCAATAACTTTAAAGGAAACAGAAAAAATTCTTTAAGATTTAATTTCAGCTTTAGAGGAAGAAAAAATTATTTTAATGATTGAAATATCTTAAAATATTTAAATATTTTTTTTCAAGTTAAATAACTACATTGGTTTATAAATGCGTTTTATATTTTTATTTTAAATATTGTTTTCTAAGATTTTTAGCATAAATAAGTTATTTTCAGAAATAAAAGTGTTGAGTCCATTAAATGATACGATGACAGCATGAAGCAAAACATAAAAATAAGTTTGAGAAACAATTAAGAAGTAGACAACATAGTATTTAGGGAAAACAAGAATTGGATTTTAAAAGTATTTTTTCGGCATTAAATGACTAAAGAAAATTCGAATTTTATAAACGATTTAAACAAACCATGCATCATATTTAAACTGATTTCGGGAAGGAAAAAAATCTGCTTTGTGAAGTTATAGAAGATTGGTGGAAGAAAAAATGCTCGCACTAACTTAATAATATTCTCATGTTAAGAAAATGAAGCCAAAACCTATAGTGTGGTTTTCCCCGATAGTCCTCGTGAGATAACTTTCGGCAATTAGAGATTAAATAAATAAGCGAGATCTAAAGTGAATTGTTTTCCTTGTTTAGAGACCAGGTTGCGAACTAGCGTCTCGAGACTGAGATAAAAACTGAAATTGGATTTGGAGTAATAAATAACGTTGTTTTTTTGTTTCGTTACAGATAAGAAAATTGGTTTTTTGTGCATTTTTAAAGAAAGTATTTCAGAAGATTAGAAGTTTTGTTTTATCATTTTATTCTCATTTGCTTTCTTATTTATTGGGTAGTTTCAAAACACTTGTTCACCTGTTTCCTTCTGTTTGTTTTGAGACTCTTTAATAAATACAAGATTTTTCTCTTTTATTCAAATAATCAGCGCTGTATTTTTTAGGTCATATTTTATGCGTTTTTACAAGAAAATTGGGATATGTAACATTTCCAGTTTTTATTGAGCATATTTGTACGATTTATTATGAAAGTCTTTTTTATTAGGTATGTTATTAAATCTGTTATTCTAATACGATATTTGCTGCGCAAACACAAAAGAAGAGAT
Organism: Argiope argentata; assembly: GCA_026289955.1. Classification (NCBI taxonomy): domain Eukaryota; kingdom Metazoa; phylum Arthropoda; class Arachnida; order Araneae; family Araneidae; genus Argiope; species Argiope argentata. The sequence goes on along the minus strand of JAOUZG010004505.1, from coordinate 5,788,001 downwards.
TGCAGCAGATTTGTCAAGTTTAAAATACTGTTTAAATTTCAAACCATCAGCGGAGTAATAACCGTTCTATCAGTTGCCTCGCAGGCTGCTGCAGCAGTCTCGCTCAGTGATATTGTTAGATCTGAAGTAATGAGATTCAATTTTGATTCTACTGAATTTTCGTTAAATTAACCCATTACTTTCCAAAAAGTAAAAATATGCAGAACTATACATAACATGTGAGTCTAAGAATTCCTTTTAGTCCTTGGAAAACTCACAAATATTAATTCGTTTGTAAAAATTTCTAAAAATTAATGGGAGAATTTTTATTATACGGATTTGAGAATAATTATCATCTACCAAGATTTTGAATTCGGTGTATCCTTCAAAATAGCAAGTACGATTCAATATAGAAGTGAAAAAGATTAAAATCAGACATATGGTTCATTTTCGGGAATGAATAGAGATAAATCAAAAGAACTGATGTTTAGTTTAGTTCATCAGCATTAACGTCCCGTTTTAAATCGAAGGACTGAAAATAAACTGGTGACATATAATATCTGCATTTTCTTCGTTGTTCAAAACCATAAAATCTTTTCCCTAATTGAGCCTTTTTTTCATTAGCAAACTTTCCCAAGATACTAACATTTTGTAAACTGTGAGCTCCAACACTTACATAAATTAATATAAAATTCATATTTTAGATATTATTTTCATTATGAAAATCGACAACAAGTAATGGTTGATTTATTACAATTCAACTTTGAAACACTTCGTTTCCGCTAACGATCTGATCCCCTTTATTTGCTGTTTCCCTAAGTCCAAGTTTTGACAGAAAGCAGTATTTTTCGTTGGGGCATGAAATGCTCCAAGATGACGATAAACCTTATTATTGAATAGCATTTCTCCCAGACGGGACACGCCAGGTAGGTAAACACACACACACTTTTAGTACGATTGTAAGTCTTGTTATACAGGTGTTTACTGAAATGGTTTGGAGTCGGCTACTCCCTACAGATGAAGGGAATGCTTTCTACTGGAGGTTTAGTGTTATGGGCCTTAGGACTCAACCTTAGTTTCGATCCTTCTAAATTCCCGTCAGATTTCAGGCGAGTCTGAGTAGTTATTGATGGTACCCTTGAGCAGTGCCCCTTTAGGACCAGAACCGAAGACGCAAATTATTTCGTCGCCATTACAGTTTAAACTTCTCCAAATGTAAGGATTAATGCTATTAACACATGAAATTTTAGAATGGGATGCGATTAATTATTAATAATGCTTTTCTATTTAACTTCCATCCTTGTTGCCATATCAGATAGTTCAAGTAATGAATAAAATGAAGTTTCTTATTTTGCGGTTGTGGTGTGAGTTTAGCAATTTTAATGATACCAAAAATATCTATCAAATGCTACACAAAGAGGTCGAATGACCTTGACAGAAAAGTACTTTAAAATTTATTTTGGCATCTATTTATTTAATCTGTTTATCTGTTTAGTTTAACTCAGTAGAGCTATGTTAAATAAATTTCAGATCTTGCATTATGTATAAAAAATTGATACTTTTTGGCATATCGAGTACATAAAACGATCATTTTATATGACAGCAATGATAATATGTTTAATCATGATTTAAATACCCTTTCGACAAAAAACGTCCCTCATATTTGATAAAAAGGGATAAAAGAATGGCAAAAGAAAAATTAAACAGACATTCTTTCAATGAGATTAAAGAGTATGGTGAGGATAAAAAGCATTTTATTACAGACAGAGCATTTATTTTGAAGTCGCCTTTATTATTTTGTGTTTAAAAAATACAAAACTAATTGGGGGCTTATATGTAAATACATAGCAAGAGGCACATTTCACTTGCATTCAGAAAGTTTTAAAGACAATAAATTGATTGAATCAAAACTGAAACAGGCTACTAATTTTTTGTTGGTTTTGTAATAAGAAAATTCATTATCATTTAAATAGAAAAAAAAATGTATTTTTTCAAGAATAAAATCCGCCCGCATTTTGCTACTAATAAAAAAGAACGTTTAGATAAAAGTTCTCTAATTTTGTGATATTTTTATTCTTATCAGCCCAGAAGATTTATCCTAGCCTTAATGTTCACTTATTCCTTTCGTTCCTGAATTCTTTTTATTCCCTCTAATCATTTCTCCCCAAAACGATTGTACCCATTCAATTAGACGGGCGCGATGAAATGATCAAGTTCAAGGGATGCAATCTATATTATTACCTCATCTCTCTCAGGACTCTGCCGCATTTACCACCATTTCAGTTATTGGAATTAGTTTGAAATTTCCCCCCAAATATCGCAATTACCATTCGATGAAATAATTGCTCTCATCACAAATCTCTTACCTCATTCTTTGTTCAAAAAAGAAAAAGATATCTTCAGAACAGTTCCCAACGAAGCAAGTCAGCTGCATCTCAAATGCAGCGAGGCATCTAAATATTTTATCGAAGATCTCCAAGCTTAAACCCTCCCAGCAAGAACGATTTCTTTCTTGCAATAACGAAACAAGCGATAGAAGTAGGCAGACTGCTTGGGATAAAAGGATGCGCCCCTCCTTAATCACACTAATTGTAGCCGAGAGAGATTCCGGGCAACAAATGGATTCCCGTTCTTGCCCGGGCTGTCGTGTTGGAACCTAATGCACTAATAATTAAGTTAATTGATATCCGATAGGGAGATTAATTGCTGTGCGGGATGAGATACATCGGGCCATTAGTAGGTTTCCAGGGTATCGGCAACGCAATAGGTATTAAGTGGGAAATCCGAACGCGCCGCATCAGTCGCGACCGCCTTCCGAACGTCTGTGGAAAGTGTGACATCTGAACCTATTAAAAGCCTTAAATCACATTTGAAATATGTTTGAGAGCAACATTATTACCAAATTTATAAAATATACCATTATTTTCAATAAAATAAGCTATTGCAAAATAATTTTTTTCAAAATTTAAAAATACACTATTCCCCAATTCTTCGAAAATCAAAGCATTTTTTAAGTCTCTCACACAATGCAGAGCCATCGACAAAATGCTAGATATCTTCAAAAATAACCTTAACCAGTTAACTGCTAATTTTATTTTATAAGGTCCCAGGAGGGTGCGTAATCGAAACGAAGTGATGACACGTCGGGCGCAAAACGAATGGAGGCATAGCAAATGTTGGGATGAAAAATTATAGTAAAGATAAGATCTAATTTTAATTAGATGAAAAAAAATTAAAAAAGATTGACAAAAAATATTGCCGAAAAAATAGCAAAGTAGCAAACGTGAATATTAATGTTATAGCTGGTGTAAAGTTGGGCAAATGTTTTCCGAAGAGACGTGTATCTTTTGCAACTGAACTTGGACGACCAACGTTAAAATCGATAAACGCTTCTTTTTAATTTATAAATATTACGTTATTTCCATCAATTAGAAATTACAAAGCACTTTCATAATTAGCGCGCTTTATTTTTCTAGTTGCATTATTGATGAAGTATACAAATGAAAGCCACTAAATGGAATTTATAATGCATTTTTCAAAAATTAAGTTTTTATATTAAATAATAGCTTGTATTTTATTTTACATGATGGTTGTACTTGTTGATCGCAAAGATTTGGATTGACGGGAATATAATTAACGGGTTAATTATTAAAAAGAATTATTTGCTCCTCATGTTACAAATTTTGCACTGATGATTTCTATAAATTCGATAAAATTTTGTTTAGAATTTGGATGTTGCTGCTGTGATCAAGGCATCAAGATTTAATTTTAGTTTACAATTATGAAAAATTCAAATCTATCTAATGAAATACGGACTCTTATTAAAAAAATTAACTATTAATTCTGTTTATTTAAATATTTTCTACTGTTTAGTCCTTAATTTATAATTTATTTTTTGTAAATAATGGAATTTGGTCAACTAGTTTTCAAAAAGAGCCCCGATTGATGTGTCAGTTACGGAATTTTGATTGATTGATTAGCTGATAATTAAGTTCTGAAAATACTAAATTCCAATATTGCTATCAAGTATGCTGATTTATACAGAATTATAACTCTGGCACATCAAAAACTGAAAATCATGTCACATAAAAGCGTTTAAAAGCATTTCATCTCTCAAATTTAGAAGCTAGTAACTTCATTACTGTCAAGTTCAAAAATAATCTCCCTTTTATCAAATTTAATTGCTTTCCCCTCATTCACTTAACTGAAAATTCAAAATATTTATATAATCAGTTGGTGTTTAGGATTCTTTCATAAGAGCTTAACTTTTTTAACTGAGCTATTAATATAGAATTACAAAAGTAAGAAGAAACTTTTTTTCCATTTATTACTTGGCAAGTCTTTTTTAGATGATCAATTTTATTTGAGGTTTTCTTCCCTTATTCGCTGCAATAAAAATTTTAAATAAACACATTTTTGTCAAAACCTTAAATTTTTAAAGATTGAAAATGAAAGAAATTTCTCTTCACTTAAGCACAATTTTCTGCTGAGAGCCAGAACATACATCTCTGATTCATTCTCACAGGGGGTTAGAACACACATGCACTTTGTAGATTAACAAATATGAATTAAATTCTTTTATATAACTAAGTGCATTGAATATAAAAATAATTTTTTACAATGAAACAATATATGTAACTAAACAGTTTTCTTTCCAAGCGACTACAGTATGGTGCTTGAGTTTATTCGAATATTGCGATCTATCTCTAAACTTTGTTTTCATTTACTAAACGCCCATCAACTTTTAGTCGAATGTCTTCTCTCAGACACCACTCAAGATGATGCACCAATTTGGCCTGTTATTCATTCATTCATTTAATTAATTTTCATCGTTAAAAATATCTACAAAATGTTAAAATGATAGGCATTTTGCGGGATATATATATATATATATATATATATATATATATATATATATATATGGCGTAATAAACAGATTCATGTATTGAGTAATTGCATATCTGATTACCTTTCTCACTGAAAAAAGTTAAAGAATTAGAGTTGGGTAATCGTTACAACCTATACATTGAATGATAATAAAAAAAGTAATACACTCAAGTAAAAAAATCATTAACAATTTAAATTATTTCGAATATTATATTATTGTAGCCCTGGTGCATTTTACTGTGCATCTCAAATATGGAAATGGAAAGCCATGTATGTACACAGTGTCTCAGTGTCTGTTGAAGCTCGAAGTACAAGGGAGATTAATGAATATTCTCTACGGGAGAAGGTATCCTACTCTACCCTATCCTTTCGACACGGATGTCTGGCTCACCAAAGAAAACTACTCGGGTGAAATCTTTTCAGCTTATTGCTTGCGCGTTTTCAGACAGCGCAATGTAAAGGATTTTGATATCCTTTCTGATTTGCTGGCGTTTTTGCAGGTAATTATCTGAGAGAAATTAATAAATATCTTAAAATAAACAAGAACTTTAGACATTCTCAGTATTCCTTTAACAATATTTAAATTCTCGTACTGTAATTTATTTTTTTCTTCAGAATCTATTTAGCTTCAATAATTTTAATCATTAAAAGATTTCAAAGCTTTCAAAGTGATTATTGTATCCAGAAAGGTGAAATCATTTTGAACTTTTTGGTTCAGCAGCAAAAACTTGCAACTCGTGAGATAATGAAATTATTAAAACGACGATAAAAGTCTTATGTTTTGTTTGTATAACTAGGGTATAATGATTATGAGTGAAATGAATGTATGATCTATTTTAACACCAGCAGAAAACACCAGCCTCTTGCCAAATTCAAATTTAATTTAATATTCACAAAATTTTGTTCATTTCCCCTTAAGAAAACATTCTAGGGGGAAGCAGAATTTAATTCATCCAAGCTCTAAATAATACATCACTTTCTCAATAAATTATGCATTATTCGAAAGCGCTGGAATCTCGAGAAGTTTTATGCTTTACAGTGGAAACGAAGCAGACATCTCGTAGATTGATTTACGATCGTTTTAAAAAGCCGACCTCATCTAGTAATGAATGGCCAGCGAAGCAAAAGCCACCTCCGGACAATCTATCAAATTTTGGTAGCAGCGAGGCATCTATATTAAGCTCCCAAACAATGTTCACAAATTCCGTCAGCTAGTTTATGGCCACAACAAAGAGCATTATAAAATGCCTCCCGAACCATTCATTTTGTCGTCATCCGAGAGAGAAGTTGACTTACAGTAATTTTGAGGTGGGTCATAAATCAAATAATGCTTCGCTGACCGGTTTGCAGTAAGCTCCCCCTGTACCAGTAATGGTATACGTCCAATCTCTTCCATTCCTCAAATGGTGTTGATGACTTATACCGAAAGTTTGTAATCTGTTTTGTGACTGACTCAAAACTTGAAAAGCTTCAGCGATATAGGCTGATAAAGTTCATATGAAATGAAGAGAATTTGAACTTGACGCACACTCGTATTTAAGAATAGAAGAAATTAAAGATAAACTTCAGGGTGGAGACTTTATGTTTAAATACATTTTATATTGATTTATTTTTTAAAAAAAATCGCTTATAGTTTTCTAGAAAAAAGATACGATTACATTCTTTTGTATGCAGAATTAAAACCGTTCAAAAATATACAAAGATGGCTATTAATTCAAAGCTGAAAATCAAACACAGTGTTTCTAAATCCAAAATAATATAAACATTTAAAGAAATAGACTCTTCCTAAGTTAGCATTGTAATAGAAATTTTTTTAGGGTTAGAATTTTAAAAAATAAAATTTCAAAAATACATGCAAGCCCTGTAATCCTTTTTAAAAAATATTTTTTTTCTATAACGCGCATAACAATCATAAATATTTTGAATTCAACAAGAATTTCATGGATGGAAGGCATACACTTGTCGTTTTGAGAATAATAACAATGTGAAACACCCAAACCTAGGCTTTGATTTAAACAAAAACGGAATTCCGCTCTATTAGAGGACAAGACGCGTTGTTAGAAAAATTATTTTCCCGCATTGGGTCCAGCTGGTTTTAATGCTTGAAGTTTTTGGCCTGCGACTTTTGCCGAAGAAGATAGTACTAAAGAAAATCATGGGATCTTACTTGAATAACATTTTTGAAATAAAACCTAAATATTATTTAAAAAAAATTAAGCAAATTCCTACTTCAACAAACGAAGAAACCAAAGGCAGCAAAGTAAAATTATATTTTAGTTATTTTTTATTAAATAATTACAATTAATGTAAATATGTATATGCTTATGACAGAATCACAATGTTAAGTGGCAAAATAGAAAGCAAATATGTTTGCAATTTCCCATTCTCTTTCTCTATACGTAGCTCAATCGTAAGGTTAGGTAGGAGAAGTGACCAACAATGGATGACGAAGATTTCAAAGGGAGAAATTGGAACTGAACCTAAAGCTTAAAATTTCTTCAATTTTATTTTTTGAGATAAATAACCACTAAGCCCACAACCTCTAACTCACTCTCGAAAATCATTTGGATAAAACATATACTTAAAGAATATCAAAGACTTATAAAAAATATATTGATTTTTCGCAAGAAATGAAGTCGCTTTTTTCACCTTCAGGTGCAAAATACTGAAATCCTCGCATTTTACCGGTTGAGCTACAGCCTGTTGATTTCAATTCATATTAAAAACTGCCAAAACTATTTAAAATATTAAAATCAATTAATAAATTAATATTTTAAAAAACTTAACATTGAGTGCCATCTCCTTACAAGTTTAACAAAAATGTATTTGAACTTGATTGAATGAATAAACACTATTTTACTAACGACTGAAAATTTGAACACGATGTGTATATATATATATATATATATATATATAGGGAGAGCGTGAACTAATGGTAGGAATTGGAAAAACTGCTTGGACATAAAACAATGCGAGTAGTTTACAATTGCATAAGCAAAAGAAAAGCAATTATGTAGCTGCTTACTTTTGCTACCTAAATCTGATGTTCAACTGAACAACAAGCAGTAAATACAATCAAGCTATTCCTTAATCGCTGATACAAATTGATTAGGAAATCATAAAACTAATATACTGTCTAAATTTAATCAAAAGTTCTTGCATTAAAATCAAAATTAAAAATTCAACCAAAAACTACCACATTATCGCAGTTTCAGTTGCCTAGATGAGTCTAATAAACTTTTATCTTGATATATAAAGGGTATTAGGTTTCCTAGACTTATCGAAAAGGGATGACATGAACATTTCCGAGCTGATAGAGTGAAAATGATCGAGTCTGTGAAAAGTAGTTGCAACTCCAACAGAATTCGATACCATTTCCACGTTAAACAGAGTCGAGGAGGGGAACCATCAATGCGCTGAAAACGCCATTTTCGCATAACTTTCATCTGAATATTTCGAAGCCAAAACGATACTTAGTGATAAAACTAATTAAAACATTTTTGCATTCATTAACTTAAGGTCATTGCCGGATATCATTAATTAAAAAAATTGTATTAATGCCGTTAACTAAAAATACTTCCTTTCGGGAAATACAGTTTAAATTTAAAAAATCGAATTTCTTATCTTGGTGACTGAATTTTGAGTGGTCAACTCATCTCTCTTTGAAACTTATATTTATAAATAAAGTTTACACATCTGTTTTCACTTAAATTTCCTCTTAGTGATCCTGTCGATACAATACGCATCAACAGAATTCGTAGCAACGCCGTTATGATAGAGCGATGAAAGGATCAGTTTAAAAACCACACCATAACCGAATCCTTTTAAGACGTATATAAAATGGAACACTGTTCTGAATTTATGATGAAATGGCTATTATCTGAATGCGTTAAAAAGTATTCAATATCAACTATTTAAAAATGAAACTTGTTACTAATGTTTACTATTATCTGATATATGCCCTTTTCATTATATCTTCTAGTGAATTCTATAAATTTCATCCTTTTTTTGCATCGATGCAATTTTATTCACGCTTAAAGTACATTTTAAGATGTAAATGGATGCTAAAGTGCAAAATCTAAATCGGCGGGGAAAACGAGATACAACTTTGTTGTTGTCTCTGTAAAAAGCCTTCCAAACAAATTCATTTTTTCATGCCTGATCTTAATCTGTAAAATGATTCAATATTATTTAAGAAGGGCAAATGTATTATGTTTCAACGGAATCAATCTTTTCTTTTACGCAACTTGCTATTTTCGGAGTAGCAAAATAGTAATTTGGTTTGCTCGCTACATAAGAAAACTGAAAAAATTATACACCTCAAGTGAAACTTGAGAATATTTAATTTTTTACATATAAAATATTGGATAGTAAAAATTCGATTACTTATCAAGTTTTAAATAAGAAAATAACCGTTGGAACTAGGTCCAATTATAACTCTGAAATAAGAGTTATATAAGAGTTTATTTTCAGTGTAAAGTCTTTGCGAACTGAAAATTCATCTTTCAAAACGAATAAAATTACAAATTATTTTTGCCTTTAATCTCTCCACTGAAATTTTTGGAATATTTTATACATGGGATTTTAAGGAAATAAACAAAAGATGCTTATGAAATAAATACGAAAAACGGGAAAAAAACATTAGCGGCAGTAAAAAAGGTTAATGGGGTTTTAATTATTTTTTGCCAATATATGCATAATAAATTCGCAAATTTTAATGTTTATCAAATTCATTATAATTCAATGATTTCTCATAATTTTTAAGGCTCTATTTTGAAATTACACGAAGGTTGCGAAGGTGGATTTCACAAAGATGCCTCAAAAAGCAAGGAAAATGGTCAAGAGCATTATATCGAAACAAAATAACATATGCCAGCAGAATCGACATGCACCGGTTATTAATTTTTCTAAGACTCAAATTAGAACACTTTTTAAAATTGGGTCGCACAAATTTTCTAAAGTTTTGAACCTTAAAATGTTATCGAATATCAAATATTTTCTCGACAACTTATAGTGGGTTAATATTAGATAAGATTTTATTGTCTAAATAAGGTTTTTGAAATCTTTCCCTCTGGTTGTCCACCTCTTTTTCATGCAAACCGTTTCCTAGATTTTAAATTTAGGAAATGAAAACTCTGCATTAAATAATGTTAAAAGAAATCAAATTCATTTAAAAGTAATCATTACAAATTACTTGAAGCCTTTTTAAATTTCTATTTTTTTTGTTTCTGTTTTGGATTCGAATACAAAAAAAATGCCTTTTAAAAATTCTTTGGTGGCTGTGACAAACATTTTAAAAAAACTGGATTCTAAATACTATTACTTTCGGCTTACATTAGATGGTCTTATGAACTGCCACAACAAATTGATGCTTACTGAAACAAAGATATTTTTAAATTGAACTTGAGACGTATGGAAAAAATCTTTGGAATGTTAATATTGAGTTGTAAAACCTCAAGGAATTATTTGGCAAGATATTTCGATTTATTTTACAAACTGAAGTCATTGAAAATAATGAAAATCATTGCCAAGAATTGTCAAAAAGTTAGAAACTCTATAATTGGTTTTAAATATAATGATAAATGTCGTAATTTATAAATTTACACACAACTAAAATATTATGTCTCACTATTCTGTTGAAAAAATGATTCCAAAAATGAATTTGTGAATCATTTGATATGCATCTCATGAATATATGAACACTCTATAAAGCCGAAGAGTGAGTTTAAAATTCTATTCATTTTCTAACTTATAAGAACAAAATTAAATAATCATGCCTTTAAACATTGTAAATTTAATTATAAATCTAAATACGTGACATTTTATTTTGAATATATTTTGCTATTTCTATACAAGGGAAGAAGCTGTCTTAGCCGGCCAAAGGGAAATTTATATTGTAAATGCCTTGATATTTTAACCTAAAAAGCGATTGAAATTTCAAACATTCTGTAATTCGATGCACAAATCTGACAAGCAATTTCAATAAGAAATTTACAACACCAACCATTTCGAATATATTTACAAACGGTTTCAATTGCAACTCCTGAATGATGACTGTACGAACGACAAAGTAGGAAAATTGCACCCAAATAAGCAAGGAAATGTTTCAGAGTCTCTGTTTAAATAAGTTAGGAGTAGCAGAGAATGAGATTTCATGTCGCAGAATTTATTTTCGATTGTATGAGGTTCAGACAAACTATCAGAATGAATGAACTGTCAGAATCGAGACACACAGTAGACAAATCTAATCGGAATAAATTTTGAGTATTTCAGATCCAGCACAATACAACTTATCTGAACTCGGTTAAAAATTCAAAACTCCTTTTAAATATAACACAACAGAGTTTCCTGCTTGTAGAAGAGTGCTTCTAGCACACCTACTACTCTGAAAACGTTAATTTTAATATAGACTATATGCTTATAAACTTTTACTATTTCAGAAATTTCAATATAATTTCAAAAACTGTTATTCCATTTTTCAAATCATCCATAAAACATATTTTCTTTCACCTTTTAAGTGCATTATTTTCAACGAATGTTCGATTTACAAAGTGAGTTCCTTTGAAGAACTCAAGATTTTATTTCTACATATTTAAAAAATTTTAATAAATAATTTTAAATGCATAATGAGGTGTGTATGCAAAAATTAATTCTTCCAACAACTCTTTATTTGATCATTTTCAAATGAATGCGGTATATATCTGTTCGTACTATTATAAACTTGATTCATTAAATTATTCATATACAGTTATTTTCAACACTTAATATTTATATCTTATTTAAATAAATTTTGTAGCAAAATTCTTAATATATTTGATGCATAAGGCTTCATTTCCTGTTTAATCTCGCCAATTTACTTTCGTTACATGGAATTTATATAAGAATATTATTTCAATAAACTTTTGGCATAATAAACAAATTATTTAAACTTTTTCAGTAATTTTCTGTTGAAGTGCGAATTAAACTGAATTATTTCAATAAAAGTAAATAGATAAGAGCCTCTATTGTTAATTAAATGCAAATATTATAAGTTGTTTACAGAAAATTGAAGTATGATACAGAAATAAAGCTATTTATACAAATATACAAAGGTTCAAATCGTAGTGACATCACTTTTGATTTATTAAAAGGAAAGATAAATACCAAGAAAATGTTCATTATATTATATTATATTTTATATATATATATATATATATATATATATATATATATATAGTTTATTGGAAACGATTTAATGGATGAAGGTTCAGCAAAATGTTGATGCTAAATTCTTTAGTAACTGCACACTCTCTCTTTGTCTCGTTCAAGGTGTAGAAATTGCAAAAAACTTCCGAGTACCAGAGATATCAGGAAACTAATTTTAAAAAGTGAAAAAAAAATTCGGTTTGTGCACAAATGTGTGTAAAAAGGAACACATTTTTTCTAACCCTTATGTAATAAATTGTCACGTAATAAATACAGATAAAACGGCTACAAAAAATCTAGTATCATGAAATAGATTGATGTATTATTTCATTTATTCCCTCAAAAAAATTAGTATTGGATTTTTTGCTTCAAACAGTTCTTAAAAGATATATAAAAACTGTACATTAAATATAAAAAGTTATTTTTATGATTAATAAATAAATCATAAAATTAGAATGATTTATTGCGAATTCTACATTTTCTAAGAAATCAAATTAAAAAATATACATTGGAAATATCTTGTTTAAAATGTTTCTTCCATATACGCAAATCAATTTTTCATGCCCTTCGACAGAAAACTTTTTTTTTACATAATAGCTATTTGCTTCACAGAAAAAAAAATGTGAACTCATTAACAGATGTAACGTCTAAGTAATAACTGAAAATTACCTGTAATTGCTGGGTCATTTAAAACTTATCTAATTAAAGTAGCGTTTATTAGGCATACAATTTCAGCAAATTTATAAAAATATTTCTCAAAAAGTAAAAAATATGGAAGGGAGAAACATTTGAGGCCAGAGCATTAGTTACTAGCATTTAATTCTTAAAATCTTCGAAAATACAGATGACGTTGCCTTAGGCAGTTTTTATATAAAAATAAACAAAAAAAATGTCTTCAAGTTCGAATTGTGCTAAACACATTTCTTAGATATAATATTCTAAGTGATGCAATTCACTTTTTAATCGGCTGTACGGAATGTTTCACTCGGAAATGTATTGAATACAAGTTAATCACCCGGTTAAGAAAGTAATGCAAGAGTCCAAAGAATTTTTTAATCAAAATATATGCAATCGTCTAGCTTTTTGAATGTAAATATCTGGTATAAAGGAGTTTTTCTTTACTGGTGATATGTATGTATGTTTAGACAAGTTACTCTCATTTTACAAACAGTCAATTGAATAATATGCATGATTATCTGTCATTACGTTCAGAATGAATTGGTCCGAAAGCGTGGATTAATGTCGTGTTCTGGGTTTTTCTTCGAGTGGAATACGTGTTTCCGTTCTCCACTTGAGCTAAACCGAATACATCAGCTCATACATAAAACATATGATGGAGATAACGGAAGCAAATAACTGAACTGCATAGAATATTCTGTTTGTCACCTTCGCTGAATTCTTTCAGATCAGCTGTCGCCTCATGCTGTGCATTACAGAAACATTCAGAAGTTAATAAAGTTTGTTCAAGACGAGCTTCTTGAAACGTACGTTGCCCAATTTTTTTGTGTCCTCAAAATTTCCTAGTATTACAACAGTTTTCTCAATGCAACCAAAAAATTAAAGAGATGCATAGCATTTCTTGATGTTATTTATATTAACGATATAACGACTTTTTCTTTTATTTCACAAATTTGCATTAAAAAAATACAAGAATTCATATATATTTCTTTAAATTTTTAATTTTTATAAAGTTCTAATTGAAATAAATTTTGATTCTTCGAAACACTAAGCCTCTACAAAATTTAATAATTAGTTACAAAATGTTTCTAATTCCCGAATTACATTTAAGGGTTAATTCCATTCTGAAGAAATTGAAGGATAATTATATTTTCCATGAATTGAATTACTTCTTTTTACGTTTATCTTACGTGGAGAATTTTCAGACCTATTAATCTTTTTAGTAGGTATGTTAAAATATTGTTAAAGATAATTCAAAAAGTATTTTGTAGCAAATTCCAGTTTATTTTTTAATTTTCTCAGCTACGCATAGAATTTACTATGATCAATTTATTTTAATTTCAATGTATTGAAATTTTAAAATGACCATCTTAATGCCTGAATATAAGCACCTCAATGGAATCAATTCAACGGACATGGCGGTGACATTACTAACACTATCGCTTATGCTATCTTGCAGGATATTATATTCTATGATGCGTTAACTTCAAAGCCTTTTTCCTATCATTAAAAGCCTATTTTCCTATCATTAATTTTATGATAGATAAAAAATTCCGTATGTTTAGCAAAAATTTTTATAATATAAGCAGAAATTTCATAAAATTCAAATCATTGTTTTTGATGCAATAAGTTGAAATTGAACTATTGTATAATTAAAAGAAATATGCAAACAACAACAACGGAAACCGTGTATTTTATGGCATTAAGGCACAATCAAAAATTTGAACTTCATAGAATCTGCTTTCAATTCCTAATAATTCTTTTTTACTTCTTATTAATTATTCATAAGTGAACACATATAAAACAAAATGCATAAACATGCAACTTTCTTATTAAGAACCTGATTTGGCGTTATGTGTTAATATTTTTTCTAATATTTTAGCATTTACATTCAATAGCCATTCAGCTAACTATAGAATTGAAATTTTCAACAGATATTTCTTTTTTTTAAACTTCTTTCTGAATTTAATCTAATTTGACATAAATAAAAAAACTCAAAAATAAGCAAAAACTTTGAATTAAAATGAATCACACGCACTGGTTCAATGAAAGCTTTCATTAAATAATTCCCTTTTTAAAGAATTTACTTTTTTTAATCTTTATTAAATAAAATAAAATTAAAATGTTTCATTTATCAATTAAGTTCAAAAAATCATTCAATCAAAATTGGAAAGGTAAAAATAACGCGTAATGATGAAAACATGCTTCAATATGCAATACGGATGATATCGAAGATATCCAGTTTTATTTTTTTTCAAGCCTACATGAAATTGTAAAAACTAAAAATAAATAAATTTAGCTCTATAATTTGCAAACTATTTTGCTCAATTTTTTTTTCTGTAAAAATCTTTGCTGCTTCATTTCGTAAATCATTTTATTACAAAAATAAATAATATTTTTCATATTTTTTTCGTGACGATGCATTTTAAACGAAATATTATTAAAATTAATAAAAAATATCCTTATTTTAATGTGCATTTTTATATAAATAGATATGTTGATTTAATTTAACTTCGCCTATTTTAATAATGAAAAAAGAAATACTAACGAGAAGGTATTCAAAATTCTAAGCTAGATTAGAAATGTCATTCTTTTGTTCGCTGTCTCTTGCTTTTCTAAATGTCAAGAGTATCCTGCTTATTAATCGGATTTGTGAATGTAAATTTATTTACAATTCAAAATTAAAACATTTCTTTAATATTTGAAAGTATTCACTCTTTGAATCTCAGAAAACTAATTTAAAATGTTAACAAAAGATTCTCGTAGATTAAACAACATGAAAAATTTAAAAAAAATCCTCAAAAAATATACTATTTGTTAATAATATATATACATATATATATTTCAATAAAAGGGGATGAAATTATATTAAATAATAGCGGGAAATAAATATAAAAGGCTAAAATTAAAAAAAGTCAAAATTAAAAATTAGAATCGAATCCTTTCATCATAATTCCTTAATATACGCAGTGTCAGTTTAGGTTTGGATTTTAGTTCTGTCCCGGGAGGAAAATGAGCAGAAAATATTTGAACTCATCCATGTGCAGTAAATTGTCATGCGCAGTTATCTTTGTTACACAATAGTGTGAGCTGATGTTTTTCCCCATCATTGACATGGTTATTGCATTACATATCTTACCATCAGAAACTTTGATCTAAGCACATTTTAGTTAACTGTAAACACTTATTTAATTTCGCATATTGCACATTTAAGGATAGTATTTGTCATTCACTCTTCCGTCATGTATTCGTGCTCATTTCCGAATTATTGTGCACCCATTGTTTCCTCATAAAAAGAATTTAATATCTAGATACTAATAATTAGATCTAGATATTAAATTAGATACTAATTATTAGGTATTATCTAGATACTAATCTATGGAATATTAATTTTTTTTTGTTACAAAACGTAAGAATTATTTTTTTAAGTCAAACAATATTATGTAAGCAAGAAATTCTTGTATGTTCTCGTAAAAAAATTTAAAATGCATTACAAATGGGATTAAAATTAAAATTTACTTCCATTTCTATCAGAATATCACGCTTTTATACTCTCCTTATACATAAAAAAAATTAATTAACGATGCAATTAAATATTATAAAAAGATAATTTATTTTTTAAATAAGAATATTACTAATGCGAACAAGAATGTAAAGTATGAAAACTAAGTACTCCTTAAAATGCTTCTTCAAAAGTGATAACTTTTTTAATGTATATGAGATTTGCATATGTTTTGAAGAAAAGCCAACTATTTCGGTATAGTGGAGTGCATAGCACGCTACAGTATTCTCGGGCGTCTTTAATGTGTTTCAACTTTTTATTAAGCTGTTGTAAATACTGTAATGATTCAATATTATCTATTTATAAAATAATAAACAAATGCTTTTATCAGTGTATTAAATCGAAAAGTATTTTCCCCTTTAACAACATAATTTAAAAAAAACCCAGTGAAGATCAAAACAAAAATCTTACAAACGAGAGGCGCAGAAAAGAGTAGAAGAAACCACTAAAACAAGGGAAAAATATTAATAATTCTTGAAAACATTCATAACATAAAAATTAAAACTCATAAACATGATTCTAATGCACCTCTCCCCCTTTTATTGCCTCATATTTGCATGCATTTTGGGTTGATGTTTTGATTTTTGAAAAAAAAAAAACATTTTCGCCTCTTTAATACTTAAAATAAAGCGGTTTTTCAAAGATTTTTTAAAATTATTTTTATAAAGTTAAATATTTAAAATATGTTTGTAGCCCATCTCCTATGAATATCTTCGAAAAATGATAAATAAACAAAAATCAATATCGCTTTGACTTCTCATAAGATAAATAAACTACACTGAAAAATGACAAATAAACAATCCCTTTCATTTCAAAAACAAAACAAAAAAACTGCCTTGAAATAAATATATTCAAGAAAATCTAATATAAAAAGAAATAAAAAACTTTGATAGTAAAGTGGATAATATAGCGTCATTACACAAGACTAAATATACTAAATTTCTAAAAACAATTATTTAAAATTGTTTATAATTCTTTTGTTTCCATTCCTTGCATCCCTCGGAAATTGGATGAATCCGATTTGTATCTCGCAATATGATGTCCTCCTAATTCAACAGCAATCCATCTTCCATAGAGAAGTTTCGCTACGTAATCATTATCCAACGTATCCAAAGTCTTTGTAATGTAGACGTCCCAGTTTCATATAAGAATAAGTAATTAAAGAATGAAAATCTCATTACCCAATTTTCTGGTTATCAGGTGCAAATAAATATGTAAGTTTGTTGTATTCATTGAGATGCATTTTGTATATAGGAATAATAATTTAAAAAAATAGTTTATAATACGATTCATTTGCAGCCATTAAAATCCTTGAATAGGAATGAATCTTTACAAGTTGTACATCTACTCACCCTTTAGCCAGAATTTTGGTCAATAATGACCTCTATGGCGATTCAGGGATTTTTCATGTAGAGGATGAGGCATCCATAAGTCGATATTTAATAATTTTAATGTTTATTGAACAAAATATTGCTGCATATTTATTGCTTTGCAATTTATTTTTTTTAAAAAGCAGTTCGTGAAATAAAAATTTCGGAGCATGTTAAGTTAACTAGACCCCCTTGCCTCTCTCCTTTCCTCGCTTTTATATTCCGTGACCGGGTACGAAGCAAAAACGACCCGCCGACTTTTTACGTAAACAAAGATGCACCTTGCAGTCGAACAGGATGGTAGGGTTCAAAAAAACCAGTAACACAAGAGTGGAAATTCATATTGCGCAACAATTGGTGAAAATGGGGAACAAACCTTGAAGCCCAGTTCCAAGAATAAGAAACTGAGAGGAGAGGAAGATAATAGATAAAATAGGAACAACAAAAATAAAAAGCCTGCAAATGAAAACGGCGTGTTTGTCTCAGCTTTTAAAAAATAACGGATTTTGGAAGAGTAAAGAAATAAAATCTTTTTCATGACTATATTTTTAACACAGAACTTTAAATCCAAATAAATAATAAAAAGAGACATTCATAATTTACTAACGTTGATTTTTTCATATTCATTTTTACTTCCGAAGTAGAAATTTTAAAGTATTCTTAAAAATTTTAATTCAGTCAAACCTCTTAATCTTTTACGAGAACTATTATGAGTTAAACAAGGTTAAAACTAAGAATAGATAATTAGCAGACATTATATTTTAAAACACTGTAAAATCACGAGAAAAGAATTTATGAGAGGTTGAAAAATTGAAAGTCAGTTCGCACTTTATAAGTATTTGAGCGAAAATATGCATCTAGAAACTGATATCAATAAGATAATTTAAAGTACATTATTCAATTATTAATTTAAATTCGGAACATTTAGAGACTTGAATGCCTACATTTTACAATTTAAATTAGTCTTTTTGTCAATAAATAACATCATACTCAAGGAATTAGTTTTCAAAATTTTTAATGAATCTAGTATAAATCATTGGATAATTTCATAATGGATGCAAAAATGGGACAGTTCACCATAATAAGCATACAACTGGTAATCATTATCATTTTTACGATTTCTAAAAGAGCTCAAAGTATATGAACCCTTGATTGCGATTGCAAAACTTGAATAATAATTATGTAATTTAAAAATTAAATTTCAGAGAATAATAAAAATTAAATAAAATAATAATTAAAGAAATAAACTGTCGTAAAATTAGTAGTAAATTTAAAAAATTTAAACAAGCATTTCATATATATATATTAGAAAATTCTTAAATAGATTTTTATATACAAAATTCGTGCGAATAAAAACTTTATCAAATACAAGAATTAATTTTTTTCCATTTGAATACCACTAAAATCATTCAAGTGATTTAATTTTAGAGTTATTATCTCTGGATTAATTTGGCAATTTAATTTCCGAAATGTGCATAAAAACACTTAATTGTAATACAATAAAATCAGCAATAAAAATTGCACAAATATTCGTATTGATTATAAAAGTCAAAATTCCAGGTTTGTTCCGCTTAACGCTTTATTTTATAAAAAAATATTTTTTAACAAGTAATAATTATTTTATAAATTGAATTCGAATGCTATTCAGAGTTTTTCAAATTATTTTGTTTGTTCACTTTTAGAATAAAGAGTCAGTTTCTTACCTTTATTACTTTTCAACACTTGGAAGCAATGTCGACGACGATAAATCCTTAAAGAAACAGACAGCATCGAAAACCGAAATATTTTTTTAAAAATTAGTGCCGAGCAAGCAAACAAAATTAGATCTGCAACGCTGACAGTTCAGTAAAACTTCGAACAGGCAAGCGTGGAAATTTGACAAGCTGAGTTCTACGAACTGAAATCGAATTTTACGCAATAATCATCGCAGTGTTGCCAACAACTGTGCACTAATACACCGAGCGAAATGCCAGATGATTGGCGACATCAGACGATTTTCCTCTTAGCGAACAAACGATGTTTTCGAGGGAACCGGTGACCGGCTTCTCAGAATGTTTGGTGATCGTTGGTTGTACGATAACCGGGCGGACTGTCGTTAGAGGGCGCTGCATTTCATTTGAATTATGAAGGGAAATAACTTGAGCGGATTTTCGCCGTCTAGACCTTTGCACTCGGTTTCGCGCAAAACAAAATTTATTTTATTTAAGTGAAAAATATGATAATGAAAAAAGAACAGACTTTGGAAAGAAATCCATACTGTAACATTTTATGCCAGCGTCACTAGATTACATGAATTAAACATTTAGAATGACATTCTTTTTTATTTAAAAAATAAATAAATAGGGGATAATATTTTTTGAAAGAAATAATTATTAATAGCTGAGATTTAAAATTAATGATAACTGTCTGAAAACTTTATAATAAAAATTAATTTATTTTCCTTCAAAGGCAAACAAATATATGATATTCTTTATTAACAAGAATCAGCGTGTGTCAGATGTTTTGCAGAATAAAGAGTTATTATCGTTTCAGCTGGAAAAAATGTCCGAACCAAAAGCTTTTGAAAATTATTTTAAATAGTACTTCGATTCGGTTCTTCTACTTCTAAAAATATCGAAATACCTTTCACACACTATGAACTGATTCTTTCTGTCGATACAAAAACTTGCCAAATTTTCGAAGTTGAAAAAAGCGACAAACACTTTTTTTCTTGAATAAATCAATGGAGATTTCTTTAATAATATCAGAGAAAGAAAAAGAAATGGACTTAAAATCCAAGAAGTTCTTTGAAGTAATTCGCGGATTCTTCTAATTTTCATTAGGGAATTTTTAAGGTCTACGTTTGAAGCAATTTTAGAAAATTATAAAACTTATTTTCATGCGGATACTGATTGAATTTACATGCAAGGAAAATCATATCTTTTCAACAATATCCGGAAATCTGAGAAAATTTTACTTATGCGAAGGTCTCTAGTCCACAGTTAGGTAGACGCCCCAGTACTACTATTATAGCTAAAGAGTAAAGGAAATGAAAAGTATTGAATTATATCAGTTGGATATATATCCGAAATTTTAAATATGTGTAATACCAGTGTTCCTACGAATGCTGAACAATTTTATTTACGTGACTCTTTCATTTTGTATAAAGGTTGTACTGGAAGGACTTTCATAATTTTGTTTCCCAGTCTGCGGTGAATGCGACATCCATTCAGATATGCACCTAGCTAACTTTTATACCACAGCCAGAGGGCGGTTGACTTCAACGGGATATTAATGCTTCATCCCCATGCACACGCTGGACAAGTAGAGATTTCCGGTCTCGTGTTCACAACCTTCAAGATGGAGGCCCCTACAATACTTAAAGGTCGAATGTTAGGATTTCGTGAAGAAAACTTTCATTTCACGATTTAATAAATACAATTTCATTCAGTCTGTTAAAAATGACGATTAAAACTAATTCTCGAGGGAGAAAAATGTTTTGTCAGCAATATAAGTGGTGTTATAACCAAAACCATTTATAAACAAAATTTTTAAAACGCATTTCGAGTTTTTAATTCAAATGTTTTATCATCAAAAGTCATTTCGGTATTTTACCAGATAATGTTATTTTTAAAAGAGGATTTAATATGGAACAGATTAAATTTCCATGTTATATAATTTTAAAAAGAACGATATTCCACTCAGCTGAATAAATAAACAGGGGATTTTAGAAATTTAAAAACCTTTTAACACTCCCCTTTCGCATTAACTGAAACAAAGTTGATTGTTCAGATTTATTCTGCGTTTACATATTTTAATAATTAAATTTCTTTTTAAATTATCTATTTAAAAATTTCTCCATTTTATTAGCTTAACTGGAAATACAAATTTATATAATTGTTCCCACTGATCATCGAGGGAATCTAATTTCCAAATTAAATATTTAATATATAGTTACTTTAAGTGGAAACTTAAAAAAAAAAGTTAAAGCGTTTAGTCTAGAATATAATTAATTTTGTCTCGTGTTTGCTTTCCTTTTTAAAACTAAAGAAATAAAGACAAAATGCCGGAGAACTATTTTCGGTGTGATCGTAGGATGTGGGAACTGCTTATCTGGGAAAGGAAATGGCACGGCATTTTCTAACATTCAATAACTCTTATCTGTTTCCGGCGACATTAGCCCTTATCAGAAAGCCAGGAACGATTATTTTTTGAAAAATTTGTGAGAAAATTTTATTTTTCACAAAATTTTGCAGACTTGGAATAATGTTTCAAGAGAAATAGTTTACGGTTTAAAAAGGATATATAAAATTATTTTATGCCAAGAAGTCTAAAAGAGATTTTTAAAAATTCTAACCTCAAGACGGAATAACGTGAGAATGATTTAAGCTTTAATTCGTCTTCGCATGAATCTCAAATCAACGAGCTTTTCAAAAAAATGTTTTACAGAAAGAACTGTAAATGAAAAAAAAAATATATTATCACGAAGTGAATGAGGCGACTGTGAGAAATATCTTATGAAATTATAAAAACGATAAAATTGGCTTCAATGTAGTACTCTCTCATTAAAATACGGTTACATTAGTTAATATTAATTTTAAAAACTTTGTAAAAGTAATCCAAGATTTTAATGAAAATAAATTGACAACATTGAAAAGAGAAATATTCGTCATAAAAATTTAAATCTAATTTATAAATACAAAGAAAATTTAATAATATTTATACATTTTTAAATCATAATTTATTATTTGCTTAATAAGCAAATTGGACTATTAAAAATTAGATTTTTTTAAAATTATGGCTTGAGCTCGGCTACCTCCCCCCATTTTTCACCTCAAAATGTATTCATAAAAGGTAAAGGGCTGACACTCCAAAATTTAAAAACTTAAAATTTTTTGTTCTTTTATTTACCTAATTGCCATATACTAAATATCATGTCTTAATCTTTGATAAATAAATATTATAATAATATATTTTTATCAAATCAAAAAGACCATTTGAATTGTTATTTCAGTTGACCTCCTGATATTCATTTTATCGTCAACTCAGTTCACTTCTCAAGAAATTATTTAGTCTCGACACTATTTTATTTCAAACAGTAAAGAAGCATCTGGTACTTAATGAAAATTAAAATTTATTATCAAAGTGTAATTCTTATTAAATGAGAGATATAAATTAATTTGATAAATTCGTTCAGTATTAGATGATGTAATATATTACTTATTCTTTAAAATCATTGTTGGATGTTCATAAAAAGGATGTTGAAATTTCAGATTTCCTATTTATATTGTTTCATCTGCAATTAAGAGAAAATATTATGTTTAAATGAAGGAGAGGAGGTTTGCAATTCCTACGCTTAAATAACACTTATACGGAGGCTAAAAATAGCCCGCTAAAGATATTTTTATAGTTTTCTGTTTTAATATCATTAGAATTCCAAATGTTATGAAGCCTTAATGAGTTAAAGATTTGAAAACAATAATTTAAATCAATATATTAATTAAAAATCAATTTCAATAAAATTTTTAAGAGTATTATACTGTTATCAAAACCGAAATAAATTGTCATTTCACCATATCAGAAATTGAAAGAAAAAATCGATTACAAAATTACGTCTTTGCAAACATGAAAGAATTAAAAGCCTTTAAAGATATTTATATCTTTATTTTTAAGTGAAACTTTCTAACATTTCTGATAATATTAACGTTAAATTGCTTAGTATCTTTAGTTTCGCTGGCCGAAACTGCTTTAAAACTCCACTTAAGGGAATCGGAAAATTAAACTGAAGTAAGGAAAAGAAAACGGGTATCAATGAAAAAAAATCAATCTTCATCGTTTTTCCTTAACAAGTAAGTAACAATATATGAAAAATAAGCTTTTGACTTTTCACGGGAAAGTTCTTTATAACACGAAAAATCATTCCCATACCTTTTTCTCCAGATTCTAAAAAAATCATAATGCATTAACGAGTGTTATTACGTTCATCTCATTATCCAAGTAATTCAAATACATTTTATGCAATCAGTTTCTATTGAACTTCAACCGAATTGATTCAAAGCACTTCAGAGAAAGACCGGGGAGAAATCTTTTAGCTTCTCAGAAAGTTGAAATCTCTTTAATGAACTGAAGATTTAACGTACTGAAAATGAGGTCGTGACGAATGAGACAATTTAATCTTAATTTTTTTTGAATTCTCATGAAGAACCACTAAATACAACGCTATTTTTAATACCTTTGAAATTCGTAGATAAAAATTAATATTTTTACTCAGTCCCTTTTATATTTCTATTATGCCAAATAAAATTTAACGATAAAATAGGGATGCTTGCTGCTTCTCTACACATTTTTATTTCTAAAAGAATTAAATGCACTTTGCTTTTGAGCCTTGGCATAAACTTTTATGTGTGAGGAATTATCAGTAAGTATAAGATCAGTCTCGAGTGACCTTCTTTGAAATCTAACTATACAAAACCTGAGTTTGTTTTAAAAAAATGAGAAAAAGTTGGAAAGAAATCGAATAAAGGAATTTAATTCGAGAATATTGAAACTAAAAACATTAGTGTTAAAAAATGACTTCGAGAAGTATTATAATATTCGAATCAGCATTAACCACTTAAAAAGATTCCATACCAATAGTCAAAATTCGCCACTGATCAAATTCCTCAAAGAATTTCTCTAGTGATCGTATTACATGTGCAGCTTATATTGAGGATTTCGCAGAATTTAATTGTTATGTATGGAGATATTTATTACATTGCAAAGTTTATAAGCTGAATATTGCCTTTAATTTCGGTCCTGCGTGAATATATGTATAAATCTTGTCGAATTCGACCGACACGTTCAGAGAAGAGACAATAGTTATCAAAAAGATAAATAATCACCATACAATATGGGGATCCTAAAATGACGTTTAGTAGATGCAAAACGCAAAAATGTAGGGAGTCGCAACACTGTAGGAAACTAAAAAATTAATAAAAAAATAAATACTGGTTCAACTATAATTTTTTAAAAGAGAAAGTACATTCTTAAAAAAAATTCATGCTGGTAACGTGCCTATTTGATGATATAGGGGGTCGTAAACTATTGCAAACAAAAAAAGTAGTTTAGAACATATATTAGCAAAAATATTAAAAATGAAAGAAAAATAAAATCTTGAAAATATAAGAAATTTCTTATTCTATAATTTTATTTAAGCGTTTAGAATAAGAATTGGGGGGGGGATTTTTATAGGTTTTCAAGAAAAATTAAAGTGGAAACCAGAAAACATCACTGCAACACCACCACTGATGTTCGTTGAGAACATTGTTGAATTCGGAAGAAAAATTCAGAGCGAGGATAATAGATGCAAAGCGATGAAAAATTACCATAAGACATAGTGTTACAGGGACGTTTATTCGTTAAAAACCGCAAAAAAAGGGCATCGAGAAATCTATGAGACTTGTGAAGAGAACGGCTAGATGAATGCCAGGATTAGGAATAAGGCATCGGGAAGGAGACTTCTCGAATGTTAATTTTTCATACGTTCAAGAAAAACAAAAGCAGCTAGATAGTACTCATTAATAAGCATTGCAGAACTGGTGGTGGTTAAATTTCATTCACAAACAACAAATCAGATGTCGCGAATGCAACTAAAATGTTCTGGTGAGTTATCATGCATTAACCATATCTTCTGGTTTCACCATTGTCGGGGTTCCTTGCAGTAAATCCGGAAGAATGGGTTGGAAGAAAACAGGGTACTTTGTGTCACCGAGGCATTTGGGAAGAAGATACGATCCAAATAAATGACACTACCCAGATATTAATATCAAACTTGCATTGTACGTTCGACTAGATAGCTATGTGGAGATGTTTGAATGTCCAATATGGTCATTGTGCGTGTTGAAGACACCTCTCTTAAAGCAGACTTCATCTGAGCATAAAATTCTTGTAGAAAAATACTTATATTCCTGTGGGGCATCAACCAACAAATGTGGAAATTCCACCCTATTTGCGATTTTCATTGAAAAACGTTACCTGTGACCCTATGGTTTCTTATAAGCCTTCATCTGCTTAATGCCTATTAATCTTGCTCCGAATTTGTCTTTCGAATTTGACCACGAATTGTCTCTGCGAACAACTGAACTGAGTTGCAGGGATGTTTTCTGTCTCCCATTTTAGTTTTTCTTGAAAACCTTTAAAACTCCCCCAATTCTCACTTTAAACGCTTATATGAAATTATAGAATATAAAATTCCTTACTTTTATTTTTCTTCCATTTTCAATATTTTTACAAATATGGGTTCTAAACTACTTTTTAAAAAATAATTTACAATCATCTAAATCATCAAATATGTAAGTTACCAGCATGAAAAAAATAGGCTTATAAGAATGCGCTTTCACTTAAAAAAATTCACAATTGAAACAGTATTTGTTATTTTTTAATTTTCAACAGTCCTCGTACTCCCAATATTCTTGCGATTTTCACCTACTAAATGTCATTTGGGATCCCTTGTTGTCAGGTGATTCTTTGTCCTCGTGATACCTACTATTATTTCTCTGAATTTGTTGATAGAATTTGGCAACATCCTGCAAATATATTTTTGAAAAAAATTATATGACAGACTTAACTATCAGGTTGATAGATTTTTATAATTTTATATTTTATTGTTCAGGCAGATACTATACGTAAAATTTATAATTACTTAAATTTATAAAGGACCATTGCCGTGCTTGGCAGCAAACTTTTAGTAAAACTAACTTCTCCTTCGATTGTTTTAATACAAAGCCATTTATATAAAACGAAACGTCAAAAGCTATTCTCAGCTAAATTATGCCTTGGCTACTGTTAAAATATTTGTTGCTTTAAAGGTGCATATTTAATTCTCACCTAGACCAATGTTTTTGTCGATGAGGACGATTTAGTAGCATAACCTGGCCCTGAGTGTGTGATGTCGTCAGATTGTTTACAGGTAGCGGGTGGAGGTGGTTTAATCCATTTCTGGGCGGGTTGTAGTAGTTTTGAGGTTATATAAAAGTGCAGTTTGATAGCTGGTGCTTGTTACCCTAGTGGATATAGAAATCATGCGGTGTCAGTTACCCTCTTACCGATGACGGAACGTGCCTCCAACAGGAATATATGTTCCAAGACCAGTAATGGCCCTTAGCACTCGAGTATAATTCCCTCCTCTGCTTTTGCGGCACACTGTTCACTCAATATTAGCATGTGCTTTAGATTGAGTCGGAATAGCCATTTATGGTTTTATAAAAGTACGATTCCACGCATAATTAGTGTTTCATTTCTTGTTTTGAAAGTTATTGTAAAATTTTCTCTTTTGTTTCGAAATATTTTTTTTCATCATCATTCTTTATTCTTTCTTCATCTATGTGATTACGGAGAAAGTGTTTACTCTTTTCTTAAATAAAGAGAGACTTTAACCCTTTTTAAGGCTGTAGTAAATATCTTACCACCGCCTTAAAATATTTTGCAAATATTGTAGCTCCAAAACTAACGAGAAACGGACAAAAGTGTCATGATCAACATGTAATGTTACTTTGTGTTCAGCTTCTTGTTATGTTTCACCATAATAATTTAAAATAATGCATTAGGTAATTTACATTGTATCTGGTTTTTCTACCACTTATTTCATGTGTAATTAATACATTTTAAATTTTGAAATAACTAATAATAAATAGTTTTACAAAAATCACATTTACTTGTGAAATTGTTTATATTTCATATTTTTTTATTGAATAAAGCAGTAAAATGTCATTGATGTTTTGGAAAATGGAAAATATGTGTTTCCACCCCTGTAATAACTACAGCCCCAACAACAAAATTTTAAGAAAAATACTTTTTTTGATTATAAATGGGATTCTTTTTTCCAAATATAATGTAAAGTCAAAATTTTGAAAGAAAACAGCTTGTGCCCGTTAAAGGGTTAAATAATGCAATGTCTTTTCTGAGCTGGAATGATTTTGTATTAATTATGCAAGGAGCAAAGCATGATGACCATCATTGAATAGTTTGTGGAAATTTCAAAAAGTTATTGCTATTTTTATGTCAGTGACAGGCTACAGAAACACCCATTCACTTCTTTATATGGAATACGTATTCACTGGCTGATTGGTAAACCCGTATGCACACTGAAGTCGTGATGAAAAAAACTATTGAGACAAAAATTTAATTAACCCAAGACATTAAGTGAAGGTTAAACAAATCGTTTGTTAAAATGTTGCCAATAGATAAATGATTAAAATTTCTTTAATTAAGGTTTAAAAAATTTTTGAGTCTAATCAAGTAAATAAATATTTGCGGACCTTTACATATGAAAATACACTTGAAACTAAATTTATAAACATTATGGATGAAATTGAAAACGAGCATAGGATTCACTCCCAACGTAAAGGTCTGGAAATTATTGAAAATTTGCACTAAAGTAGAAAAATGGACGTTGGTATAATTACGCAAGAACCTTATAAACTCATTATTTGCATTCTTCTGTGGAATATTTTTTACAACAATTAAGAAAAAGATTCCAATATGTAAAGTTTAAAATTGATCAGTTTCTGTGTTTTTTGGAGCAAGAGCTATTCTCAGCTAAATTGTTCCTTGGTAAAGGGCACGGCAAGACGTATCCAGGGAATACAGGACATCACCATGATGATAAAATACGAATGGAAGTTTAACTCTTCTTAATGGAGGAGTCATATTTTTTTTATTAAATCTATTTCCGGATATACAGTAGAGCTTTATTTCCTACTCTTTCACTGTTTCTAAGAGAGAAGAAACCGTTTTTTTCCCTATGCTGAATGTTGCCATCGAAAACGCGCAACCGCATTATCCCGTCTTGTACGCCCCACCCAGCAATCATTTGCCCTACAATGATGCATTTGTTATACGCTTTACAATATATAAAATCGCAAGTGCTAAAAGAAAGGGACGGTAGTCAAAAATATTTTTTAATTTTGTACGTTATATCGATTTTTTCGTTTCTAATTAAAAGAGATGAAAAATACAAATTATGTTCCATACCTTTTTCTCATTATCCTATCCTTACTTACTCGTAGAACTGTATTATTTTTAAACAAGATACAAGATTGTTTAAATAATAACAGACAGTTGATGTTAAATAAAGGAGTGTGAATGCTATGACATTATACGAGGGCTATCCAGAAAGTAGATTACATTTTGGAATAAGAAAATAAACAAAGTATTGGAAACAAATTTTATTATATACAGATGAAAGCCACACTCAAATACTACTTTTCTACATAGTCACCATTCAAATCAAGGCATTTATCGTAGCGATGTACGAGCTTGGAAATTCCTTCGTCGAATAATTCGGCTGCCTGCGCCTTCAACCACTTCGTTACCTCTTCTTGCAGCTGTGCGTCGTCATCAAAACGCTGCATAGCTCAAAGAAAGTTCCGTTATTGTGAACTTTCGATTTTCACGGACTTTAGCATCGACTTTTTCGACGAGTTCGGCAGTCACTATGCTGGGTCTCCCACTTCTATCTTCGTCGTGAACATTGGTTCGGTCATTTTTAAATCTTATGACCCACTGACGCACTCCACCTTCTGTGATAATGTTGCCCCCATACACTTCACAAAGCTGCCGATAGATTTCTATCGGTTTACAGTTTTTTGCAGTCAGAAACCTCATTACTGCACGCAGCTCGCGGGATTTTCAATTAACGCAGACATTTCAAACCGTCACAGTATCTCTCACTAGCACGGCCAGATGCCGACTGAGCTGCGCAACGCTCTGACCCCAAGATGGCCGCACTAGCCCCGCCCCTAGCGGACACAGACGAAAACGTAATCTACTTTCCGGATGGCCCTCGTACATTAAAGCTTCATTACCAAATTTTCCAATTTTTTTAATACTATTTATGTTAAAACTATTTTTTATAATAACTTTGTGCTACATTTAAAGTTATCGAACTAATATTTTATGGATTTCTTAAACTAAAAAAACTTAAATGTTATTCAAATAATGTAATAAATCTTAAAGAAAATGCTTTATGCATTTAAAGTAAATTAATTCAGTAAGATACCTTAATTCAAAGAACAAAAAAAAAGTCTTTAGAAAATTAAAAGAAAAATTTAATTGCACTTTGAATAAAAATTAATTTATCACTGTTCCTCAATATTTCAGCGCATAATTTCACACACAAAAAAAGAATTTTTTAACCAGTTTGAAATTATAAAAAGGCTCTCCAAAAAGTTTCAAAAATTCTATCTAAGATTGCTTTGCGATACTTTTTATAGCTTTAGTTCTAAGTTCGTACTTGGGCTTGTTGCGATGACATTAGATCCATTTTGAGAACGTGCTACCACAGCGATATAATTGCGAGCAAGTTTTAAAAACAAATTATATATATAAAAAAATGAAACATTTTTAAAAATCAGGCACTAAACTACAAAAGAGAATTTCTTTTAAATTTACTTTGCTTGGTGGGTAAAGACTACGCGAAAACAAGTTTCAATAGAATGGTCACTGCCCAAGCCTGAAATTCCTCGAATGTGGATGAAGTCTTAAACAACGGCACATGGAACTCAGTATTCATTTCCTTCCCCCCAGTTTTTACAATTAAAAAAAATCTTTTTTAACTTAACTTTTAACAGTAGAAATTTGAAATAGTCAAATAAATGAATTTAAAATTATCACTGCAAAAAAAGGCCACATTATTAAATAAGCAAAATAATGAAAATTGTGCTCAGATTTTCTTTTCAAAGATAACTGGTGCAATGTAGATAAATAGTCAGTAATTAATTAAAAAATTTATACGTCTTTTTTTACAATCAGAAGGTTTTAAAACATCGAAAATAATGAAAAAAGGAGAACTATACCTTTTTGATTGATAAATTAATTTAATTTTATACATTTCATAAATTTGGCATCAGAAAATATTTTATTTATTAAAATTGACCAGTGAAACTATTCAAAAGATTATTGAAAATATAAGTATTTTCACTGAGTATTTTACCGAAAATTGAATTTTATCTCATCCGGCTTGAAAGCCGGGTAAGAGAAAAAAACAAATAAAACAGCATTATTTTTTTAAAGTAAATAAGAAATTTATCAATCCGAAAAGAATTACTCTAGTAATAAGGGGATTTTGAAGTAAATATTTTAAAATGCGAAAAGTGAAAAACATTTAATAGGATCAATAATAATTCAAAAACCAGATTTATTTATTCGAAAATTTATTTTTCAAGTTCCACGAATAATTTTTATGAAACGCAACACTGTTTCAGTTTTAGAGCATTTGAAATTCGTTTTTCTTATTGAAGGATAGGATAAAAAAGCAGCTTTCGAATGGCCGACTCTTTTTTTAGGTATTTGAGGGAAACTTAACTTTAACTGTACCAATATAAAAATGAGCGATGGATTTGTAAAGAAAAATTGTTTTTGATGTAAAGTCCTGCTTTGATTCGATATAAAATAAAATAATATTTTATTTGTTTCATTTTGTTTAGTCTTCTTTTACATGTCACCATTTGTTTATAATTTTGTGAGTAATATCAAAAATGAGGAATATTCTCATTTACCCTAAAATAAGGATCTCATTAATTTAATTTAATTATTCTAATTTAAAATTAAGTAATTCAATTTACTACCCTCAGAATAATTTTAATTAATGATAGTAATTTAATTCAATCCCCCTCATTTAATTTTAAATGAGGGCAAATTATTTGATTCTGCCACAATCTGACCATTAAGGTATAAGAGACGTTTCTACGTCTTGACATTTATTCGAAAATACTCGATATCAGAAATATATGCTTCTTTATTTTAAGAATTATTTTTTATTTGGTGATTACTGACTTTCAATCTTTGATTGATTTTTTTTCCATCACAGGACCTAGAAACCTAACTTTGTGATTAAGATTTGATTTGAAGATGACTGAAGGAATCATTAATAAGTCCACAAGACATGAATGGCTAATGAATTGTCCCATATATTACAAATTTGATTCCCCGCTCCATCCGAAACTTCTGTCCTATCTTTCAAAATAAAAATGGATCATTTTTTTGGTTTTAGAACATTGATATATCCTTCCATAGAAAAATACTTCTGAAAAGAGGCGACTAGATATTAACAAGTTTATACTATAATATGTATCAAATGAATATGAAATTCGCTAAATATGATAATGCGAAATTCGGTAAATATTTACAAATAATAATAAAATTCAGCAAAATGGTAGTGAATATTATAAAAATTGTAATAAAGTGAAAGTGAAAAAAAGAGCTCCTATTTAACATCCAAACAGAATAGAAAAACTAAATAGAAACAATATTACATATTAGGGGGAATTTTGTATTTCATTGTTCACCATGTAGCTTTTTTCAAACTTATATATCTAAAATTACACACACACACACGCCCGAACGCACGCACACACGCACACGCACGCACACACACACACAAAAGAACAAAGATATAAGTCAAAGTCAAATTATGAAAAATACATTAAGAATTGGAATTTCTAATTATTTTATTAAATTTTTATGAATTCAATATTTGCTTTATAAACTACCAGCCCAGGAACGAATCAAAGTGCATTTTCCCAACATGCAGTTCATAGCCTGATGCGAATCCTGACTATTAGCCCAATTTGTACTCTACAGCTTACGTTGCTAGGAAACACGCTGCTGACTATATCAGGGCCTAATTAAGGCTGGGGCTTACGAGGCAGTTGCCCGAGCCCCCCCCCCCATAAGTGGGGGTTTCCAATAGAAATTTTATTTTACGTTTCCTTCTTTAACGAATGTTTTTCATTACTAAAGTAGTAAATCAGAAGAAGCCCCAAAGAAAATTTTGCCCTGCGCCCCAGCTAGGCTAAGTCGGACCTTGAGAATTATAAGTAGATCCAGTCAATCTTTTTTAAAAAAGTTTCTTCGTATTAAAGCTCTATTTGAAAGCAGCTCAAGGCTGTTTCGAGCTCCAATAAGACGAGGAGAATGACATCCGAGATGCCACCCTCTTCTGCAAACTTCCGTACAGCCTAATAAGAGAAGATTTGGTCCACTAAGTTAGATTTAACGTTTTCGCTTAGGCGATGATTCCTTAGCGAAAATGGATTTCGAACCTGGAGCACTGCGCTCTGGAAAACTAGAATTTACTATTAGGTCACTGCAGCCTTAACGGTCCATTTTGTATCAACTGCAGTTACGGGGTTGTGCAAATGTAAAAGGCTCGTAATATATCTCAGTAATAATAACGAAAATACATTTGAGGTAAGTTATGTACAGGATTTCAACAGGACTAAAAGAACTGGCAATTGGAAATGAAATAATAGTTGAAATATAGAATTTTGCCTCAAATGGTAAAGAACTTGCATTTATATTTTAGAAATTTGATCGACTATCTAGTTTCTTTATTATTATCATTTTTTATTTTAAATATATATCTAATTTTAACGAACTTCAAGCCTTACCATGAGAATATGAAAATATTCACTGACGATAGAACAATCGACCCCTCTCCCCCTCCCCTCGGAATCATAAAAAGAAGCAAATTCTAAGCAGTTTCGTGTCCGTTTATTCAACTGGTATAGTGAGCAACCGACCATGCCAAAAATTTCACCACCTTTGTTGTCCGCCGCCGAACACATTGTTCGACTCAGGCCTCAGCGATTGCCGTTGCTACAGTGTATCTGTTCAAGACAATACGGAAAATTACTATCAGGAAGAAGCTTTGTGTTAATCTGGAGACTGAAATATAATATTTTAGTTTTCAGTTCCGTCCATCAGAAAAACAAACAATTCTTCATTTAATCAATTTCTTTTCGAATTACTTTCGTAATTGCCGCTCTTTCACGATTATTAAATGTGAAATTAAACTGTGCGAAGAAAAAAATGGGATATTCACAGTGCTTTATTATGTTCAAAATGTTGAAATGTGAAACATGCCTGTGTGAAGCACTTCATTGTACAATAAACAGCATGCTCTGCATAACATACGTTGAATCAAGTTCGAGAATAGGATAGTTTATTATTATTTTTATTTAGAAAAAGACATTGTTACCAGCCAAATCTTACAGAAAGTGTTTTGCTCTATAATTGAAGAGTATTCGGTGTTTTAAAAAATTGTTTTTCTCTGCTTTTGGGATTGTTTTTTTCTGTAGTTTTCTGCGAATTATTAAAATGTTTACTATGATATTTTGTTTATATTTTAAAATAACCATCTTAGGCGACCAGCTGTGTCGGCTCTATTCATGCTCACTGAAAATTCCATTTACATATTTTATACAACTGAGATTCTTAAAGGCTTTTTCAAAATATTTTTAAGCTTCACATTTTAATCATCTTGTGACTCATCATATTATAGAAGCCTTATGTTATATCCTTCAGTATGTTACTTTTCTCTTTCAACAGAAAAGTTTAAATTTTAAATTAAAGCAAGTAATTAAACTTCACTTAACAGGATTTTTTTTTCTGAAACGAAACATGTTTTTTTAAAGCAAGAATGCACAAAAAAAGAATCATTCAACATGACGTTTTAGATGTACTACTGGATATATTTTTTAATAGTTTGTAAGATATCGCAAAGTTTTATTCAACATTTTTTTTGTTTCCACATAATATTAAGTTTTTAGTTTTACTTTTAAATGAAATAAACATTTTGCTTTGTTTTTGTCAATAATTGCACTTTTTAGCATAAATTATAAGGATTAAATTTTATACAATTCTTTTTTGCTAAGGAATCCTATTGAGTGAAACATTTAAACAATTTCGAATATTTATCATAACAAATATTTATCCAAATAGTTATAATAATAAAGATTTATTGAAATATTTTTAATTTTTAAATATTTTATATAATAAAGAAAAAGTTTTCCATTTTTTATGATTATAGTTTATAGAATTAGAAGTTCTGAATATCAATGGTTTAGACTAATTAAAAATTTCTTAAAGTGAAACTCCAAGCATTGATTGGGATATCTTCTTTGAGAAGATCAATGGATTTTTCTAAACTTGAGCATTCTTATATGACAGTGATATTAAGATTTGCATAGCTAACTCAATTTTAATTGTCATAGAGCGAGCATGTTTTAAAATTAAAAACGTGAATGTCTGAAAAATATTTTACTAAATATGACTCATTGGCCAGGAAGTTTTTATAAGAACATACAATTTGTAATTTATCAGATCATTTGTTGACTCACACAGTATAAGAAGGCATTTTTTTTATTTCAATTAAATCATTTTCCACACTAGATGTATACACCTCTTACTAAATTAATAGCAAGGACTCGATTAGCTGGAATTATTTGCTGACTTTGAAAGTATTTTTTTCCAAAATTGATTTAAAATAGAAACTTTATTTATATGTTAAATTCAGGATCATTAAAAAGGTAACTGTTTTTTACATTTTATCATGTAAATATCGTTTTTGTAGTGTAATATTTAAGGAAGTTGTCGCGAAAAACCACCTAAAATTTTCATTTTTTTTATTTCATCAATTTTCTAATTAAAATCAAAATTATCGTTGCGAGATGCCTATTTCTATCGAACAAAAACAAATGTGTGCATTGTTCGGTAGCTCCAGGCCAAATAATCTAATCTAAAGATCACCAATGCGCAATTTCATCTTAATGATAAAAAAATAATCTGTTCTTGTAGATCATCTTTTGTTCCAACTTTTCCAATTTTCATCACTAACTATATAGATTACTATGTTTTTTTTTATTCTCTTTCAAGAAGCATTCACTGTGAAAGCACTTTTATTTCTTATTTCGAAAGGCCCGTCGATTAAATGTCACGTGATGTCTTGTAATATTATTTCCATGACAACGTCCAATTAAAGCACTTACATTCGGAACTTTACTGAGATGATGCAATTATTGTAACGAGGCAAAATTCGTTTATGCTAATTTCGAGATTTGAAGAAATTAATAACGTAAAAAGGCGAGGAAATAAAACAAATAAAACATCTCTCTATCAAATGCTAACATACTTGGCACAGTAATTACTGTTATTACTTATGACAGAACGGTAAAAGTCAAATATAAGCTAAGCATGATACGAATTTCGAGTTACTTTTCGAAATTTTCGGAAAATAACAGTGTCATCGAAAAGGACATTTAGACAGAGGAAAAGAGATATAAAAGAAATAAAAAAAAATAGGCTTCAATCAAAGGGGCCGATAAAATAGAGTTAGCCTGCACCAATAAATTTATGCTCCGCCAAAAGGGATATCCATATCTTCCAAAACATTTATTTTGCCAAATTAATCTTTGCATTTCCTTAAGATAAAAAAAACCTTTAATTGATATCCATTTCATTTTCATAGAATTTCTCCCTTAATTTTGATAACATTGTATTTCAGGTTCATGCTTTATAAGTAACAATACTTTTAAATGGTATAATGGAATTCCAATTCATCGATGAAAATATTTAACCACTTGGTTTTGCCAATCAATAATCCAATAGTTGGTTTTCTCTACCGGTTTTATTTCGCAATACATACAGTTTTTACTAAATAAAAACTATAAAGAAAAGGTCGGTAAAGGTAAAAAAAGATCACTAAAAAGGCTGGTGGAAAGAAAAGTAATATCTAGTGCAAAATAAGTTTATTTATTTATTTTGCAATACTTTATTTTAAATTAATGGAAACTCCTGTGTCTGAGATAATTGTCATTATCTTCTGTTCTGGTATAAAACATGCCATTAATAATTGCAATTTTTTTTCAAATAATATTTGAAAATATTATTTTTTTTCAAATTATGTTTACTATATTTCTCTACTTATGATGAAGATGTGTTTGTTGGCGAGGTCTGTAAGCGAGACCGTTTGAACGAGAGTTTCCAAGCGTAGCACATATTCGGAGAGCGGGAATCTCGAAGTGCCTTTTTAAAATTTTATTTGAAAATTTAATTCCATCAAAAAACTTTGGCATTTAATTCAACAAAACATTGACATTTAATTTAATAAAAATTTAGCCTTTAACACTGTATTTTTCAAAAACAACTCAGTACAAAAATGAATTTTTCATCTTAAAATTCAAAACAATTACCTTTAAAATGATTACAACTTTTAACATTTAAATAAATTAATATACTTAATAAATCCTTAAATAATATTTTTAGCAAAATTTACAACAATTTATTCCACAAAAACCCAAACAAACGATAATGGAAATCATTTCTACCGGCAAACTGAAAGATGAAGGTGTATTTCTTTTCATTCAAGTTATTTTCAGATATCTTTTGATTCGTCAACAATGAAATGCTATTTTTTGGAACAATCATAGATAATGAATTCATTTCTATCACATATTTCAGTATTTACTATAAAATAAATTATATTTAGGTAACAAATATTGTAAAAACAGTTAGCAAATCTAGGTAAAATCTTTGCTTCAAAAAGATATTTATAGAAATACTTTGATATTTGTGCAATAGCAAAATATTCTTAAGTATTTAAATATTGAGTGATTCAGTTTTCTCTATTAGTATTTCAAAATATATGTCAGTTTCAGCAAAACTTTTTCATAATGATTGAAATATCCTCCTTTCCACTTCAATTTAAATTTAAAATTTAACCTGACCCGGCTGAAAGTTATTGACATAACTTGCACAATGAACGAAACGGTGCAAGGCTTCTATATCAGTGAGAGCCATGTGAATGCCAACACTTGAAGCTTAAAAATATTTAGCAACAGAAGCGATTAAGAGATCAAGTTACAAAAAATATTTAATTGAAAATTTTAATGAGCATTGTTTTCAGTGGACGAGCCGGTCAACAAGGCGGGAATTGACAATCGGTCTAATTTCGACAAATTTAGGTTTAGCTAGATTTAGATCGCATTAGGTCTAACATGCCCAGCAGGCAAATCCGTGAATCAATAACTCACAATGAAAGAATGGGTGATATTCTTTATGGAAGACTTCCAAAGATAATGCACACTAGTTTGGATTTCATTCATGGAAAATCAATAAAATTCTTTAACAACCAACTTGATCTCAATAAATAATTCTTGCTGAATCGCTCATGAATACTCCATTTTTAAAAAACAATTTTGGTCGCAGTTAACGCGACAGATATTATCCTTCCTTCAAATCATACTGTTTGGTCGTATCGCGTCAGTCAAGAATTTACCCATAGGCCTGCATTAAATCGAATTACGTCCGCGCAAGCGATTATTTGCCCGTCTTCTGCCTATCGTTTACTTTCAGTTTTTTATAGGAGATTTATTTCTTCATGCTTTGAAATGAGTGACAGTTAGATCTGACTTTCCCAAGACCTCTGCCTCCACATCGGGCTGAAAATAGACAATTTAATTGCTTTTCAAAGCAATCTAATTAAATAGTTTTCTGAAAACAATTTATATCCAAATTTTAATACACTTTACTGGTAGCCTGCATTTACAGTACGTCACTATTTAAAAAACACCAATTTTGCGTCTGAAGCTGTAAACAAGGTTGGAAATACTTTATTTATTTTTACTATAAATCATAACGATATTTAGTAAAACAATATTCTCAATTATTTTAAATCTCTTGAAAAAAAATTATGATTAACTGCAAAACTTCAGAAGAATTTCAAAATAAACTACAAGGTGAAGAATTTTTATCAATCCTTTTTGAAAATACAAATTAACTGTTTTCTTTATTGTAGGTTCAAGAAACCCGAATGGAAGAGAATTGCGAGATGAGTCGATATTCTAATTTGAAATCTTAATGATAGCCCTTTCAGTTTGGAGATCTCCCCTAAAATGATTAATTATTTCATCCAAAGGAATCATATGAAAGTTTTAAAAAAGGCTTTTTAATTATGTTTGGATGATTTCCTTTCATTTCTGCATTTTTTTTCTTCATTCGAAGGAAAACTTCTACCCGGATTGTGGCTGAAAACATGTACAGGTTTTCCACGCGTCGAAACCGTGTGTGTTAAAATAATTAATATTTTACACGAGCCATGAAAACTGAATCCAGGGATGAATCTGAGATGGAAGTTTATTTAGAATAGAATTAAATGAAGATCGATACGATTAAATAAATTAATTTTGTTTTATAATGAAATGTGCAAATGAAGTTGAAGAACGCGGTCATCCTTTTAATCAGCATTAT
This sequence comes from Argiope argentata, assembly GCA_026289955.1. NCBI lineage: Eukaryota > Metazoa > Arthropoda > Arachnida > Araneae > Araneidae > Argiope > Argiope argentata. The sequence goes on along the minus strand of JAOUZG010004505.1, from coordinate 5,749,295 downwards.
TCAGAAATGGTTCATTTATAGGCGGTTAGGAGATGCACGGCTGCTAGAGGATCGCTCCCTTTATGAAGCTCACATTAGGCTCAGTTTCCCATGAATGCTTTTCAGAACTACTACTATACATAAGTCATATTTCTACCTAAGGCACTATTCAGATGCCGTAAGGCTGTTTTGATACACAACATATTTCAACTTTAACATGGTAATTTTGGGATTATTCTAAGCAATGTATGATTAAACCCACGAGGTTTGTTAAAAATCACAGCGTTTCAATTTAAATATTTAATTGTTTCCTCGCGAATGTCATAGGTATTGACGGCGTTGCGTAAATTATCGTTCTGTTTTGGGAAAGGCGCAACTTTTGGGTCATTAACTTATGAGAATTTCGCTTCCTTCCGCAGGGAAATAATTCTTTGTTTCTTTGATTATCCAGGGGATCATCTTATTCCTCTTTTGGTGTTGGAGCATTCAGTTCAAGCACAGTATCGCTTCCCCCCCTCGATGATGGTATAGGGAAAATCGTAGGGACTAAGATTCTTCCTCAATTCGTTCTGCATTTGTCCTCTGCGTGAAGAGGAGCCGCGTCCTTCGTTAGGAGAAATGCTTCATCCATTGTCGCCTCTTATTTAATACACACACGGAAGACTACTGAAGATTAAAGGGCGCAATGATTATTCTGTTGCACTTAGCATTTCCTGCTATTTACAGTAATTTCAAACAACGTTACATGAGAAATTTCCCACCCCAGCATCTTCGCAAGTGATTGTTCAAGAATGATTTTCTGGGATAGGTTTCATTCCAAACGGTTTCCGACTCATCATGATTGTGTTTCCAACCCTAAATTACTATCTGGTGCCGTCTCGCTTTTAAATTGACTGACTCACTTTATCTCGAAACGACACCCTTTGTATATTTTATAGTTCTTTTCTTTAACGTTAGAAATTTTGTAGTCTATCATATTACCTGTAAGCTGAGTGATAAGAAAGTTCATCAAAACGTTCAAAGATTGTTGAATTTAAATTTTAAAATTTGTTTCCTTCAACTTAGTTACTTCTTGGATTAAAGATGGGCATTAAAAAAGACTTTAAAGGAAATTTTAGAATTTAAGTTTTTATAAATTTTTCGCGTTTTTTTTTCAATAATTTCTGAACAAATTATCACCCAAAAAAATGCTTCCATCCATTTTGCAATTCGAAAGACTCTTTCATAGATGATAGATTTTTCAACGCTCCTTTTTCTTCAATGTTTGCCAACTTTTAGAAATCTCATTGAATTGCAATAAATTTTTACCATTCATTCTCCCACTCAGTAGAATATTTAATTGTAGATGTTGCTTTTCGGTAAAATAATAAGCAATAAATGTTAAATGAAGGTAATCAATAAATTTACTTTTCAAAAACACTTCATTTTCATATTTCATACTGTGGCTTCAATTTAAGATATTACGTATTCTTTTTAACGCTTTACTGAAAATGAAAACGTATTTATAAAGGGCACAGAATTTATTAGCTAAAGTAATCGGGAAGCGAAGAAGAAGTCCCTCAACCCTAACCACTGTACTGATTTCGCAATTTCTTTTCCAGTGAATCCGAAATAAAGCGACGATGGCTGCTTGTTTCTCCTGACTTTAAATGTATGAAGGAAAAAATACCTCAAAAACTATTTCTGCTGTTCATTCTTATAAAAGAAAAAAAATCAAGGCAGAATTGATAACCCGTTGAATACCAATTTCATTTTTAAATGAAAATTCCAGATAAAGTAACAAGTTTCACCTGCATCTTTAGGAATCATTTTCTTGAAGCTTCTCCAAGTAAAACTGTGATATAACCCCCAGCGATTGAACTGAATCTTTTCGAATTCTATTCATCTATCAATTTTATTTAAATAGCTGACCGATTTGCTGTATGTTCATTGGGAAAGTAAAATTTAAAATATTATTTTCATTTAGAACGTAAAATGTAGTCAGTGTATCAGGAGGTGTATCGGGTTAGTGTAAAATGTAGCTAGTGTAGAGGACTAAATTAAGGCTATCAATATGATTGACAAGAAACTGCTCATTCAGCAGGTAGAAGCATAATGTAAATGTAAACAGTAAAATAACTAATGCCTTTAAACTTTATAACACTATTGTGATAAGGCATTTCAAACTAAATATTCAAATAGTTTTATATTACTTCTTTAAAAATCATAGAATTTTTTAAAGTTTAAACGAGATTACCTCACTTTAAGCAAATAGAATAAGTGTAAATTGTTAGGTGTCCTAAATACATTGTACAATGCATACAAATAGTTTATCAAGTTGTTGCCATTGAGAGGTCATGAAATTGTTTTTAGAAATTTAACAAAGGAAACTTTAACTGAGAAACTTAGAAGTAACCTACTATTTAAAAATTTTCCAAAATGCTAATTACTATCCTTTGTGTAAAGCTCATGTTTACCGATATTCAAAAGAATGCATTAAGAACGTTTTATTCTCGTTTTTCGAATTTTCGTAAATATATCACTATTTAAATTTTTTTTAGAATCCACACATTTTTCCAAGCGTATAATAAAAATATGAAATAAACACTTTTTTCATACCAAAAGAATCCTTTTCAAATATTGATAACTTCAAAAATCTAAATGATGTTTGCAAGTTATTTAAGGGAAAGTAAAGCATATTTAATATTAATCGATAATAGCCAGCTTTGGAACGCTTACCTCTTTTAAAATGCTGCTTTTGTTGAATTTAATTAAAATTCTAGGAGTCCATTGTTATTTATTAATATTCGAAATGGAATTTTAGGAAGATATGATTTCACATACTTGAATTAAGGAAAATAAATTCAACTGCAAATTAAAAGTAGTGAACAGTATTCGAATAGCGTAAGTAAGAAAAGATTGTTTATCATTTTTTAATCTGCTTTTCTGCTCATAAAAGTTCAGTTTTAAATAAGCACTTTATCTAAACTTGATTTTAAAAAGAACTGTTAATCTTTTAATATATTCGTTTTATCGTAATTACTTATTTTTATCCTTCTTTAATGTATTCTTCAAAACCCCCATTACGAATTTAAATTATTTACAGCGACTAAAAATTAAAAATTTCCATTTAAAAACTAATTTCACTTTTTTAAAAAGCTGTATTTTGAGAGATTATAAGAAAATTCTTGGTAAGAGATCGACTCGGGCATTCTGCAAATCAGCAAATTCACGTAAATGTTTTTAAAGAAACCTTAAACCTCTGAAGAAATAAAAGAAGAAAGTTTTAGGTAGAATCCAAATTTTAATTTCAAATTTCGTGCTGGTTGTAAGAATGAAGTTTAATTAGAGAACCTGCTCTTTAGAAAAAAAATGCATCGATGATTCTTTGAAAAGCTCACATTTCAGACTGTTTCAAAAGTTTATAAAATTTATTAATTAAACGTTTTTTTTTCTCAACAAACGAAAGTTCTTTTCATTGTTTTTTTGTTTATATTTTCTAAAGAAATAAAATATGTACTAAGCCTTTAACATTGTTTTCAAAACTTAAAATAAGAAACAGTATACCTTATGAAATATTTATTATCGAATATTTTGCTCTATTATTTGCATTTTTTAAAGATACTGGTTAATATTTTTTTAAAAAATTGATGATAAAATATTTACAAGCAAATGATCTAATTGATCAAATTGCTTTAATAAATTTATATACTCTGCGTAAATTTCTGGGTAAAATAGGGGTAAGTACAGTTATTTGTATTTTAATAACTTTCCCTTTTGAAATTTTGAGATTATTTCACCTTTTACTTAAATGTACATGTTCAGAATTTTAAGTATCATTGCCAAACTTGAGAGCGTCATCAAAATGGCTCGCAATACTTTCAAATCATTCAAACTTTATTAATATGCAGTTATAACTATTTCTTTTCAATCCGCTTATATTTCAATCGAAACATTTCAGAAATAATTATGTATTGATAAAATACCAAAATATCCAGTTATACGATTCTCCTTCTCTGTTATATTTAAGGGAAGAGTAATTAAAAAAATCAGTTCCCTTTCCATTAGTATTAGGAAACTAAAACTGTGAATACATCTTTTGAGAATACTTAACGCCAGACGAGCTGAAACACCATTCTAAAGTTCATAATTTGTTCACCTGTCTTCATAATCTTCATTCAAATAAAAGGTTGGTACATTCAAAAGATATATATTCGTGAATGGTAGTTCCCCTGCAGTGACGGCAAGACTCGAGCGCAAATATCTTAATTCTGCCTCTCGTGATATTCGTATCGGAATTCGCACATTCCCAATGATTTTCATTGCATTTCCCTTTGAAACCGATACAAATGCCACTTGCAGAAAAGAGTGTATTCTTCCAAACATTTTTATAGCTTAATTATCTTGTCAGAATATGATGTTTTTAGAATGAAGTTTTTGGCGTCAACAAAAATTCGTAGGCGAAAAATAAAAATTTTATTATCTGCATGAGCATCTAAAAAAATCAGCTTTTAATAACGCGTTGCCATTGCATTTACAAAAGTTCTGATTTAAAAAAATGAGTTAATGACTACAGCAAATAAGACCTAGAAAAATGTCATTTAGAGCACGTGATTATATGAAATGAAATAAATAGATAATGCGATTTTTTTAAATAATAAATGCGAGACAAATATTTTTTGAATCGTTTGCAGTACTAAAGTGACTCATTCAATGAAACAATTACAATGAATAAAAATATAATTTAACGTGCGTTAGCGCTTGGTGCTTGACCGTTCAAGTAATGATGTTTTGATATGATACATAGCAGATTTCATTTTAATCTTGTTTTTTGTACTTCTAGCTGAAATTTTAAAAGTTGTTCTGAAAATTAAATCTTAGAATAAATATTATTGAAAGGAAGATCTTGAAAAATGATATGCATTTTATAAGTGAAATAAAAACATGAAGGATAGTAATTTTTTTTTATGTTTGCGAATTACCAAAAGATGTTATTCTCTTTAAACTCAGTAGGGCATTAAAAATATTGTTTACTCAAGAATCACTTAGAGGAAGAGCGAAAATATATAAAGTTCTCCTTGGAGCCCCAATTTTCTGGTGTAATTACTAAATATTAATAACATTAAAACCGTGATCTTTATAATAAGCTGAAAGCATTCACATGATTTATGTTTTTAACTGAAATAACTCAATGTGAACCCGTCCATATCCTACATCAAAATAGAGACAGCAAATTTAATGAGGCTTCTCTTCTTCGTGAACTTCAAAAAGCACCCAATTTGAAAAAAAGAATTTGCAATGAAACTCAATATTTACATCTCAAGCGAAAAAGAAAATTAAAAAAAATTTACCGTTTGTTTGCAATATTTGAAGGCCTATGAAATGTTTATATATTTACAATTGCCTACAAAATTCCATTCTTAAAAATTCCTTTCTTCTTTTATCCATTTATTGATTCAGTGACTCATTCAACGAATCAATTAAAATGAATAAAAATATAATTTCACTTGCACGAGCACGTGGTGCTTGGCCGTTCAAGAAATTATGCTCTGACCTGATACATTGAAATATGCATAGAAGATTTCATTTTAATCTTTTATATATTTATTATTTATTTTATGTTCATGAAAAGAGAGAATTGTCGTTGATTCTAATACTCACTTCCTTATGCATTAGAATACTTTATCCAATATAAGAATACACTATTTTAATATTCTGTCAATATGATTATCATTCTATATTTCTAATTAATTCTTTTAAAATTAAAATTCAATTTAATTCATTAAATTTCAATTCTTCTTTTTAATAAAACAGCAGATATTATTTCATAAACTTCTTTCAAACACTTTAAATTAATTTTCTTCATGTTTGTAAAACGGAAATTCTGTAATCAGTTTGTGCCTATTCCAATACAAGTCCATTATTGTATATTTTCCTTTTACCAAAACATAAATAAAACAAGGGCATACGTCATTGCACTTTTTTTTTATTTCGTAATGAATATGACTTTTAAATTCCATTCTAAATCCTTTCATAATCTAAAATGAACATAAACCAAATAGTTTTTAGAAAAATCTACTTCATTTATTGTCAAATCTTATTTTTGTTAATATGATGAAGCGTTTTATCCAAGATAATGTAATGCTAAGAAAATGAAAACTCACAGAATTTAAGATAGCACAAAAAAGACGAAGTCATTTAAAAATGCCAAAAGGAAAGAGGTCAGTTTTCAATACTTTATTTTACATTAAAATACCAATTACAGTAATAAGATACAATTAACATATTAGAGTGCTCATACAGTCCTTAAAAATGGATGTCTGGCTGTGATTATAATTAATCTGATCCTAAAGAATTTTTGAAAGAGACCTTAGAGTTTTATGACATGCTCAAATGACGAATGAAACTTTTTCTCCAAACTTTTTTTTGTGTGTGTATGTTTGCTTACATATAATAAAAAAAATTGAAGCAAAGAAGCTAAATTCAATCAAATTAAAACAAAAAAAAGTGTATGAAGATGAAGACCTATAAATAAAATGAGTGCCCAACATAAAAAGCGAACGATACGAGCGCATAAAAAGCTGCAATTCAGGCAAGGCTGTGGAAATAAATCATAAATCAATAACAGAGGCAGAAACAAAATGTAAAGCTAAAGATGGATCAAGACGGTCAACGCATTGACCGCACATCACGGGATAAAATCGATGTGGACCACAAAAAGGGGGCATAATATCTTCCGAAATCCCTACCGAACGGTGAATTGAAAAGATGTGGTCCTTATCTGAAACGAAACGATTTATTAGACAAATGTGGATAAAGTTTAAAATGCATTGCAAAACCAAGATATCAGTGAAATGCAATGTAAAAAATATAAGATAGAAGCGCTTGATAGAGCAAGATAAATTTCGTGAATTTATTCGCATTGAAAGACACATCATTACGGACTATAGCCCCTGGGTTTATCTATATATAAATAGATCTTCATTAACTATTACTTGCATAGTCTAGGAACTAATGCAGTTAAAAGGTTTGTTACTAAGCAAAAAACTCCCATTATTTGTAATAGAAATCAATGTTCTATTTTGGTCTTTTACTTTGGTAACTATTTGAATTATGAATTCGCTTTGCTCACCTAAAACTATTAATATACCAATCACATTGCATTCATATATTTTTTGCAATGTTATATATTTAAAACCTCATCTTTTCCAGATTCATTTATAAACAGGGGAATCATAAACGTATATTAATTTTTCTGCATTTCGAAGGATTTTTGAGGTCTCACAGATCTCAGATCATGGATCTTTGCTTTTATTTTATTTTTCATGATCTTCCATCTGTATTAAAGTACTCTGAATCGTCTTTATTTGCCAACATCTTGAAGTAATCGGGACCAATACAATCCCATTTAGAGGCTATTCTTTTGCAGAATATCCCTTTAAAGGATGCACGAATAATAAGTTGCTCCTAACCATTGAAGGATTTAGTACTCTCTTTATGCTCGAACAGTTAAAGCTTTGAATCATGATTACAAGATTCACGATCTTGATCCATTCCGTTCAATTTCGGTCACAGAGCGCATTATCCGTTTTGATGCGAAAGTAGATTTTTCTGAACATACTGAAGTCATGGCCTCTAAGGATATCGTAAATTAGGAATGGACAAGGAATTCTCTTCACTGTATGACGCAATATTCCTTGCTGCAAAACTATGCGAGAAAGTTGAGGGCAAAACAGTCTCATCAGTTTTTGCAACTACATCAGCTGCATCACAAAAAGAACCGAAGAGAATAGTATCTACAAAAATTACTTTCTAAAAATATAATTGTTTGTTTTTAAAAAAATATTTACGAAATAACTTATAAACCGATCTTTGGCGATTAATCGTTGGGATTCGGTTAATACACGAGTAACAAAGAAATTCACAATATTACGAACCAAGTTTCATGTATTTAAATCATAGAAATTTCGAGTTTTCGTGTTTACAGGCAGGAAAGTACCGATTGAAAGAATGTCAACTCTTCAACAAACCCTTTGGTTCAAAATTTGATGCATACACTTTTACACTTTAGCTCTTAAATCTGAATACAAATTTAATCCATCTAGATCTCTTTCATTTCTATTTAATGTGTTAAATTATTTTTGAACAACCAGACAAGCAGACTTCTAAATTGGATGAAAATCTACAAATTTTGAACAAAGATCATTCACCAGATTTCATCCATGTAGCTCAAAATTTTTTTTGAGTTTTGATAGACAGATGCATATGATTTCAAAAAATGGATTTTTAAGACTTTGAAACAGGGAAATTGTAATAATTTCGAATTCTAATTTTTGAAGATTGCTGTGCTTTTCCTTCCTGTACTTCGTAAATGAGACATTAAGCGGGAGAAAATTAATTATGCCATTAAAGTCCTGGTAGGTTAGCTTAATTATCTATTTAAAATATTGTAAAGGCTTATTTGTAATTAAATTCAAATGAAAAATGTTATATTAAATAGCAAAGAAATTAACATTTGAAAACATTCCGATGCATCATTGATTTAATAAATTATAAAAAAAAACAATACAACAGTGGAATGGAATAAATAAATAAGATACCGAAAACAAACTATAAACATCAAATAAATAAAAATAATAATGAACAATCTGTTATTCAGACGTTAAAAAAGAACTCCAAAACATTCCACATTTTAAAAAAATATTTATACGCGTAACAAAATGGAAAAGGCAGAAATTATATTTTGTCCTGAAATTGCAAACAGGATGGGTGAATAGTTTTAATTCGTGACTATTTCAATATGTGTTCAAAGACCCGAAACTGTTTACAGAAATGAATGTCTGTAAGTTATTATTCCCCTGTTAACAGACTATTACTCCTAAAAAACGAAAAACTACGCCCATAGAAGTGAAGATTCGAAATCGATAAGAATGTGTATTGAAGAGTTAGATGAGGATGGATGAAGAGCACTTATCGAATATTGAGATCGATGAAGATTAATTTGAATAATGTTAAATTACAAGAAAGATGAGAAGAAATTTTGACACGGAAATCTCAAACTCAAGATAAAGGAGTTTTACAAAGAATGAAATAAGAATTGATTGCTCACAAATTTGATTTTAAAAAAATTTACTCTGCTTCTTAACAAAAAGATGATAATTCATTTTTTCATATCAAACTGCTCACATTTTGCAATAACTATTACAGCATATCTATTTTTAAATTGCGATTAATCACAAACATTTCTCGCGCATAGGCGAAATTCGATCGAAACTCAAACTTCAGCCGCCTCTTTCAATAGACAATTTTTTACAATGAAGCTGTGCGTTTAATTGATACTCGCACCATGCGCAATTTTCGCCACACTCATTTAATTCTGGAGTCTCTCGGGTCTCTCGCTGGCAGAAATAGATTCAATATGACACATCACCTTAAAACAAGATGCGTCTGAATGTCATAGGGTCTCTAAAATGCTAATGTCTTTGTAAAGAATGCTTTTCTGATGTTGTGCAAATAATTTCTGATATTTGTTTAAATGTATATCTTATATTTTGTTGATTACGTTACGCATTATTATCAGTATTGTTTTAGGATCTATTATTTGTGAAACTATGGAACTTTAATTGTTCAAGGATGTTGTGTTGTTTTGCTTACATTAATTGTTTGTATTTGTTTAATATTAGTGAGCTTTATACTGTTTATTTTATATATTTATATTTAAATGATGTTCATTTATTGTATTAAATTTTTAAATTGAGTTTTCTTCGTTACGAATCATTTTTTTTTGTACAGCTTCTATTCAGTAATGACCTCTAATATACCTAAATATTTCAAAATTAAAAAATAATATCTATATATAAAATTCGTTATAAAACCTCCATTGACCATAATAAGAATATTATATAAATCTTCCCATAAACCCTAAAGTGACTGCGTCAACACCAATCATTACAATAAGTAACTATAACCATGTCAAATTATTTATAACTAAACAAATCAGTAATGATTTCATCTCTAAAAGACTCCATTTATTTTACTATTTAATTTTTTATATCATAGATTTTATATTTTATCAAAAAACAGCAAGGCCATATTATCTTAGCGCACTTTAGTAAAACAAAAGCATTCAAGCGAAATGAGTTTACATCTCATTTGAGATGCAGAGGTTACGCTCACAAATCTTTTTCCGATGTTCCGCCCTTGTATGCATACACAGAGCCCACAAAAACGTTGTAAATAATTGATATAAACCTTTAATTTGCTATTATTTATCCACAATTATTTATAATGTGACTATCTCAACTCGTTTATTTTTTTAGTAAACTTTTTGCGATTTTTTAATTCTTTCTTCGCCTAATTTACACTCTGAAGTAAGAGCAGTTGAGGAATCGATAAGAAATAAGTCTATAGGTTATCAGGGATGAACTTAACAAACGTCTCTAGCAATTTTACGACTAGGTCGAAAGAATCCTTGAATATTGATTCCCTGAGTTGCATTCCTTTAATAGCGATTCACTTATACTTCAACACTTATACACTATACACTATCACACACACACACACACACACACACACACACACACAC
>JAOUZG010004505.1:5714645-5737238 GCA_026289955.1 Argiope argentata | reverse complement strand
TATATATATATATATATATACAGAAATTGTATAATTAAAATTGTTAGCGTGGGTGTATGTTTTGACGCTCTACAGGCCAGCCCGTTGATATTAGTTATCGAATTTGGCACATGTTTAAACTTAGAAGTTGTAAATAGGTATCTTGGAGCAATTTTGATTTTAGAATTTTATTTCGAATTTTAATCATTTAAAAATCAACTAACTTTTGATGCTTTCCCCTTATGTTTTGTAAAAATATAACTGTACAAAAATGCTTTTGATGCTGTTTCAAAATTTCACTGATTATCTTTTTAATAATACGATTTAGCAGTCGCGAATATAATTCCGATTTTTCATAGTCTTAAAAATTTTCAACGATGTTTTCAACAATAAACATTCACCAATGTTGATGTAAAATGGAAATGTTAAATTATTTTATCAACAATTTGATTGTGTGATTTTTTTCCATTATTGAAAATAAATAACTGATTTTATTCAATATCTACGCTGTTTGCAGTAGTAATAAAAAATTATTATTTTCATCACGAATATTACCCTAGGGGGCACTTCGATATGAGGATGAGAAGCTTTCAACACTGTGGCTGGTTCTAGCCTCTGAGGAGTGTAAACGAAAAGGTGGAAGTCTGTTCCTCCTATTGATAAGGGGCGTATTTCCCAAGGGAAGTGTTGTACCTTGATGCCCCTTTCATCCCAGTTCACCCCGGTTTTGCTGCTGAGGTGGTCTGTTGATTAAGTTATTTAATCTGTCTGCCTTTGGGTTGGTCGGAGAGTCAGAAATATGACTTATCAAGAATGTTAGAAAACAAATGAACTGGATAATTGTGTTTTTAATAGAGCTCGGAATCAGACTGATTTCAATTACAAAAGTTCATACATAGCTCATGCGACTAGGACCTATGTATTTTTCTTTAAATAACGAGACTTTGAAAACTCTCCGTTTAAAAAAAATCATGAATATTCAAATTACGATGTAACTGAATTTAAAAAGAGCCGATATTCTCGGCGAAACAGCTGATTGCCAATGGCGGCTAATAGCTGTATAAGAATTTCTTGACAAAAAACATACTTCCTTCAATCAAAAATGCAAGAAGTAGATAACTTTATTTGTCGGTGAGGTTATTCAACTGAAAATGCAAAATGTGAGGTTCATTCCCAATCCAATTGCGCAATACAGTGTTGTGTGTGTTCATGATAGTGAATGTGGCAGCGACGTCTAGAATCAGATGTAATGGATTATCTGAAGACGTATTGACTGTTAGGGAACATTTATGAGATGAATTAATACTCGTGGTTCTGAGATAGATAGATGAATTTACAGTAAGAGATGTTGGTTGGACGGCTGCATGACACGTTTCCAATCGATGAGCCGAGTGCTTTGCATTGATTTTAAGAAGAATAAGAATTTTGTTTCAATTAGAAGACGGATAGATTCCAACCAGAGGTGATGTCTCTGACATGAGAGATAATTCACTTCAGTAAAAATAAATTTTCTTTTATTCTGATATACTACGAAAATGTAGCTCTCTCATATTAATGTAGGTTCAGAAATGTATTGCTTCAGTTTTTTTCTAAGAGTTTTTAGACTCTTTCTAACATGTACAGTCCAATAAACGAGTCAAGCTTTTATGATTAAGCGGAAGTATTTCTTTTCCATTCGAAAAAAGGAAGACAGGGCCTTATTCTTAGGGAAATGTTAGAAGATACTTCAGCAGATTCAGATTTCGTTTAGATAGCAAGATAAAAAAAATCGCCGTTTGTTAGTTTCAACTTTAACGAAGAGTTAGTGATAAAGTACATATCAGTCTAAATTATTTTTTAACACCGCGAGTTTAGAATAGTGAAATGAAATAAGAAACAATACGATCAGAAAATAGAATTGTCTATTTTTATTATGAAATTTCTACTCTTTGTCCAAACTATGATTGACTTACGAAGTCACAATAAAAATATAGAATTCCTGGTTATAGCATACTTGTTATAATCACGAATAATGGTACTCTTCTGTTATAGTGGCATCTTTAATCAATAACAAATGCCCGTTCATTTAATTTAAAATTTTACAGAACATTAATAGTTACTATGATTGGATTAAAGCTGACTGAAGGACTAAAGATTCTTATTCCTTTTCCATGCCTCTTACTGAACTATATTTACTTTAAAAAAAGGAAAACAAGCGCAAACGTAACAAACGATGACATTTGACGATATATTTCCCTTAAAACGTTTAAATCCAATGTTTGAGACGCCTTAAAAACTGATTTTCATATATTGTCTACTAAATTTCCTATTTTGGTGAGAACACTCAGGGATGCAGAGTATATTCTTCAAAAGCAAGAGTACAAAAGATCTCCTAAATAGACCCCGAACGTGTGTCAGACATTCTTGATCGATGAGCGCGGAGTGAACCGATTTAACCTTCTGAAACTTTCCTCATGCGTGCATGTTTCTATTAATTAAGCTTACAGCGAGAATTTTCCCATTTGTTACAACTTTTAAAATATAATTTCTGTTTTGTTTTGTCCATCTCATATTTCAGCCAGGAAGTAATTACGCTAGTAAGAGGCATTTCAACTAAAAAAAACTTTAAGAAGGGTAATGTGAATAATATCTCTCATAAATCTTTATGAAATTAATTATTGCTAAATTTTTACAAGGAAAGGTCAAATTTTATTTTTATTTGCTAGAAGTATAGATGATTTTCCAAAATATACAAAATTTCGAATAGATAATAAAAATAAAGTTTTTTTTATGAGATATAATTAAAAAAATTTGAATACATATATTCGTTATTTCATTTTGAGTTGATTACCCTAGTTATTCATCACTTGTAATGTATTCTGTTTTGAAAGGAAATTAAAACACAATGAACAATAGAAATAGAGCAAAAAAAGTCTATAGATATCTAAATCTGTTTATCTATTCAAAATTTATCTATCTAAAAAATCATGTTTTCATTGGAATGCAAAATAATGATAATAATCAAAGTTAAGATGGTTCAAAACAAAAATCTCAAAATGGACTGGTTATTTCATAACTACTCTCGGTCGTTTGAATTTTTGTTTAAATAGTATTATATTTAAATTCTTAAGGATTTTTTAATCGATTTTTTCTCTTAAACTATTTTTATTGTTCTCTAGCCACTTCTATTGTTTTTAGTTAATCATATATTCATATTATTGTTCTTTTTCTACCTTTATATTCATAGTAAGAAAGAATTTTTCTCCCATTTTTCGATATCATGGTGATACAAGCCTTTTTTCCGAAAATTACTTATATTGTATTACGTTTTATTTTTGGTGTTCAACATATAGATTCATTTATACCATGTAACTAATTTTTTCATAAATCTAGGATTAGATTTTGTTTTTCCATGTGAAATCCGTCTTTATATATAAGTAATTGGTTTGCTGAATCATTTGCATATATTTACAATTGGAAGGCCTATTTTTGAGTCTTTGAAAGCAATCAGAAACCTAAGGAAAAGATGATTACAAGTACACGATTTTGAAAGAAGTCGAATGAATTCAAATAAAATGGAAGAAAATTGGAATTTTCCCCCATTTTAAATTCCACAAAATTTATCACTTACAGTCATAAATAATGCCATCCAGGAGTTACGCAAAATAAATACTGCATATCGGCATAGAATCTAAAAATATATCTAAATTTGCAAATTGTCCCGTTTGTTTGCGACTTTCATAACTTCGATGTTTCTTCAGGATAAATTTGAAATATGTTAAGAAGAAAAAAAAAACATTTTTAAAGCCAGCCAAGTACGGAAGTTTCTGTATATTCAATTGTATCAATTTAATGAAGGCACTATTTTAACATGATAATGTTTACTTTTTGTCAATTTAATGATGAATTGGAGTAAAACGCTTTATGTGAAAAATAAATGTCTTTAATTTCCTTATGAGGCTCATAGATATTCCTTGGGAAGTAGATGCTCACAAGGAAAGATTTTTTTAAGATTTTAAAATTTTTTAAAATTTTAATGTTTTTAGTAAAAATTTTGGATTGGATTTCTTAGAGAAAAATTCCTTTTACATTATAAAAAAGTCGTTTCAATGGTATAATTTCATTTCCGTGTAATTTACTCCTAATTTGAAAAATATTCAAACTAATTTTAAGCGCAAGTTGCTTTGCTGTTTCAAGGACAAACTTTGTTGGTTCTTAAGAACTTCCACTTGCATACTTTTTACAGTATTAGAATTGTGATAAAAAAAATTTAGCTTTGAAACATAATTGAATTTTTTAAAACTTTTAATTGGTGTGCCCGTCATTCTATCTGTAAACTGCATGATGAAAGTTAGATTTATCTGAAATTTATCAACGTTATTTAAAGATTATAATACTCTAATGCTGTGTATTCTCAGTTAATAAAAAATGTTAATAAAAAAGAAGCCCAATACGAATTTTTAAAAATATTTGCAATTACCGATGATTAGATTTGGATACTTATAGTGATCATTATTAATTTCATTAAATTCAGAAAATTATACACATTATTATTTTTGGAAGGGACCTCTTCTAAACCTCTACTATACCAATTTTTAATGCCATAAAATGAATATCAAATTCAAGAAGGTTGTAAAATTATACATAAAACAATTTTTCTAACATTTCGCAATACATATGGGGGGGGGCAAAAACTTTGTGATAGAACATTGTAAAAAACCAAATAGGCTTGGTAAAAATATATTGTGGTGATCTGATCTAGAAACAAATGAATTTTCAAGGAGTAGTTTATTCTAAAATTCATTTGATCAAGAAAGTAACAAAGAACTTTCAGCCAGGAATAGAGTTTCTAAAGGCGATTTAATCTGCCGATAGTTTTTTAATAGCTTGTGAGAATTTCTATTATTTAAAACGCATTTATGCAAGAGGCAAAACAATGCAAAAATTATTGCTGGAGGGAAAATAAAATACTAGAAAAACATTTTTTAAAAATTTTATAAAGCTCTAACGTTTGTGATTATTAACGCTTAAAAGTAATAATATTATCAGACTGTATTGTATAGGCAGCTGTGATTGTAAAATTTGTAAAATGATGATGATTTGCATTTTAAAATCCTTAGTTGTGGTAGTAAATTTCCTAAAAAAATTTAAGAAAATATAAATAATTTTTTTAAAAAAAAAACCTTGTCAAAGACAATATTTAAGAAATAACCTTATTAACAACTGATATTTTATATTTTTTGTATTTTTAATGAACACCAGCTCAGTAGAATTCTGCTTTGGTATCGGCATTCTTGGAAAGAAGGGAAACATTGTTAAAGGCTCTATATCCATATAACTAGTCTACAAAGTTCTCAACAAATAGTCACCGATGTATCCTTGTGTACACATACGTAAATGTATGAAATATGCAAATCTTGTTAAACTTGTAATTGTTTCATTTTTTCAATTCAAACATTGTCTTAATTTAATAGTCATGCTCGTAGTCATTGAATGGTTATTAATACCAAAGGTTGATTTAGTGTCATGCAAGTCAGTTTTCTAATATTTTTGAAAATTGGTGCTAAATATTTTCAAATTAGTTTAAAAGGTAACCGAAGACAGGATTTTTAAAGCAAGAATTAGTTTGTTAAAAATTCTTATAATATATTAAATACTTTACTGTCTAAAATATTTTTTTACAGAAAATTAGAAAAATCAACTGATCTAAACTACTTTTCCTATTTAGTAATAACTGAAAAATTTGATTTATATTGGCACAGTTGTTTAAAAGAAGATTATGAATCCCCATGCATACCATAATGACTCACATTAAGATCATAAGCACCCCCATCTTAATGTTTTTGGATTTTCAAATAGATTTGAGCGAAATTTTTGACACTTCAAGATATTTAGACATTGAACATTTAATTATAATTTTTATTTATTTCATATAGAAATTGCAGGATAATTAAAACATTAATAACGCAATTATTAGCTGAATAGTTATAATTTTTTAGATTTAAAACCTATTTAATATTATATCAGTACCAAAATCTTTAAGGTTAACGTATATATTCATTTCTAATAAAAAAATTGAATTCTAATTATTGGAAATAAAATTTTAAAAAATTATTTTATTTATATCAATTTTTTCTTAATGGCACTCCCCGATTTCTCTGTAACTACATATAATTTTACTGACATTTAAAACATTAAAGTTAGAAAAAAAAACAATAATGCAATTTCTGCCTTTAATCTACCCCATAGCAGTCGACTTATGACTATTTTTTGCCTTCATATTTTTGAGTTATCTAAATGTCATTTGATCCTATAATGTATACTTCATTTTTTTGTTTTATAGTGATGGAATTAAAAGTTTTTGATGGAAATCTACAATATTATTAGTTTTATATTACATCCCAATTAAATATTTATTTCTTACATTTTTTTATTTTTTTATTTTTAGGATTAATATATTACTGCGGCAGCCTTCTGACAACCTTAAGACTTTTAATGATCAGCTATTAATACATTTACTCGACATTTCCAGTGTTAAAAATGAACAAGATTTAAAGCAAAGGATTATTACCGTATTTAAAAGAGAAATATTTAGCAAATTAAGAAAAAATATATAATTATTTTCTTATTGTTTTTATTAATAGGGTTATAAAAAACATTAAAAATTGATGTTTTATTGCCATTCAATGATGACTTTCTCTAAAGTAATCCATTATTGCTTTCACAATAGAATTTAATCTTAAGATAAAATCCAAGCATTTTATTTTCTCTGTAAAGAATAGAACATTTCTGAACTATTTATTTATTAAGTATCTCTGGCATTTGAATAACCTTTTTTTTCAATGAATGCCTTTTTATAATT
This sequence comes from Argiope argentata, assembly GCA_026289955.1. Classification (NCBI taxonomy): domain Eukaryota; kingdom Metazoa; phylum Arthropoda; class Arachnida; order Araneae; family Araneidae; genus Argiope; species Argiope argentata. The sequence continues at coordinate 5,730,418 of JAOUZG010004505.1, read as the reverse complement.
AAAATTTACTATACACACTAAATTTAGTTTTATTAAGGGGAAAATATTTATAATTTCATTAATCTATATTTACAAGCTCAGAATTGAAATCCAGATAAATTTCCATGCTAGAAATGGCCTGAAATGAGTTATCAGATATAGTCTGTTGTAGTACGGGCTAGTAATAGTATATTTCCTCCTTCACTCCACCGAAAAAATGTTAAATCAAATCCCCCCTATATCTAAGAAAGTTTCTGTTTCTCCTTGGGGAGGGGGAGGTATAATAATAGATGTGGAGCATAGTTATCTTCATTTCAATGAGAGACGGTGATATCAGCTGAAGAGTTCAATTATATTTAGTAAAACATATTTCGAACTTCACCTTCAGTTCCTATATTAACATTAAGATGAGTAAAATTGAGGTTATTCCAAATGATGCGACTGAGGAGAGGTAGTTATTTCTTAATCTTTGTTTTCAAACAAATTAAAAAAAAGAAACCAAGTATGTCCGTACCCAATGATAGAACTAAAGAAGGGGCATGGTCACTGGTCAGTTCTTGGGTGGCATATAGGATAGGTCTTGATTCAGGAAAGCTATTAGCTCATGAGTTTTGATACATACTGGATGATTATCAGATGTTTTCCCAGTAAATTCTATCTACACTTAATGATATTAAGGGCTATAAAATAGGAAGATGAGTCAATTGGCTGATTTCTGAATCCTGTTGTTGACCAGAGTTTAGTGGTTTGGAGTTTTACTATCGTCCAAGAATAAAGAATCATCTCCAACTGATCCAGTAAAATTCTCATTTTAAGACGCAAACCCTCATCGATATCCTACGAAAATTGACAACCCTTTTCTAATTATATGGGGTGTTACAGTCACTAGCACTGTTATCAGTCCTCCTCTTAATTTCATCTTTAAGAAGAGTCCGTTTCTCGTATGAAATGTGATTTTCTAATTTCCCTCGATTACACTATTTAAACGACAATAATTACAAAGAACTGTGCTTTATCAAATAAAAAGTGTGAATATTTATCGCTCCACATTATACGTTTCTACGTTGTTCAGTCAGACCGCGCATCATTTGTAGCTGCTCATGCACACAGGTTGATGGAACCGATCTTTATATAGCCTGATGAACAGGGTTTTCAGAAAAGTCCTTTTAAGTTCTTTGAACTCAAAACGACGTCTTTTATGACAGGGCAAGCAAAGGGTACTTTTGTAAAGGGGGTATGTTGAATTTTCTAAGATAGATTACGGTGTTACTTGCAGGAAAATAAGGAAGTTTAAAAAAATAACTAAAAAGATAAAGGATATGAGTCAAAAAATTCATTTAGAAAAATATATGCTGTCCTATAATAAAAACATAAGAAAAAATTTCATGGGTTATCTGTAAAACAGACGGAGATATCTGCTATTAAAATTATAAATTTTTCTCGATTTTTTTAAAAAAAGTCCTAAAACATAAAATTGTGTTCCCCTGTATTATCGTACAACTTTTCCGAAGCGAACAACGGTGAAATGAAATTTAATCAAAGAGCATAAGAAAATATAACAATAAAAAGGTTTGAAATCACCTGGGGGTTTGCCCAAAGAATACATTTTTCAGTTTTAGGACGAACTGTTTTCCTATGTAACAGAAAATTCATAATTTTATTTGCGAAATCTTCATTAGCTTTACAGATAACTCCATGAAAAATGTTACTAGATTTTTTATTATTATCGTATATGTGCATCATTCTAACTGGCCGTTTCTGTTGTTGTTGTTCCCCGGGTTTTTTAAATTTTTTTTTATTTCGAAGCTAAAGACACGAAATTTTCTAATGTATTCAGCATTATTGTGTCTGCTCTGCTGCGTCAAAAAGATCAAACAGTGATTATCTTTTGATGTTGTAGCAGACGATAAAAAAATCTCTTTGCCAAATCTTTGTCTTCATTCATCCTTGTAATCTTTTGACAAAGATTCCAAAATCTACTGACAGCGTTTCTTAATCATGTCGCCATGGTGTCTCCGTGTTTGGTCAGCTTTGAGATTTCGTGTCCATCAGATTGAAGAATCCTGGCAGAAGGTGAGAAATCGCTTATTTTCGAGATAAGGGAAAAGGCAGACACGCGGGTATTTTCAACCCTTGCTGCAGGACAATTTCGTATCAATGAATTCATTTCATTTGCAAAATAGAATAACCATCTTTTCCTCATAACTTAATTTTCAGACGCTCATGTTAAATATAAAGAGTCAAATGCTGTTTTTCATTTATCACTAATCTTGAAATATCCTCTGTTTTTTGTTAGCAGAATGTTAAATAGCAAACGCAGTGCTTTTAAAAAAGTTGTAACTGTATCTGTGAAATGAAATGAAAATAAGAAATTGTTATAAGCCTTCATTTTTTATTCAAAATAAGTCCCTCCGGCTTCAATACACTAGTTTTAGAAGTTTAATACTTATTTTAGAGTGTGCTCACGTTTGACTTTTATTATTGTCCCGTAAATCTGTTTATATGGCCGAAATATTCTGAAAATATAATTCTTTTAACTTTTATGTTTGGGGAAGAAAACAAAATGCCACAAGGTGTGGAGCTAGATAAATATAGGGAATGATTCAAAACACAAAACATTATTTTTTGAAAAAAAAAGTGTGAAAAGCGATCGACTGCTGACATTGAGCACTATCTTGCAACAAAAACCAGCTCTTTTTATTTCAATATTCCCGATGATTTGGAAAAAGTTGAGCCTTAAAATAGTTCAAAATTTTTAAATATCACTTAAAAAATATTTTATCAGTTGAAATAAATTTTGATGCATTGTAAGTACTCTTATTGGAATGTAACGAGATTTTTTTAAATTTTAGATTGAACTTTCTTATGTTTTTTTATTTATAGTAAGTTTTTACTTTATTTCCACCACTTTTGTATTTTCATTATATTCCATAAACATATTTTATTGCTTGCAAAATTAAATTCCAAAAAGTTTAGAAACATTTTTAGGACTTGTAATTTTATTTCTGCTCCTTGACTTTTTCATTCCTTTTTGTTTATTAGGAGGAGATGCGAGTAGAAAGTTTATTCAAAATTGTTCGATTATTTTACGGGTTTATATATAAAGACTAAATATTATTCTTGTTCATCACCTAGTATTTTCGGGGACGAACAGTGATTTTTTGCAAAATTGGATTGCAACTATATCTTTGACGTTGAGTCATCCTACGCCCTTGTTCTATTTTAAAACATCTTCTTTATCTCCTAGTTTAGTTATATTACTTTTCCGTTGTTAAGCAACACTAAGGTTATTTTGAAACGAACCTCGTAAGTTTGAATACCTGTCAGATGACGAGGACGACACCCGAGTTGGCACCCCCTCTTCCCATCACACTTGTGGGAGGACTTTTACCCCAGGTGGAATTAAGGTGCAAAAAACCCCCTTACATGATCGTTCTTCTGCGGAATTCGACTCGAATCTGAAGCCCTACGGCTCACGAGTCAAGAACTTACCACCATGCTACCTCGGCTCCCTCTCCTTCATATAAAAAATTATAAATTGTACACCGAAAGAAAGCATCTGATCTATTGGAACAAAACTCGCCATCCACTTCCTCCTTCCTCTGGCAAGTTTTCTACCTCAACCAAGTTTTGCAATAAGTTTCATTTCTTACCCATTCTAATAATTTGACGTGGAAATTTTTTGTAAAGAAAATTTGCTTCTATCCTTTTGAAATATTTGTTAAAAAAATGTGAAAACTAAATTTATTTCCTGCGCATAAGGTGGAACTAATTTATGAACAAAATATCTTAACGCCTTTTTGATAGAATATTTCAATGTGAGTGATGAACGAAAAACGGGAAATCTTAAAATCAGTCCAATAAAATTTCATGAAATTTGTGACACGCATGTATTCAAAACCTTTGAGAGTGTCATATTTTAAGATAGCTTCATTTAAACACATTTTAGAAGTTTTAAATTCAAAACATAGACAAATTTTGGCAAAAAAATTCATTAGTGGCAATTTCAAATGCTTAAAATTTTTATTTATTTAAAATTTTAAGCATTTGATACATAGGTGCAAATAAAAATTAAATATTTCCATTATTTTCAACTTTTTCCGTTTCTTCTAACATTGAACATGTTGCTAAATTTTCATTACGTAAGCAGTTTTTTTTTCAAAAACTAAAGAAAATGAGTAATTTTTTTTCCTTTTGATAGTGATCTTTCAAGTCTGTTTCAGCTATGTGGTGCAAAAAAAAATTATGAATCATTTTTTACAAATATTCTCCAAACTGAGAAGAATACTTGAATTTAACGATTGGGCCACTTTTTTGCCGACATACCTGCAGGCATGCGAAGTTTAGCACGTATGTGCTATTAATCGATAGCGCTACTGAAGGTCTTAATAATGAAGGTCTTTCTAATCTCGGTTTTAAAATTCCTTTTCCTAAGTAAAATGTGTAAATTTTTTAAGTTAATTTTTTAAGTAAATTTAAGAATTATATTGTGACTTCAAATTGGTAGCCTTTTTTAATCAAAGCAAATATATATTTTCTCTTTTACAATATGATATTCTTTTCTACTATCAAAGTAAACATTTTTGACTTATAAAATTTTACTCAAACTCCGCAACTAAATTGCCATTTCTCTATAATACAATAACCTCAGTTACACGATGGCATTGTGGCAAATTTATCAATCTTTTAAAGCAATTTTATAGCCTATGATGTTGTCAAAAAAACATAAAGTAATCGAACACATTTTCTTCGTACTCTTTCACTTTTTTTTTGTTTATGCTATTATTTAAAAAAAAAGATAATAAAATTATAGAGATTCGTATTTTTTTTAAAAATAGGCATGATATCAAAAGCAATTGATATTTATAGAGTTTGATTTTCTCGAAATATAGATTAAATTTTAAATTAATTTGCATTTCAAGAAAATTTAACTTAAATTTTACTGCTCTAAAAAGTGAAATATTTAGGAAACTATCAAGTAATAATTTTATTAAAATTTTGCGGAAGATAAATTCAGTTTTGAAAAAAAGTAAATCTGAATTATTAATTTATTTTATGTCTGCATATTCGTAAAAACAAATTCTTATTATTTTTTGTAACTTCTTCAGATCGATGTACAAGTAAAACCTAGAAATAAATAAATTATTTAAACGTGTATGCTTGACGTCTGTTAGTAATGAAGTTCCTTTTTTTATGTATAATACATTTTTTTACTCGCTAAGGCAAATAAGTAAAAATCTTTCTCTCTCAAAACCCGCTGCCGCGAATAAACAGAATGCTGATATATTTTTCAGAATAACACAGCAACAGGCATCCAATAAAAAAATTGAAAAAATAAAATCACTGTTAAAATATTCTTTAATGTATTTTCCATATTTGTTGTTATTTTATCTTGTTATACTTTTTATTTTCGAAATGTTAGGGTTTTTTTTTTCATTTTTCCCCTTGAATTTGCAAATCTGCCATCGGTGCCTTTTAGTTCATGTTCATGAATTCATTTGGGAATTTTTGTTGCCGAAAATCTGCGTGCATCAACTTTCATAATTGTCACTTCAGCTCGGGATAAAAATAATAACATTTTTCTTTAAAAAAAAATTCTCTCTCTCTTTTTTTAAAAAAAAAGTCTCCTTCCTTCCTCTTTCTTCTTTTTTTACGTAATGAGGTTTCGGTGTGTCGGCACATTCTCTACGGTTAATTTTCTTTCTAGAAAATAGTCCATGTAGAAATCCTAGAAACTATAGAAAAAAGTTCTTGTAGAAATCCTAGAATATGTAAAAAATAGTTCTCGGAGAAATCCTCGTACTCAAAGACATTTGTTTCCTTGCTTTGATTTGATTAATAATCTATAGATCGAAATCAGGGTAAGACTTCGCACACAGCATGAACTGAAGACAGGGTGCAAATAAAACACTTGTGCTACTAACACTCATGCTGTTTAATGCACTTTCTTACCGGCTTTCTGGCACAAAGGTAGCTCGTCTTTTGGGAGTCCCAGGTTTGAATCCCTGTTTAGGCATGGTTGTTCTTCTGTGTGGTATCTGTAAAATGTGCGACTGTGCTCCCCAGTAAAAAAGGGGCTGTGCAAGCGAGTGTGATGAGTGTGTATCTAAGTCGTACTCTTGGCCCTAGTTGACGCTACTTCAAAAATAAGAGACGCTCCTTTCAGCTTAAATCTGCTGCTGTATCAGTGTGTGTGTGGTGGGGGGGTGTCCTTGGCAAGTGTCACAAGTAATAACAACAAAAACAATGTATGTTCTTTCTTTATTGGAAGGAAGATATCAGCATATCGTCTTAGGTGCTGTGAGCACTCACAGAAGAAATATTGTAATTTCAAAGTTGATAAACTCTCAAAAATATGCTGCCTAGGATAGCATTTAGATACAACTTTTTCCAAATGCAGTAAAGTGCTTTTTGTGTATGTTCGAAACTCAGTAACAACTGTTATGGCAAAGAATCAAAAGGCAATAAGTTGAGGATTTCAAATTTTATTTGAGGGCTAATGATGCTAGTAAAATTAGATAAATTCACAGTCCCGAAAATGAAAATAATTTCTATTCCACCCAAATTTATCATCTCAAATCCAAAACCATAAAAAAAGATTCCATAATTGTATAAACTCTACATTGCGAATGGTTCTATCTAAGTTAAAATAATAGGCTGTAAGAAACACTTTGTATTGATGACATGGAAAATCAGTGCTGTATAATTCAACCAAACGAGGCTTCACAACAATCACAACAAATGATTTGGTATGATAAATCAATCATACTGCGCCATGTTTGTACCACCTGCCATTTCCTGTTTCAATGCGTGGTACCACCCCCTATATCATGCTAAAAAATACATCGCTTTACCAGTCACACTCATATAGGGTAGATGTGCTTTTACTTTCCTGTGTTATGTGTGTTGCGGGTAATTGTTGGTTCTGTATTATGTGTGTTGTTCGTAATAAATTTATTTGTTTTATTAAATAGGGATTACTTCTATTATTCTCAAACTTTCTTTTTGACAAAGTTATTACTTACTGGCATACCCCCAGAATTAGGCCTCCGCTACCATAACGCGTCCCATTTAACTTCCGGTGTATTCAGGTTCTTGCAACATCAGAGGAGCGTCAGATTTAACGGCTTATAGCTGTTTATTTTTGTTCTTATTTTTAATAAGATATTTTTATATAGTCACATTTGTTAATTTGTGAAAAAAGAACTATTTTGAAATAATTTCACATACAATTTCTACTTTTAATAAAATCTTTGAAGGAGGACTTCTTTATTTTTTTAATTCTAATTCCCAGTCATGTAACTAATATGTTCAAGCATAAATCAAATATTATCTCTATAAAATGAATACTTCGGATGATTAGGCCTAATTTTGATCATTTTTCTGATTTGATAGTTATTCAGAAATCGGGATTATTACAGTTAATATTTCATACGCACTTACCATAAATCATAAATCAGAAACGCTGACTCAAAAGATCTCTTAAAAAATTTAAAATATACACTAATATTTAAAAGTAGTAACGAATCAAAAATCAAGTTTAATACAACTAAAATTTTAATGTTATTTCAGACTTTTACTTTTTAAAAGCATTTTAATTCCAATAGATAATTTGGAATTAAAATTATATCGCTTTAGACTTTTTAAGCATTTCCCATTTCATTTTGGTATCTTAAATTCGATGAATTAAATTCTTTAGTCAGGAAATTTTCATGCCAAAGGAATGAAATTTCTACCAAAATTAATTTTTTTTTCGTTCTTTCTTGACAAAATCATTTTTAATTGCTAATATGCTAAAAAAGGCCTGGGCAATTCTGTCCACAGACTGGTGAAAAAATAAATTAATTTTGCAGCTGTGTCTTTAAAGTTTCTTTCTGAACTTTCAAAAATAACTCCTAATATCTAACAAAGAAAGAAAAGCTCGCTATTTTTATTTTCTTATTTATAAAACTCAGATTTTAATTTTGAAACAAACTTCGGCTTCTTCATGTAAAGTTTTTCTCGAAAAAGTAAATTACTTTACTTTATTCTAATTCCAATTTTGCCAGCAGCTCTTCCTTTCGTGCAAAGAAAATAAGTTTAATATCTTCAAAACTTTGATGCTTTCCCAGCTTATAAGCGGGGAGTATTTCTTTCAAATAGCACTAGCAAGATAGAAGCTATTTATGTGCTCTTTATTTCACTTAATAGAAGTATTTTATTTGTCGATATCGTTAAGAAATTTTTCTGATAAGAATCGTTTAATATGGTTTTCCATTATTATTTTTTTAAAAAAATAATCATATTATTTTGTTTTTATTTATTAAAAATCCTTAAAGCATTTCAAGTGGTCTGTCTGTTTTAGATTACTCATATTCTAAAGGAGTCCGAGTAGCATTATCAGATATACGGGTTGTCCAAAACTTTGAGTAACAGTTTTTTTGTACAGACAATTTTTAAACAGTTAACACCCATGTGTATCAGAATTACGCAACTTCACACCAACATGTAAAAGCTTGCTATTTTCAAAAGTTTCGTGGTCATGGTTTATGAATAGGATGTTTTGCCATCTTTACAATGACTAATAACAAATTTTTAATACAGAAAGGCTCGATGGATTATCGTAACGACAGCCGCATGATTATGCGTGATTAATATTGCAGTTATACGTGATGAACAAAGCAAGTGCGGATCTAACCAAGTTAAGGAAGTTGACAAATCTGTGAGTTAATTGGACTCTTTTCATTGAGAGCATTCTGGTTAACATTTATTTGATTCATAATAAAAATTAGCTATTTCAAGAATTCAAGCGATATTTGAAAATAAGGAATTGTACATCTAACAAGAAAGGACTGCATTGCATATACATAGTGGCTGTACAGCCTATAATGATAAAATATTTGAGAGGAAATTTTATGGATGGAAAATTCAGTCAACCGAACGAATGCTCGGGTTCTAGCTATGCCTTCCCCTGATCCGCATTTCAGAAGAAACGGAAGCTACAGTAAGATTAGCAAATTAATTCAAAAGTATTTCTTTCATTTCTAAGCTCACAAAGTTTAGACAGAGAGCGATTTGTTTTCTATGGCGAGAACTCCAGCTTTTGCCGTGTGCATCAATCTAATGATTGGTTTCAAGAGAGATGTACTAACAATAAATTATAGCAGTATATGTTAAAAATATTTGGGATAACAAGCCGATTAAAAACAGAAAATTATGCCTTATGCATTTTATCATTTGAAATATTGCCATGATGAATTACATTAATTCATATATTTGCCTTCAAGATGCAATTATCGCCAAGTGATAAAAAAAACTTGATCAGATTAATTTAATAAAAAAATAATTTATATTCTTAATATTATCATTTTAATATTAATAGATTGAAGTTACTAATCAGATATGAGTAATAGAATATTAATATTCTAAATATTCAATTTCCTAAAGTGAACGTTAAAGATTTTTTTTCTATACATTTTTTTATTTACTCTGGTTATAATCTTTATGTCCGAGTCTCAAAATTCAAAAAACGGCACAGGAAACAAACTCGGCAGTATCAAATGATTATGCATTTGTTTTAGAAGATCAAAAATATATTGAATCAGTTGCTGAAATTTTGAATTAGAAATTAAAAATTAGGTGTATTTGTTGTTGTTACTAATCTTAGATGGTCCAGCAATGCTAGACCATCTCCATAAAAACCAATGTTTCCAAAAAGTCCATAAAAAGAGCTGAGTCTTTGAGAATGTCATGCTTTGTAAAGTTTAGACAATTTAAGATGTGAGTGGGAGAAGCTGGAGCGCTCTCACACCAATGGCAGTCTGGGAAACACTTTTGTCGCTGGTGAAAAGTGAGGCCTTTTAAATGTCCGCTAATAAATCGAGAGAGGACCGTACTTTGTTTTCCATCACCCCAGTCTGGAGGGCCCCTCCAGAACAATCTCTAAAGTACCAGGAGTTTTTCGGAGGAAAACACCAAAGCTTACTTGCCCGCCCTTTTGCAATTGAGGAGATCTCTGAATATGTGAGATTGTGGACATTACCAACTTCATCTGTGGTAGCCGCCACAGCAAGGGCGTCAGCTCTCTCGTCGCCTTCAAGTCCGATGTGGGAAGGGACCGACTGAAAGTGAATATTAGTTGTATTTTTACACATATATGACGGAAGTAGCCGGTAATTTTATGCATGTTTATATTAAACTGCCTAAGATTATTCCACATTCTGAATAGTCAAACAAAAGTGTTGAGTCCAAGGTTCCCAATTTATCGTTATTATAAAGGCTGTTAACTAATACCCAGAAAATAAATTTATATAGCTTTCCTGCTTTTCTTTTGAATAATTGAAAAATTTTGAATTACAATTACATTTATATTAAAACGCAATATTTTTAGCCATTTTTAATTCAACTTTCAATTTATAACATTTTATTTCCAATGTTTGCTTTTAAAAGAGCTTAACTTATAGTGAAAAGTAAAATTCTCTTAAATAATTTCTTAAGGAAGTTAATGATAAAGAATATTTGACTTACATGCAACTTAAAACATGCTAATGGCACCTGAACACTAGGTAGTGTGGTAATTTCAGAATTTTCAATAATTATATTACTTAATGATGCCACGAAAAAAGTAATTTCAAGCAGATGCTTGCATAATGATATACTTACCTGAACTCACCCAGAGAAATTGAAAAAGGAATGTGAAAAATGAACCAATTCTTTTATTAAATAGCATCTAAGCGCATTTAAGAAACCTCAAGTTTTCTCATAAGTCCTTTTCGCTTATAAATGCAATAAAAATTATTTTTAGCAATAAAAATTAACATTTAAATATCACTAAGGAGTTAAAAATAGAATCACCTCATATACTAAAAATAATCGCATCTTCTGTTCAAAGAGTTTGTACTCATTTGCGTCTAAGAGATGAAAATAAATAAATTCAAATAAGCCCAATTTTACACATAAATGTTTAATATAATAAAATACAAATATCAATTGAAAATCCACTAAAATTTTGAATATGGCACAATCATCTAAAAAAGGCAAATTAAAGCTATTAGAAATGTTTGAATATCAATAATTCATGTCATAAAATTGGTAAACACTGATCTTATCATAGAAGGCAGCTGAAAAACACTTCATAGGTGAAACTAATTTTTAAGAAGTGTAAGATTAAATTATCCCTTTTTTTTCACTAGAGAAAATGAAATGTTTTTTAAAACTTTGCTGAAGATGGATAATTGAGACTCTATAGTATTCAAAATTCAATTTGATTTTTTTTTTCAAATATTTCTTTTTACATCCTGGAAAGTTTTGATACTTCTTTTAATTTATGAAGGCCAAAACAGTTATGCGGTTGTTGCTAAAACTTGAAAAAAAGCTGATAAAGATGAGAATTGCTCCCATTTTATGTGAAGTCCCAGAAGAAAGAAAAGAGAAAATGTTTTTTTAAGATGTGAAACCCATGAAATGAAGAGGAAAGAAAAGTTTTCAGTTCGAATTAATTTATAGGCCATAAGACATAATATCCCATAGATATCTTTGCAGGAGATTAAGGAAATATGCCATTGGATGTTGGATGACAGGAGCAAGAAACCTCTGATCGTGACAATAATGTCACGTGATTCAAATCCATTCGCAATGAGAGAATACTCAGACCAGTTAGAAGATAATGCATCTTCCACAATAGTCAGATAATGATGAGTAGATTCATGATAACGAAATTTTGTGTGCTGAATCATTAATCACTCGTATCATATTCCTGATACTTATCTTTTATTTGCTGTTAGATACGCGATGGTCTGTTGGTAAGGTCTCAATTTTGCAATCGACTGGTTTTAAATTAGATGCCCGATTCCGGCGAAAATCCATTGTGTAAGTGGGTCTGTTGCGCATTAAAACTTTCGAAGCCAATCACTCTCCCACTGGATTTGGTGCAGAGGTTCGGAGAGGGAGTGTACCAGATCAGGTGTTGCCCTCATTATCTAATCGCAGTCAAAAATTGCGAGATCCATCCTAAATTGATGTAAGTATTGTTTTAAAAAGAAACTCTAATATGATTAAACTAATATTATATCCATTTAGTACTAATTTTGTATCAAGTTGGAAAGTCTAAGTCTTGTGTGCTGGCGTAACAGCTTTGAATTGATAACAAGTTAATTACGTTAAGTGAAAAAGCGATGCAATGACCGACTTTAAGAGTTTTGTAAACTAGCAATCTTTTCACGGACACGAAGATAGCTTTAAAGCAGAAAAGCAGATGTAGTGATATTTCCTAAGAACCCTAATATCAAAGTTTCTAAGACGTAAATTACATTTCTCTAGTGTCTGATATAAGCGGATTATGGGCTCTTACTTTCAGTTTTCTGAAATTAGATATTATTATATATCAAAACCTTGACAATTCAACGGTATAGACTCAGCAGTTTTTTACGGATAAATATCAGCAAAAATGATTATCCCGTTAAACTGTAATAAAATCCAAATGATAGGAATATGAGTTACGTAAAGATGTGGGTATTTTGAGAAAAACTTTTGAATCTGAGGACAATAAAACAGAATTCACTGAAGCGATACCAATCTATACGCTCATCGTTTCATTTTGCAAATATAGTTTATTCAATTGATCAGGTATTCTTTCATAATTCTTTAACTTTCCCTATAGCATTCATCTAAGTACTGATGATACTAAGTTTTTTTTATTTAGAAAGCTAGTGACAAAATAATTTTGATTAAAAAAGTCTTTGTAATCATTCTTCTGCCAAAATATGAGAGCTCAAAATTTTACTTTTATTTTTTCCTTTTCATAATAGATTAAAATCCTTTTCTCTGATCATTATAAAATTTTTCCATGTTATTTTTTTCATATTTTTATTGAATTATATAATTCGTATGGAATAAAAATTTAATTAAGTTAGTCAGTTCAGTGATTATTTAGTTCAAAAAATACGATTTTAGTTAAATGAAGTTTTTCTAAAAAAAGTAAGCAGCTAAGTTATAGGGATAGATAATTTATTTGATACGATTACTTATTTCAAAGTTATTCGCAAAATTTAAGTTATAATTGAAAGTTATACAGTTTTCGATATTATAATATTGTCAATATTTGATAAAAAATTATAAATACAAATTATGTTTATCTTCACAAGAGCCACAATTATTTAAAACTTTATCGTCTTAAACAATTTTAAATTCAGACAAGACAATTTTAAAATACAAAAGTATAATTAAAATAAGTCTCAAGAGTCAAGATTGCTCGTCAGAATAAATGTTATAACTAAAACAATACCATATTGTTTGATAATAATCTCTAACGAGGTCAAGTTCGTTTCAAAATATTTTAAATGTCGATAATGTCGTTTCTTACGAATATAAGTTCTATAAAAATCCAGTGTTAAGCAAAAGAGGCTTTATATGAAATACTCATTGAATAATGTTATGTTGGATGCCACCAAATGTAGTTGGACACCAAAATATATTTTTAACAGTTAAACACAAACACCATAATTATAAAAGTTAATACACAAACACCAATATATATATATGTTTATGAACTGATGATTTTTAAAAAAATTTTCATTTAGTCCAATCAATAATAATAATTAATGTATAAAAATAGATAATATCTAAATTCAGACAATACTTAAGAAAAACGAAAAAAATTTCCTCAATACAAATGAGAACTCAAACGATAAATTCCTATTTCCTATCTTAAGCCGGTATTCTATGCATTTAAATAAAAGAATAATGCCTGCAAACCATAATTAATATTTTCAAATATATTTAAAATAGAAAAATGAAATTTTAATTTTTATCAACTAATACAAACCTTTGGATTTACCTAAAAACTTCAATAATATAAATTAATACAAATTTTGTTACAAATATATATTTGTATATTATTTTCATAATATTTGTCGTCTAATAGTCCTTTACCTAAAATTTATTTTGCAATAAGCGCAGGATTGTGATACATTTGCTTTAAAATTTAATATTTCATTGTTTTTATCTAAAAACTGAAAGGTATTGGAAAAATAACATAGACGAAAGGAAGTCTATCCTTGCCTTCCAGCTTGAAGACAGGAATATTTTTACAAGTGGAATAACATAAACAAACAAACGTGCAAAGGCAGCGAAATGCTTGATGTATCGTTTTGTTAAACATTTATAAACGAGTAAATATGATTTATACAAATTTAAAACCATTCTTTAAAGTCATTTCAATATGCGTTTGTTTCTTAAAGATTTTTAGAAAGAGCGTTTATTTGCCAAACATCAGCTCCTATAAACACGATAAATAAATAAGAAGTTTTTTTTTGCTCAATATTTTATTCTCTTGCGACATGCCCATTTGAATAGAGGAGGACAGGAATGCTTCACGTTTCCATTCACCTTTCTCCCTTTCTGGAATCGCATACATACGCACCTATTCAGAATTGAAATTTATTTTGCCATGTGACTAAAATGGTCATTTAATTCGCTATATATGGTTTAAATAAATAAACTATATCTTTTAATGTCATTTCAGTTGAGCTATAATGATAGTCATTATTATACAAAACTAGCTGTTATCCGTCGCATTGCTGATGCAGAAAATATCGTTCAAAATTTTGAAATAGCTATGTTGTTTAATCATGAATGATAGAAAGAATGATGTTTATTTTCCTGTCGACAGCGAATACATTCACTAAAATTGAATAATGTATAAAAAAGAAGTTTAAATAATATTTTTTATTTTTCATTTTATTATTCAACTGATTTAGGAAAGACGATGTTTTTGTTTTTTCCATCTTAAACAAAAACAGATAAATTTCTTGGTTGTCCATCTCGTGATACAACTGGCTCTCTCTGCATTTGAATTGATTGACCTTGGGCCTTGGTGATGTCCTCAAGAATGCCAGTCGAGTGAGAAGGGCTCTGCAGTCGTTTAAAATGTCGTTGGGAATGATAGGAATGGAACGAGCACATCTTCTCCATTCGATTTTTCCGTTACGAATAGTTGCTTCATTCCTTGCTGCTTGTTCGTCTTCTGATTCTGAAGCGCGCGATCAGTTAGCAGATTAACGTTGTCTTTCCATTCTTACCACAGGTTGATCTCGAGATTCTGAAGCACGTGAATTGGCAATTCGGAAACGATCTGTTCCGTTGCCCGCTTGTCGTTCCTCGTTCGTCTGAGAAGTTTGAATTCTACCAGGGTTCCACGTGCTACCCTGGTAGATTTACTAAGAAACGGGCGTTGAGGAGGTATATTTTTTGACAAAATATCATTTGTCGATTCACTGATTAAATTGTTGTTTGCCTTGGAAAATTTTTATTAAATATAATTTACCTTGATCGTCATCGATAATAATAATTATATTTTGTTTGTGTGAGATAAAATTTGAATAAAATGTGCGGTTTGTTGAAGCTAAAATATCGCGCCCATTAAGTGTCAATATTTTGCGTCGATAATTATTCGTTGATGAAAAAAAAATTAGCGATTGCGATAAATATTTTCGATTTCATTTTCTTCACATTGATTGCCTCGATGATAATTTTATTTTGTTTCATATATGCAAGATTAACTTTGAATGGCATGTGCCTTTGCGGTTTTTTGTTTGTCTTTATTGATTGACAGTTGCAAATTTGAAAATAATGTTGAATAATAGAAATGTATGAAACAATTTGTTGGTCAATTTTATTGCCAACAATTATTATTTTATTCAAAATAAATGCTGACATAATGATTACTGTGACTGTAACCTTCGGGCAAGTGCAAGAACTAAGTTGGTAAAGTACTATCACAATTAGATGAAAGGTATGGCAAAGCATAAAATAGGAAT
>JAOUZG010004505.1:5698552-5714245 GCA_026289955.1 Argiope argentata | reverse complement strand
ATATATTAATGAGAAACCCGTTTAAAAGTGCATTTATATCATAAATTTCTCTCTTCAAGTGATTTACATCGGAAATGTTGATACTAAATTATATATGCACTGCGTATCTCAAGAGCAAAATAATATTGTCTTCCCAGGTAGCTCAGAATAATAGTGTCAAAATTCCCTTTGTCAACAACAACTTCATCTTTACTTATAATAAAGCACAATGTGTGTGTGTGTGTGTGTCTGTTGGCGATGTACAGGCCAGACCGTTCGACCTATAGCTACCAAATTTGGTATATGTATACCTTGGGTGCCGGGAATGTGCACCACGAAGCCCTTTTTTGAATTTCTAATTAAAATTTTAATTAATTAAAAAATAAACCAAATTTTAACGTTTTTTCACTATAACTTCCGAAAATATTACAGCACAAAATTGATTTTTGCATCATATTAAAGCACAAAAAATTAGCTTTTCAATGATACTAATGTTTTGACCTACGAATTAAAACTCTTTTTTTAATGAATTTTTAAACATTTAATTTAATTGTTTTTTTCTCAACAATTTATTTCGCAAAAAAATAAATAATAATAATAAAATTTTATCTTCTCGAGGGTTTCAAAAAAAATCAGCTTTTAATAAAATGTTGCCATCACATTTTCAGAAGTTTGATTTTAAAAAAAGTTAATTACTACCAAAATTAAAACAGAAAAATACAATTTTCATCACGTGATTATATGAAATGAATTAAATAGGAAATGTGATATTTTTTAAACAATAAATGCAAGTGAAAATCGTTTGCAATATCAAATTTAATAATTCAATTAAAGAATTAAAATAAATAAAAAATAAAAAATATATTACAAAACTGCGACTGTTAAAACTGAAAAAGAATTTTTAGAAAAGCACCAAACGATAATCTTCTGAGAGCGAGATTAATTATTTAAAAGCAAGAAATCTTAAACGAACTTTTAAAATGACGTCATTTCAAAGAAACGAAGAACAAAAAGCAATGTGAAGAAGATATTTTGTGCAAATCAAAGAATGCACCTTCGTGATTGTAATTTTTCTCCGCATTTTAATGAATCATGCGAAATAAAAACGCGTCTTTTTTCAAACAAGCATACGTAATAATTAACAATGCAAAATTTGTAAAAGCATATAAAACTATTTTTACCCGCATATTTCCGAGACATCAAAACTTTCTACCAAAACAATATCGTGTTTTCTCACGAGAAGAAATAAATTAAATATCATTCCAAATTAAACATATAAAAATGTCATTTTCGGCACGTGTCTGTATAAAATGAAATAAATATGAAACATGATTATTTTGGAAAATAAATGGATGGAAACGTTTTCTATATTTTACTATACACATATTACTAATCGAATTAAATAATTTTATTTAAGGCAAATATGGCTTAACATCTACAAGGCATCTTCTGTAATCGGAGCACAACATCTAATTTCTTAATTTTTTGGGAAGAGATATAAATAATCTCTTAGCAATTGGTCAAGTGAAATATATAATAGATTTAGGGAAAAAATGCTGATGAATTAAATTTTTACATACATCATCTGCTCTGTGAATCATATTTAATAAAATATTTTGAGACAATAAGTCCTTAAATAAAAAAAAGGAATTCCAATCAACAATCATCAAAGCTGATCGATCTATGAAAATTTCAATATTACTATTACGGTAAAAACTGGCGATTTTAGATCATTTTATCAAGATCTTAAAGAAGCCAATCAAGGTTACTCTAGAATAATTGGTCTAGATTATGATAATGATGATTGTTCTAAACTTGCAATATTCAGAAATGAATAAATCAGCCAGATTTGATCGCAGAAAATAGAAATGTTTATTTATTTATTCAGAAGTTGAAATATTAAGAATATTTTACAAATATGAATCTATAAGATCAAAGGAATTTAAACCATAATTTTTTGAAATATATTTATAAACTTAAAAAATATATATTATTTAGAGCCTTTATATACATCTAAAAAAATTAAAAACTGAAGGTTTCAATTAACCTATGAAATTTTTGCTGAATAATTCCTTGATAGCTTATAAATTATAAAAAAAATTATAAAGTTTCAATTTCTGTATTGAATATAAAACTTCAATGTCGGACTATTCTGCTTTCAGTTCTTTGTTTTATTTGAAGACATGCTTGGATTGAGTAAAGAGGTCTTTATACTATTTGAAGTTTCATAATTTTCAATTTAATTTAAAAGTGAATTTTACGTGCACTGATAGAAAATCAGAGAGAGATGCGGACTTCAAAGATAGGACTGTTTAAGGCCTACATAATAGTATAAGTGAGTTATATGACTGTTGAAATTTGAAGCTGAAAAATATTTTGCTGAAAAATTTATTATGAGACCAAGTTATATATAAAAATGATTTAACCCTTTAGTCGGCATTAATATTGGCGAACCGACTGGTCGCCAAAGGCGGCTAGTTGTTAAATAAAATTAAATTTATCAGTTACCCTAATTAATTTTAAAAAATTGAAAAATTAGGAATTAAAATGAATGATTTTTAAATACTACCTAATTCAAATTTTTCTAGAACATAAATCATTAATAATTTTTAAGGATTGATTCAAAATTAAATTAAACACCGAGAGCTGAAATTTGGAGGCAAATGGTTAAAATTATTTTCCCTTTCTATAATATATTCAGACACAATTTCGTGACTAAAAACTAAATAATATTTTCTATCTATGAATGTAATTTTTAATTTTAAAAATAGCAATTAATATTAAAAAACTTTATTTGAAATTGCTCGTATTATTCATTGAGAAACGAAATTTTAGGATGCATTTTTCTTTTATTTATTTTTAATGAATAACATTTGCTATATATTACATGAAAGCATCCTTTATCACATTTTATGACATTTTTATTCTGCGTTTAACGAGAAACAAACGGAAAATGTCACAATTAGAAAAGAAAAAAAAAACAGTTATTTCAATTAACAGCATAAATTCTTTTTGATTGTCTTTTATTTGCTTTGTATATTCAAAAGGAATTTTTTTAGTTAATTATTTTTTAACTTTATTATTAATTCGTTAGTTTTTATTATTGATTCATATTGTATTTTCTTTTAACGAAGGTTTTAAAAGAATTGGGATCTAATAATGAAATTGAAAAACTGCTTGTAGCTTCAGTAGTTTTACTGATCAATTCACTTCAAGCATATGTTAAGATTAATTTAAGTTCAAAATTGAAAGAAACTTTTGAAAATTACGTGATACAAATAAAAATATAAGATAAAGATAACTTTGGAGAATGTGAATTGCTAAATTCTTTTAAATTAATAAAAAAATCTGAAAATAATATTTAAAAATATTTTTATTTGTAAATTTTAAAATTTTTTTACAGTATCGTAAAAAATTACTTTCAATTTCATTCCACTCCCTCGCAATTAAATTAATTCAGAAAAATAAAAATTAACACTTAACTTTAGCTTCTAAATATAATAAGTGAATTGAAAATGGATGGGGAGTTTGGAAAGACATTTTGACTTTTTATGCAAAACATTAAACAAGCAATGGAATACGACCTCATTTTTTTGTGATGGAGAATTTTAACTCTCTTTGAATAAGAAATGTGATGTGTTGTACCTAAAAGAGTGGAATAATGCAAACGTTAGTTTTTTTTTCTTTCGTGAACACTGCAGTTGCATGTTTTACAAATTTTTCTCCCTAAAGTATTACAACGAAACACGGTCTCACTTTCGTTGTCAGTACAGACGACAACCCCTAATTCTATGAATTGCATTAAAGGAATGATGTAAAAGGAATGGGCAGAAATAAGTCCGCCAGTGAGTTATAATCTTCCTTTCCATCTTCCGAGGATTGCAGCATAAAAATGCTTTTTTTCAGTGAACGAATGACTCTGCCTGTCTGCAGACTTGCTATGAATAATAGTTGTTGGTTTATTAGCTTTTGAATAATATTTTCTTCTTTTACATTGATATTTTCATTTAATATTTTAATCAAAAATGATGATAAATAATTAATATTTATTAATAAATACTTGTTAATATTAATAATAAAATAATAAATAATAATTAATAAACAAAACTTATCATCATTACAAAGAAATTAAACTTTTTCATTGGTTCTACAAATATTCAATTGCATTTTTTTCTTCAAAGGTTAAAAGATGATGAAGAAGAATTCTATTTACCTTTTCAAGTTTTATAAAAATGTCATTATGACATTTTTTGTATCAATATTCTTTTATTTTGAATCAACTAATTAGATATTAAATAATATGGCTGGTTCGTTGAGTTGATATTTTAATTTTTTTATCAGGGTGTTTTTTTATATATAACAAATTACTAGGAATATTCCAACAATGCAAATAAAGATCGCAGTATAATTGCCTAAGAAAGATGCTTAAGAAAGGGAAGTTACAGTTACGCGTGCATTGAAAAGGCAGATGAACGCAGAGATACGCTTTTGATGACGCTGTGATGTCATGGGATTCGATTCCATTGAAAAGGTTACATATACAATAAACAGACACAGGTGATATTTAATAAAATTTAAATAATTATCATAATTTGATACTTTAAAATATATTGTCGAAGGAGCCAGGAATATCCATTTTTACTTAAGTAATGTGATTTAAGTTAAACACAATTTGTATTACTTCTAAAGCTTCGAGATACTCTAAAAGTAGCCTAGTCTTCTTTTTAAGACTTTTGCTGATCTCTAAAGCCTGCTTGTATTTAATGTAAGAGGTATTAGGAATAGCATTTACTTATTCAAATTAAATTTCACTTACATTTAACACGCTCAAAAAAGAAAGACAGTTTTTAACAATATAAATATAATTTTAATCCCTCCCACAATCCTCCGCTTTCCTTTGCTCCGAAAGTCACTATCGACAAGTTGACTCGCAAGTCGACTGCAGGTGTTCTCGCAGGAGCCAATCCCCCCCCCCCCCCATTACGAGTGGCAGGTCATTTAGCGAAAAAGCCGATTAATCCGGCGGGGTTTTTTTTCCAAGCTTCGTTATTAATGAGTCGTTCTGAAGCCATTCATCCTTGACAAACTCTCTGGAGCTCTACTTGCTTGATTAGAAAAGAAATTAAATTCAAATTCAAATTTAAAAATGGCAGGCACCGACTTCTCTCTTCCTTTAATGGAAGGGGGCATTAAGAGAAGTGGTGGAAAAAATTGAAGCCAAATTGCTGATCCGAAAGGCTGCGGCTTCATTTCCGTCACACGCGGCAGTTCTCATTATTTTCATAATCGGAGCTCAACGGTTTTAAATTACGTGAGTATTCTCTTGCTGTTTAGTAAAAAAAAAAGCTTGATAAAAATCATTTTTATGCTGATTTACAATTTTTGATTTTTATTTCAAAATCCGCTCTCTTAAATGTTACAAAATTTTGATATAATTATAGCACTAATTGTCTAATGGGTTAAGAGGCTTGTAAGGAATAAATATTTAATACAATTTATAGATTCAATCATAATAAAATTCTTGAAATATCGAAAGCTTACACTCTTATTGAGAACGCACATATAGAAAAGATTAAGCAGTTTTCGGAAGATGGCAAACCTTAAATTGGCTCAATTGTCATTAACCGTATTTGCATGTTCATCTATTCACGGACAGCCTTAGTGTATTAAGGGCTCTTCAAAAATTATACCCAAAAGTTAACTCAGTAGAAGATGCTAAAAGTCAGGGAGAGAGAAAATCTCGTTACACTGAGTTAAAGCCCACATCGGCATCAAAGGCAATGAACTAGCTGACCTGGGTGCCAAAGCTGCTTCATTTAAACTTGCAATTGACTACCACCTTGGATAATCTAGAAGAAAAATCAAAACTCATCTTCTTAAAATTCTCATCAATAAATGGCAATCAAGATGGGAAAATAATGATGAAGGCCACTTTGCTTTCAATATCTTATCTCAGGTAAAAAGAAATAGATGTATTGACAATAAATATTTAGCCTAATTAACTACGAACCATGGACTTCGCACGTATTATCTTAAACGATTCAGTTTGAGAAATTGTAGATGTAGATGTGTAATGATTATGTGACATTCCATACCGTATTTTCCATTGCCCTAATCTTCATCATTTGAGAAAATTAATTAAATCTCAACTAAAGATTTCCCAAATTCTATCAAATAACGAATGGAATTTAGAAGTTCAAAAATGTCTTGGATTTAATTTATCGCAATGAAAAGACGATTCTCCAAATGGAATAATAATTTATCCTAGTTTGTCAAGCACTGTTCAGAATTCAGTATAAGAAGAAAAAAAATACAAAAAGAACTCTATGTGGCTTTTCGTTCCTGATCAAGGACTCTACCTTAGACTGAGCCATTGTATAAATTTCCTTTTTCATATTTATTTACTTATTTTTTTTCTTTTGTTTACTTATGCTTTTCTCTTTGTTTATTCTTTTTTATTTTTCATTTTATATTTCTACTTTCAAAATTTAAATTGCCTATCTTTGATAAATTTGATTATTTACTAATTATACAACAATGATATTGTTGCTGTGGAATATTACGTAGGCTCTTCTTCACTTCTCTACTTTTTTTTTATGTCTGCTTCTTTTTTTAGCCTTGTTCCGTTTTTTCCCCTTTTTTAGTTTCTGGTATTCAAACACTTAAAAGATTTTTTTGAATAGCTAGTCCAATGACAGCTATTTAAATTCTACTTTTTTATTTTAATTATGAGCTTTTTTCAGATGTAACTCCACTTTGGGCAAACATCTAATCTTCATCACAATACATAAGAATACAAAGAATTTCTATACACTTTCAATATGCTAATTGGAAAGAGAATAAAAACTATTAACAGAATTTCATCTTTATAAGCATGAAATAATTCAAGTTAAACAAGACTAAATAAAAATAAATAAATGTACAAAATATTTTTCTTTATTTGAAATGCGTAATTAAATGGAACGTTTGAAATTGATAATATTTAATTCATTTACTTTTAAAAAGGTACATAAATTAAAAGAGTTTCATTAATGATTAAGAAATAAAATAATTGTTTTATGATTAATTTATTTGCTTTTTTAATGTTTATATATAGTTACATATCTATATTTATTGTTTCATATATTTAAGTCACTATTTTGAATTGGTAGTCTTTTTATAAAACAATTTTAATGTTATATAATTATTCCAAACAACTTCAAAAAATATAGGTGGGTTTACAAAAGTCTTTACAATGTTATATGGCACATTCATTAGAAAACCTGCAATTAATTAGCTAAATTTTATTATTTACTCAACACTAACATTGTTACTCACCAAATGAATTGCCCTTTGAAAACATAAGAATTCAGTCATTACATTTTGAGAAATTAAATAAAAAGACAACATCAATAAAAAAATTATAATTTTTTAAAAATTTTTAAATTATATTATTAAAAAGTTATAAAAGGAAATTAAATTTAAAAATGTGATATTACAGAGTATTTAAAGAAACGAACCGTCTTTTGCAATCAATTTATTCTCACAAATTAGACACTTTTAAAATCCAGAAACTATTAACAATGACTAAAATGGTACCATCTTATTTAATAAGAGAGAAACATATGAATTAAATGGAATCTGCAGTAAATTAAACTTTGAATAAGTTAAAATGTATGCATTTACTGTTAAAATGTGTAATTCAGCGATTTCAAAGAATTTTTGATTATTTCAGGAAACATCACGATTTCGCAGAATTTCTAGCCATTACGTAAAATAACTTTTAGTATTCTATGAAATACCGGATTGAATGCATTAGCGATGTAAATTGTAGTCGTTACTTGCCCGGCGACCGTTAAGCCAGATTTTGTGCCGGATTAAACTTTCTGTTTGACGCCGGAATCTTGATTTTGTTTGCATTTCTTCCTTCGTTCGGTGAAGCAATGAATCCTTTACGAGAATTCCTAATAATATTTTGTTCCCCATTAATTAGTCAAGAGAAGCGTTAAATTAAATGAAGCAGTAAAAGCTTACAATGAAGTAACCTGAGACGTCCTTACGATGACTTATTTACATTTGAGTGGCGCCTTTCTACGGTAAGGAATAAGACTGAATGTGCCATTGTATTTCAGCATATTCTATACTAATCGCCTCAGGTGATCAGCTCGTTAGCTGGAAATATTAGTTGCATTTGATTTCGGATAAATTAATTAGATGTGATCTTATGTTCATGAATCCACCAAATTGTCTGACATTAAAGTTCCATTGTCTTAGTTAGGTTCCGTTTATGGTGTGCATGAGCCATTCTAACGAAGACAGACCCATAATATAATGCCGAAATTCAAATCTTTGGTGGATCTAATTCAAATCTATCTCAATATTCGGTTCGTTTATATTCTAAATTTTGCAATATTGTAAATGCACTTTTTATATCTGTTTTGTAAATTATATAGAATTTGGGTTCCTTCTTCTTTATATTCTTTCTTCCAATTATGGAAGAAAATACATTGATTGATAATTTGATGAAGCGGAGAAAGTGGTATGAAATGTTGGGCAAGAAATGAAATACATTCTTGGGCATTAACCCAAGAACCATTTTGGAAAGGTGCCAAAAGTTCAGAAACATTTTTATGGCTGTTAAATTGGTATCATTAAAACTAAAAATTTGGGAAATTTTGAAACGGTGTGAAATTTATTTTAGAGCAGTCATATTTTTAGAATGGAACAGAATGCAGATCTCTTTATTTTAAAGTAAAATTTTGTCACGATGTGCGCAATTGTCGTCGATAGTTGATTTTGTTAGGATGAGAACCCGCAACATAAAGTTATTCGAGGGCGTTCCTGCTTCTCTACAATATATAACACTCCTCACATCGTGGATACTTCATCTCAAATACCGATATAAATCCCTTCGAAAATTCATGGCAGTACCTTAGGAAAAAAGTGCGGGAATAGTAAATAAGAATTGTAAAGAGTATTGTTACTGAGAAAAGCGTATTGTTGAACTTAATTTTTGTAGAAAATTTATAAATATATACATACCGAAATGTCTTAAAATGGTTATAAAAACAAAAGTTTATGCACAAAATACTAATTTATTTGAAATTTATTTTATTATTCTAGTTTTTAAAATCTTATTCGTCCAAGTGTGGTTTGCGCATTATTTTTGATTTTACTGTGTTTTTTACCATGTATTAATTATTTATAATTTCTGGTTAAAAAGAAATTATTTGTAATTTTTGTAATTTTTTTAATAATTGTAATATATATATTATTGAAAATTCAATTAACTTCTTATTATTTTTAGTTTTAAATGTTTGATTGCATTAGCATCTTTTATTCAAAGTACGAGTTTGGCTTGAGGAGACTATAGATGTATATGAAAAAAAATGTATTATACATGTTTTTGAATAGCATTTTGATTCATTAAAATAAGTGTTGAAATTTTTAATCGGGAATAAAAAATAAGGTACATTTGAAAATTAGTTATATAAATTCTTTTTATACTGAATTGATTTTAAAACTGCATCGTATTTTCAAGGAAACTGAGTATTTTTGAAGTTGCGTATTTTGAACTTGTATTTCAAATATATGATTGTTGTGAGGAAATTATTTTTTAATTTGTTTAATTTCTCTTCTTAAATATAAAAACTGTCACTGAAAATGATCTTTAAATTGATGTAAAATGAAGCTCTATTTGAATGGAGTCTACTGAAATCAATCAAATCGATCAACATGATTGATCATAATGGGCTTTCATAATACTAGACTTCATAATGTTTTCTGAAGTAGAAGCTATTTTTTTCCATCCGAACAGAAATGCTATATTTTTGTTAATTCGAAGTCGTTGATGCATTCAAAAGAAATAAATTTTGTAAAACTTTTATATAGACCCATATTCATTCTTGAATTTATCCGCTTTGTTTGTATTTCTGTTAGTATTTGTAATTATTTCAACAGTTTTCATGCTTTTATTTTTATTATTCATCATTATTTTCACACTTTTTTTAAAAAAAATTCTGTAAATAGTTCTTTATGAAAAAAATCAGTCATTTTTATAGTAATGCATATAGTATGCATAATAATTTTTTTAATGCAAATGTTAGTTAAAATGACAGAAATTCAGCTTTTTTCTTGAATAATTAGGAATTTTTCAAGCTTTTTTTGTTTTAATATTTATGCTTTCTATTTGCTGCTCTTGATATTCTTCTTAAATAATTAGCAATTTTCTCAATAAATGAAAAATTTTCGTATATGATTAAAAAGACAAAGAACGTAATATAAGACTCTTTATTTTTAAATAAATTGTAAAAAATTGTTGGTGTACGGCTTGCATTCGTGATATCATAAATTGCTAATTTGTTTTATTCTTTAAGGGATTTCACAAGTGTATCAAAAAAAGAAGCAATAACAAAACTTCGGCAATTTGGTTAAAAATATTTATGCAGTTATATTTCGCATTTAAGAGCGGTGCGCGTGAAATTAACATCAGAACAACATCAGCTTCTAAGATTTTTTTAAAACTTTGTATTCAATTTTAATGTTTCCTACTTCTTTTCTTTTTATGCACGCAAATGACTTTGAGGGATATTGAATCGTTTAACGATAGAAGAAGTTAGAGAATTATTTAGACGTAAAGAGAATTTGAATAAAAAATATCATGATTTTGAAGAAAACTTGTAATTAATATTTTATTTGTTCAGGGAGCTTATAAAATTGAAATACGAGATAAAATATTTTTTAAACTATCCCACATCAGCAAATTGATGGTGAAATTTAATTTCTCATATTTGTTACAGAATATTTTCAAAATGATTGATTTTTTATTAAACAGGTTTGTATCTATTCCTAAAAGAAAAGAATCCATTTTAATATATATAATGGGGGGAATAAAGTAATTTTTCTCAAACAAAAATATCCAAAATTTTGTCAAGCCTTTATTAATTCTTTTTAGAATTACGATTCGAGCTTCGCCCAGTTTCGATTATTGATTATTCTCAAATGTGCTTATATTGATTATCGATTGGCTGAAATCGAATATTGATCATTTTCAAATGAGCTAAGATTTTAAGTAAGCAATAAATTCTCATAAAGTAGCAAACTCTAGGAACAGTAGGAAACGGGCACAACCGGCCAAGTGCCTGTGAAAAAATGGAGGAGTAAATTCGTTGTTTCCAGTTGGGTACATCAGACTTGCGACACAAACGTAATACTCTTTAAGATCACAAACATTTTCAGAGATCCTAAAAATTTAAAGAATAATTAGAATAAAAGTCGTGTTTGCAGGAAATATTTTTAGCATTTTTTAAATTTTTACGAGAACAAAATTAGATTTGAAAAAACTTACAAATTTGCAGCCTTGAGGAATATAGCAAGGAATAAATAATACTCAAAATAAACAGAAATTGGATCATTTTTATTACAGCATAGGTTTGATGCTATGAATATCTTGCGACAAATCTTCTACTTTAAGGAACAACACAATGTAATTATTCACGTTGTGTTCCAAATGGAAATCGTATGATCGTCTCTTGCATTTACAAGTTTCTTTAAAATTAACGTCCCAAAAAAGTAGATCGAGCGTTTATGATTTTCCTCATTCCAATTAGAAATTTCCTTCCACATGCAAAGCTTCCTCAAATAAGTTGCCAACATTTTTGAAAATATTTTGGCTTCTCTAAGGAAATGCGCAGTAAAAATGACAAACATTAAAATTTTATATGGTCCTCATAACGAACAATTATTAACGAGTAAAATGCTTTTTATACTCATCTATAAGGTCATAAAGTTTGATATTTTTACTATCAAGTTTTCGGAAATAATTCGGAATAATATATTGACTCGGACCGTTTTTGTTTATCTGATGCTTGTGTTTGGTTTTCACTGTAACTTTCAAGGATAGTATATTTATAACAAAATATTATTAAAGTTAAATATCAGAAAACAAAAGCCCATTTATTACTATTAAATGAAATTTTTAAAGCTGGTCAAAAAAATTCATTAATCAGAGTGCTTAAAATCTTATTCAAAATGAACATGTTTGGCAACTATACAAATGTTCTTTCTTTTAGAAATACTTTCGCATGCGTGATTGAATTCATCATTTGTGATTGAAGGATACACTTTCTGAATCATTCGGTAACGAGTGATAGTTTGCAGTGCCAAAATAAATTCATTTCTTATTTTAAACATAATTCCAATCAAAACTAACTAAGTTTATCGGTTATCATTAAGATGGTGCAGAACAAAACAGAATGATATTCCACACTAAATGTTTGTAAACAGTTACAACTAATTACGAATATTTTGTATAATCAATGGAACATTCCCATTCCAAAAGCAATCAGCTTGAAAATTAAATCTATTCAGAAATTTTTCAGAAAAGTAGGATTTCATTTTACTTAAGGTGAGATCCCATTGTGACATTCCAGAGACTAATTGTGCACTTGGCTATGCAAAGGTTGTAGCAACCGATTACTGTGTGGATGTCGCTTTCTCGATTGAAGTAATCTATACGCTGTTGCTTTTGGAATGAGGAGTTATAGATTTATAAGCTAGAGATTTACGATAAAAATTAGCCAAAATGCCAATTTGTGCAACACATCATGAAAATCAAAATCTGATCTATTGTAATAGCTAAATGATTCTGTAAACTAACTTACTATAAAGGATACTAGGAATTCGGAAAACAACGCTTTTGTTTTTTAACAAACATACCGGCATAACAATTATATACGATACAAAACTTATGTATATCTAAATGGTATATTGCTAAACATTTTTTAGAAAGCACACAAGGAGAGCAAAGACTTTTATATTCTTGCTCAACGATTCAGTATTTCTTTGAGATAACATTAATGTTCAATTTATTAAATTTTTTTTGTAAACCGCACTGTCGAAGAATCAAAGTAAGAAACGTTACACACGATTATCTCAAATTTCTTTTAATTCATAATGCTTAAATAATTAACTACAAATAAAGTGTTTGTACTTAACAACCCCTCTGAATTAAATAAATATATGTTACCGGAACAAATTTTTCCAAAAATTTGTGACAGTTGCACATTTTATTTAACGTAACATTGTAATTGGAAATATATATCTAGGTGCACTATTTAGAAGAATACAAGTTTGTTCAACATTTTTCTGGGACACCTTGTAAAATGGCATAATTTTTTGTCTCTAGTGTGCTAGCTCACCAAAATGATTTTACACTATTTTTATATTAGAAATACAGTACACAAACAGAAATTTAAAAAAAAAATGCTAACATGGAATACTCATTTTTTTTTTCAAATTCTATTATTTTCCGACCATTTTAAAAATTATTTTCGTTTGCCTAGTATTTATTAACCGACATAGATAAGTAATAAGAGCTTTGATAACTGATTCAAATAAAATAAGCAAACTTGATTTGAACTTTCGGTACAATTTAAATTTGTCTAATTCTTGGGACTCTAATGATGTGTAGCTAATAACTTAATGCAAATAGAAAAAAATTCAAAAATTTTTTTTAAAATCCTTGACAAAAATGGAAATATTTGAATAATATTAATAATAAAAATTAAAACTCAGAAGGAAAAATTATTTCAGATAGATAATATTTTAAAGGATTGTGAATAGCAAAAAAGATGCAAAACAAATTGCAGACTTGAAATTGGTGCGTTTATCCCGTGCCTTATGAATGAATTATTGCCATTGTTATTTCTTTATGGATAATTAAAAATTAACAAAATATAGGCTTTACAGCAGACTGTCATTTTTATTAAAGTCTTTTATTACATTACCTTGCCGTATAAAATATTTACGGATATATAAATAAATCCCCGTTAAAGGGAAAAGCTAAGGACTTTAACAACACACTTCACGAAATTTGACAATTTTATGCTGTATAGGAAGATGAAAGTCTCAATTTTATGACGCAATTGTCAAACATTATGAAAAGTCTGTAGGTACGAAATATAATGTAAATGAAATGCTATGGATCTTCGTCGTGGGTTAAAGGGGATTTTAGGTCAAGTGTCAAGTTAGGTCATTCTTTTATTGCGTCTTTTCTTCTAGGCTTTCCATCAGATGATAAATGGAACGATTTTCAAAACCAAAATATTTTACTCTTACAGAATCGGAAAGAATAAACGCGTTGTAGGCTGAAAATAAATATGAAGACATTCTTTTCATTTACATAAACTTTTCAGTGCCTTTAAATACTGTATGCAAATGTATTTTCCTATCGCTAATTTCTGCTCAAATACACGTTAGACATTTCCTTGATTATTGACACTCTTCAAACCCTTCGCGTTTACTGTTTCGCGGATGCGCTGATTATTGAAGTCCATCTTGTGATTGTGCCTTTTTTAATGGGTTGTGTTTCGTAATTAAGTTTCAGTCGAGATTTGGGTTTCATTTGTGCAAATTTATGCCATTTTTCCTTATGAAAATATTCATTTATTCGTCGTTTTATGTTCATGGCAAGCCTTCTCAAAAGATTTTTTCCTTCAAAATGTCAGAAGAAAGGAAACATTTGGCTAATTAATGCGGAAATCCTGGCAGATTATCTTTTCGGGTTTATTGAGGTTTAATTTGTGCACAAAAGAGATCTTGCTTCTACAAAAAAGGATTTATGCTATCACATCGCAATATGAATTCAGCCACAACAAAGGTCTTTTCCTTTGTTAAAACGTTTTTACTTTTCAGCCTTTCTCAAATAAATTGCCAGTAATAAGGTGGCAAAACATCGGTTTAATTGTCTCGTAATATGCTTAAAAGAAGTAATTTGAAAGAAGTTTGTTTGCAGTATAAATAAATTTCTCAATTTCATTTCTTCTTGCATCAGAAAAAAAAAACAATCTACAGTTTACATTACCAGTAGGTGTTTTCATGAAAAATGCTTGTGACAAGTCCCATAATGAATAAGTCGATTATTCTACCAGATTTTTTTCATGCTTCATTATTAATGAGCCTCTTCGAGACCACTAATCCCGAAAAAAGCACACGGAGCTCCACCCGCTCTGTTACAAGACAAACTAAATATTAATTTTTATTCCCAACAGAAGTCGGATTAATGAGTTCCTCTTTTAATGAAATTGGCATTAATAAAGCTGAAGGGGAAAAATGCAAAGGATTACTCATTTGAGAGAAACTTACTTTAGTTCATCACTTTAATTGACAGAATTTAATGAACTTGATGGAGTTAATTCCTTTCTTGTTTTTAAGAGAAAGAATCGGGACTTTTTTTTTCTTTTTGACACTTATAGATTATTATAAAAACAATTATAGAGGCATCTAACTAAGTAATTCAGATGACATGCATTTTTCGGATTCAAAATTCATAAAAATTGAGAGCTTATTTGGCATTAAATACTTTCGGGAGCGATCTCGTCTGTTTTGTTTCTGAGACCTGTTTGCTCGTTTCCCTGAATCATCCGTGCTTCATCGGTACAAAAGAAAACGATGAAGGGCTGTTATAATGAAGGGAATCAAGGACGCTGTTTGTTTGTTTAATCCCGAAAAAAGCAACTAACAAACAGTCTGCATCTACATAAAACAATTTTTTTTGTCTAGGTAAAAAGAGAATTCCAATCGTCACAATCACTGAGTGATTAGAAAAATTTTAAATTTATTTTCTTTCTAAAATAACGTGAAATTATTTAAACCCTTTATCCTAACACATTATTATGACCCTTATCAAAGTCATTAACTAAAATGTCCATTCCGATTGATTCATATATATATATA
>JAOUZG010004505.1:5660153-5698152 GCA_026289955.1 Argiope argentata | reverse complement strand
AGATAGATAGATAGATAGATAGATAGATAGATAGATTTTTTAAGCAAATAAGAATCCGATAGCAAAATAAACATAAAAAGTAATCAATAGATTTTTTTTTGAACCTTAGAATTCAAACTCCAAATGATTTCTTTTTAAATACCTGTAAATGACGAGTAAAAAAAGTAACGCAAACAAAGAAAACTTGGAATGTAGTAAAACATATCTGGGCCATACGATATTAGAAAAACGTTAATTTAATAAACTGTTAATGTTTCCTCTATAGTTAACATAAAATTCGTCTATTCTTTATATCTGCCACTTCTGGTTTTGTTCAAGCAAAAATATTTTGTTTTTGGAATTTTTCGGATTTGTTTTTATTTAGAATAAGTATAAAAGTCTTATTTACTTTAGTTCAGTTCCCTTTTTAAGAAGAATAAGAATATAAGTCTCGATGATAATGATGTCGAGTCCACGTTGCAGCGAAAAGAGGAGTGCAGTAGCTTCTGAGGGTAAACTCAAAGACAGAAATCAGATTTCTAACTCAAATTACGATACAAACACACACTATTGCTTGCACAACCCTTTTTTACAAGGGTGTGGGGGGTAAGTACATCTCACAGAGGGAGGAACAACTATGAACAGGTGGAGTAACAACCATGCTCAAACCAGAACTTCAGGCCGGTGCCCCCAGATCACGGATGAGACGCATTACACCTTGGCCAAGGTGCCGGCAACAACAGGCCTTGAAATAATTATTAGTCATTTAAAAATCTGAAAAAAAAATTCGAACTATAACGATGTTTAAAAATTTTTACTGTATATTTTTATAATAATCACACTCAGAAGGTGAAACTTCGAAATTAATACTCGTATAATGTGATACCAACAACCTTCAATCTTCTTATTTAATAATATATTTCTAAATATCTTCCTGAAAAAGATTGATTTGCACACTTTGATTAATTCAATTGGAACGTGTACTTCCCTTTTCATGCCTTAAATTTGATCGATTTTGAATATATAATCGAAAAGATTAATGATTTATTAAATCCTGATTCCTTTTTCCATAGCTCTAACCTTTCAGAAAACCTTTTGTCACAATTTTGCACTTTAACAAATTCGTTATCTTCAAGATTTTCAACCAAATTTAAAAAATTAATTCATTTTATTGCCAAATTTTAGGGAAACAATAGGAATATATTCATATTTAAAAATGACGATGAGAGTTTTTGATACTTTTGCAATTTCAGTAAACTGAAACTCAAACTTTGATGCAAATAATTTGAATCTGAAATACGTTATCTGCATACCTTTTATCCAGCTATTTATATTTTTTTCTCAAAAATGAGAGGCTTGTATATGACACAGAATAATTTTAACTACTTAATATCATTTGCTTAAAATTTAGACAAGGAAAAAAATATATTTTTTTTTACTTTCATTCTTTTGAGTAACGAAAAACT
This sequence comes from Argiope argentata, assembly GCA_026289955.1. Lineage (NCBI taxonomy): Eukaryota > Metazoa > Arthropoda > Arachnida > Araneae > Araneidae > Argiope > Argiope argentata. Next base: position 5,696,707 of record JAOUZG010004505.1, on the reverse strand, counting down.
GAGACGAAAACAAGTGACTTCCGTTTTAATATTCATCCGCTTAAAAAAACAATTCCGAGCTAAATTTTCACTGCAGTTCCCAAAGATAAATAATGCCTCCGGTGGTGACTACTAACCTGCCAGATTCTTTGTAAACAGAACCATTTACAGGGAATTACTTTTTTTTCTCTTTAGATGGAATCACCTTACTGGAATATGGCATTTGCAAATGAGCTCAACTTGAGGTTTAAAGAGCCTTTTTTTTAAAGAATTATTTCGTTATTTCGCTTTTTTATTTGTAATTTTACGTTACATTTTGTTTGACATTAAAAAATTATCTTCATAAAGAGAAACAGCTGAGTGCATAAGATACTCACATAAAATTTACATAATTTCACTTGGATGAGGCATAATCAGTTAAAAGCTTCTTCTGAATACATTTATTCATGCAGATTCTGCTAAATTAGTTTGTCTAAATTTTACATATTTGATATGAGAATAAATGTTTATATGGATATTTTTTTTTAAAAAAAATGTAAATACACTAGGTAGTAGAGACAATGCAAAAGTACATAAAGTTTGAAATAAAATCAAATAATTTTCTTGAGAAAAAAGATATATTTGTGTTTTGCACCCAAATCACAATAATGTAAGGAAACCTTCTTATATTTACATCGTCTATAATTATTTGATTTAAAATAAATATAATTATAAAATACTACGTCAATGATGAGAGAAAAACTTTTCAAATAAGTTGAAAGTACTATTTAAATTTTTTATTTAGTTGTTAATTCGTAAACAGTGCACTAAACAGGTTGATTGGTGAAACTTGTATATTTATTCTGGATACTTTTTAAAAGTCCGAGGGAAAGATAATTGAAATTCGTGTTAGCTTATACAATTTAATTCTCAGCTGTACGCGTTCTGCACGGACATGTGCAAACGTCAGAAATTCTGTTTTTGTATTCCTCAAATCCTCTTCCAACTTTACTTCACAGCTGACTTCGCTCTCTTGAAACATCCATTTTGATAAGCTCATTTTCATCTGATGCTTACTGAAGATTACTTTTAGTTCTTTTTTCGAAGTACTCTATGATGGGCAGAAGTATTTCCATTGGGCATTTACCAAAGCATTTACAATCTCAAATTTGCAAATTTTTCGCTTCCATTGTCGCTTGCAATATTATTTTTAAATTTTGTCATCGTTTTTTTTTGATGATGATGATGAAATTTAGGTTTCAATCGTATGGCACATGCCTTCCAATTTTTCTGTGATCAGTATTATCCTATGAATATTGATGTCAAAAATGAAGTGACGATTAAAGTCAAATAAGAAAATCTATATGAGCTTTTCATCAGCTAATATAAAAAAGTAATCTAAATAAAAATACTAGTTTTATTATTTTATTTTTGTGTATAGCAGTGTAGTAAGTCGATAAAAGTAAATGAGCTCATCCCTTGTAGGTTCACTAAGAAAGAAAATTAGATAAGAAGTTGGATAAGATAATAAGTTGGACAACTACTTATATGAATTGGATGGATCAGGGCTGCAGTTTAAGCATCCTGATGAGATACTATACTTCAGCAGATACAAGATACAGATGACTGCCCATATTAACCCCTATCTTCCTAATTATGAAAAATCATGAAAAACTTTTGATTTAAATGAAATAAAACGGAAAAATCTGAAAATTTCTTCTAACTTTTTAGGTTTTCTAGAATTTTTAGGGACAACGAAGAACGCTCTAAAATTAATGTATTTCCTCTGAGAGAATTCTGATGTCATTCGATATTAATCCGATGTCCTTTTGTATTTCAAGAGACCTTGATTATTCAATTTTCATGTAGATTGTCACAAAATGGCAGTGTAAACATAAATCTTGTATTTATACTACGAAAAACATTGTTGGATCTTGGTTCTTTCAAAAACTATATGTGAAAATTATAAATGCCATAAATTTATATTCACCGAGGCTATCGAAAAAACATAAACTTTATTTAGGACGTACTAAAATTTGTATATATTTTTTGTATTTCTGGTGTAACGTTTAGGACTTTCCTTCAGTTATAAAATAATAAATAGCGTTCGTTAAATTTTTCTCTATTAATTAGTGATACCTGAGAATGGTATTTCATTTATTTAGAGGAAGAATTTCATTTCTCCAACCACATGTTGAACAATTTCACCTTTAATAAGTTTGTAATCTAGAGTACTTTCATCTGCTACAATCGTCCTTTTGATGCTCAGAAAAGATAAACTATCAGCACCCATCGTTCATAGGAAGACATTCGAGCCTGGAGATGTATAGCATCCATCGAAAATAAATTTCAGAATGCGATATTATAGAAATTTTTTTATCATGGTAAATTATTTTCAAAAAACTATAAATGAAAACAAAATTTGCTGAATAAGTTAAGCAACGAGAGATTTCAACAACAACAAAAAAATAATTTTCGTTATTTTGAATATATGATCCATTAATTTAGAGAATGTAATGGTCAGAAAATTGTTAAAAGATAAAGTAATAAGAATACAGATAATAATAATAAAGGAAAGAAAAAATTGCTTGAGAAATCAATAGATTGAATGTAAGGAATAGTTCTCTTATTACTTTTCTAGTTTGTCTGCTATTCAGTATTTAGAACCATAATTTATAGAATAATACTTTAAGATGTTGCTTGATTGCTGAAATATAATCAATTAAAACTACGGTATCTTTTTTGCTGCTGCCTTATATTGATCTATCTTGTTAGAAGTTTTAAAAAATTAGCCCAGGATACTAACACGCACCTGTATGTTTCTCTTTTTTTAATATGTAAATGCCTTATCATTCATCAACAGTTAAGAGTTTTACTGAAGGATGAAAGTTTTGAGTCCACTGTATGTGTCTTATTTAACAGCTTTTTATATACGCTCAAAATTTTTATACCCTAGAAAACAATGCTTGTTCCTTCATAGCTAGGTTTAAAATATAAGTTTGTTTCATTTCACAAAAATTGCTTCACCAAATGCATTTAATGACGGCTGAAAGATACGAAAAAATTTGCATTACGATTTCTAATTTTATAACCATGGGCTTATTTTTCTCTCATTGTTTGAATAGAATATGACTGTTAATTTTTTTCTTTTTTGGAACGATATTCTTACGGAATGAAGGTTTAAGGACATATTTCAACAGCTTATACAATCAAACCAGACGAATAAGCTAAAAAATTACTTTGCAACAATGTTTCCAAATAAATGTCTAGATTTCTTTCACACATACTTTCCCCTCTCCTTTTTCTATCTGTCAGATACCACGGGGAAACAATTTTAAGGTGCCGAATTTCCCCCTTTCACTTTTAATTATTTATTTTAATCGGAAGGTTTGTAATCATTTATATTCATTTCATAAATAGGGCCGTTTTAAACATCTGGTATTGGAGAGTAACGTGCCACTGATCTGAGAAAAACGATAAACCCAAATTGAAGATGCTTCCCTTCAAAGGATCCCTTTTTCTCGAGGCCTTCTTTTTCAGATGAATGCATTGAACAGAATATCTTTCATCTTTCGCAGAGACAGTTAAAATGATAGCACCGTTTTTACAACAAGCATTATCTGTTTGTTTTTTATGAGAAAGCTGTAAAATATTCTTGGGGAAAAAATATGCATTTAAATTAACTCATTAGTTATTCTTTTTTGAATATTTATTTTTCAACATTTTATGTGCTATGAAATTTATATTATTTTAAAATATTTATGAAGGAAGCTACCTCTAAAATATTTGAAATTAGAAACATTATTTTGACAAAAGCAGAATAAAAACATGCAAATACACGGGAAGAATATAGAAAGATTTTTTTCTATTTTTTACTTTATTCAAAAATAATTCTACAAAAAAAAAACATGCATGAATCGTCAATTTTCCTAGCATCTTTCAATTAAACAAGGTAGCATAAATATTTAGCTAAAAGTGGCCTTTATTTTTGCTGTAGCTTTTTTTATTTAGAGCAAATAAAACATCATGAAAAAACAGTCCATGAAAAAAAAGATTACCTACTGTAAGTCGGTTCTATTTATATGTTAAAAGAGTGGGAAAAGAATTTTAACAGGCATTTCTCACATCAGATTTTGAGGAAAGTACGTTAAATTTTGTTTTTGTTTTTTCATATCAGTAAACTGATAGCATAGGGTTTCTTTTAGAATACTATGTTTAAGTTATGTATTCGCCAGATGTTTTTTATAGGTTCAAGTTTACATAAAATAATCATAAAAGTTTAAATGGAGAAAAGTGGCCAGTCGTAAGGAGTGCCAATATCTATAGATGTGGCAACATAATATTTATTAAAACATAATATTTCATAAAAAATGGAGGCTAAACTTTCGGGAGCGCGCGATCGATACCCATAACCTTCATAAAATAGGCTGGTTTTCTCTTCGCTCAGCCTGCACAATTTTATAAAGTCGCATATCGTTAAATTTATGATTATTTTACTCTTAATGAATTATTACAATTTAGATATTTCAATCTGAAATCTAAAAGTCATTTTAGTGTTGCATTTACTTTTTTCACGTGTTTCCTAACTAGGATGTCAAATATTTGTGTATTTCTTTTATTTTATCTTTTTTTTTCATTTTAAAATCTTGGCTCCCGATAGCTTTCCTTCACGCATGATTAAGTATTAAATTAATAATTTTTCCTATGTATTTTTTATATTAACGTCAGAATTTTTCATGTACATATGCATATCACTTTAAAACAATTTGTTGAAAAATACAAAAGGGAGAATGCATTCTTTTCAAACATATAAATTACTATTAAAAAATTGATTTTGGAAATAGTTTTTTATATAAATGAGAAAGAAAACTACGTATGTAGCAAAAAGACACAAAGGCTTTTTTAATAAGCCAAGAAACTGAAGGTCAGCTGTAAAAAATTATGAAAAGGTAAGTAAGGATTTCTTTTAATTTCCTTGAAAGGTGCAACTCATTTTGTAAAATAATGTGTCATGCTTTTCTTTTTCCGCCTTTTTTTCTTTTCTTTTTTGATTACGGAGAAGATTGCCTATAAATGGCTGTTAAAAAAGGCTAATGTAGGAAAGCCGTCGAAGTTTAATTATACATTCCACTTCATACTAATGTAATTTTCGCTTTTCTCAGAAACTCATCGAAAAAAGATCATTGCTTTAGAAGTTACATTTCCAGAAGGTCTTTACTTAAACGACAGTTTACAATTACGTAAGTTAAATGCTTTCATTTACAAAATGCAAAAGTATCGGAAGTATTTAAAAATGTTCAGTAATTATAATTCGGATTCCTGTCATATTCCGTTATTTAAAAAAAACCTATACAATTTAAATGGCGATCATTATCATTGGCGTTGTCTAAAGAATGAAGGAAAATCTCATTCACTTTGGCAAGTGTTAGGTGAACATTTGTTGACTTGGTTAGCAATTGGATAAGAAAGAAAATCAAAGCTATTAATTTTAAACAGGTCGAGTTTTCTTTAGTTTCGGGGCTAGGTGGAGAGCGCATATTTTAACAAAATAAGTGTCCATTCAAGTTGAGAATTAAATTAAAATTTTGTTCTTTGTAAGATAAAATAATTCTTGTAATAAATTTGTACAAACAAATAAAATTGTTTGGCTCTTTGTAAATAGTTCTTTGTCCATTCGAAACATTTCCATTTCGGCATTTCCAATTAAAATATCTAATTTTGAAACAGTGGAAAACCTGCATATAAATATTGGATAATCTAATATGCATAATGGAAAAACTAGGGTGGTTTGAATTCGTCACTGTGCATTAAGGATGCGCGGAATTATGTATGTGACATTTGCTACTCAAAAAAAAATCCAATCTCTAAATGATTCATTCAAACAAAAGTTATATGCAATCAAAGCTAAAAAAAATATAATCAATTAAAAAACTGCCCTTTTTTATTTTTTATTGATCAATTCTATTTTCTGGGGAAAAAGTTTAAAACAGAAGAAAATACTTTTGTTCAATTAATATTTTACTTTTGTAATATCCATTGCTAGAACTAATAGTTTTCTTAAAAGAATAGTTAAATGTTTACCAGAAGAAAAAAGAGTGGAAGTGAAAGTATAACTTTTTTCCTAGAGATGTTAAACCAGAAAGGTTAACCTGGGAGAGGGGCATGTAGTTATTTATAATGACACTTGCCATGGACAAGCTTGCTTGACGCAATCAGCGATTTTAAGCCGAGGGTGAGTCTCTTGTTTTAAGTAGAGTCAATTCACGCATCACATTTGCTTGCACTGCCCCTTTTAACAGGATGGTACATTCATGCATCTCACAGACCCGAACCCAGGCACCCGGATCCTGGGAAAGATACGCTACCCCTAAGCAAGGACGTCGGATGAGGCGGAGGCGATGGGGAATTCCATTATTAGTTAAAGGGGCATTAAATCTAGAAGGGTTTTGTGCTTCCTTAATTTTATTTTTAAGGAGAATATAGGGACATCTGATCACTACAAAAATTGCTTTACTGATAAACAGCAAAAAGAGAAAAATAGCAAAGCATTTAATTACGACAAATTATTATAATACCTGTTGGAATTCAGCTTTAAGAATACTTCCATTTGGTATATTCAATATTCTATTTGATTTGGTAGGTTGTTATAAAGCTTGGTCTGACGCATTTTACACAATGTCAGCCCACATACTAACTCTGAAATGCCTTTTTTTAGGCGTATTGCCTTGTGAATTTAGAAAGGTCTACAGGGGTGCAATGGTAGCAATACTCAATGACGACACCAGACCTTGAAATGTATTTTTTCCCCTAAAAAAACTTAAGATTAAAGCAAACTACGTTACGTTAACTACTTCACTGTGACAACCTACTTTAAAAAAATTGTAAGTGGCTCGTGTTCTTTTGTTATTGCTGTTTCATTTTGTATTTTCACCCTCCACACATGTTGTTGAACAACATCTTTTGAAACACCATGTTTATTTTATTATCTTTGGATAGTCACATTATTATTATTTTGATTAATAACTAAAAAATTTGTTCAATGTTTTCAACAAATCAAATTATAAAGTTTACATATATATCATTCAATTATACAGGTAATAAACATTATAGAAATATAAAAACATCCAAAGACCCGGTTTTTAACAAGTGAATTTATATTTATGAATCAAATTGATTTTAAATTATTTTGTAGCATTCATTTAAGGTGTGCGATATTTAATTCTGGGAAAAAAGAGTGCTATAAAAGTTTCAAAACAGGATGAACCAATCGTTCGGTTCAGTTATCAATTATTTAAATTTTAATACAAAATGTATCATTTCGATTACTTAAATATGGATTTAATTTTAGTTTTATCAACGTGCCATTGCAAAGTAATAATAGGGCTGTTTTGGGGCAGAACTCGTAATTTTGTACCGTGGTCAGATGACAAGGATGACACCCTTTGAAGGAGCTGGCATCCTCTCTCCACACCACACCACGCTAACAAAAGGGTATGTACATTTGAAGTAATTTTATAAAAATTGAAAATGGGCATAAGATGCGATAAAAATACCCGACATAAATATATTTTAATTTTAAGCATAATTTAAACGAAAAGAAAGCTTTAATTAAAACTCTTCCATAATGATTTTATTATTTCAGTTGTATTAAAGCATTTTTTCATTTGAATCTCATTTCGATATATGTCAAATTGTCCTTTTCGATGAAAATACACAGGTAATCTGCATCCGTAAATGGAAGTGAACATGTTAAGTGACTGAATCAGTTGCCATCGATGACTGATATCGAACTTGACATTCGTGTTACGATGACCGAACGGGAGACAAGACTTGTTGCAAACCATTCAAATGTAATAAGAAATTCAGCTTCCTATTAAAGGAATGAATGAAATTAGGAGTGCGAAATATGAGGTGCTGAAGTTGAAATCTTGATGAAAACAGCTTTATTTAGATACTTTGAAGCTCCACATTTGAAACGACAGCTTTATCCATATTTCTCCTAAATTTTGATTTTTTAAAGGATTAGAAAGAAATTAGCCAGGGTACCAGATTAACATTTATGAGTTAAGTAATACAGTCATCAATAAATTTTCAAGCTGTTAAGAATATTGTAATTTATTTTTTTTTCTTGCCCGAGAGAGTGGTTAATGATATATTAAACCGTTATTAATTTTGACAAAGCAGATATAAAATGTTTACTTATTTAAATAATGTTTGAGTTTTTCGAAACAGTTTATCAAAGTGTATATTTACTTAAGTTAAATTTTGTACTATTTATTTCTTTTTTAGGATATCCATTTAAGACTCAAAAATTCAAAAATGATTTTGAAAAGTGTATATAACTAGGCATAAAATGCTGACTATTTAAAAATTGATTTTTAAGATAACTTTTACTATTAATATTAATCATCTTATTTTATGCCTTTGAAAGATATTGGTGAATAGCCTATCCATCAAAAAATCAAATCAGAATTATAAAAGTCACAAAATATTGCGCCAATAAAATTTGAAAATTTATAAATTCATTTTTTTTTCATGTCTAATTGCCGCGAAGAAATGTACTGACAAGCTATTTGATCGTTGTAGATCAAATTAAAATCTTCTAAAAGTGAAAAACACGTTTGATTTCCATTTTAGAAAGAGCTGTTACAAAACGCCAGCAGCTGGGTGCGGCTTTCTGCATTCTTATAATGTTTTGCTCTTCTCCCAAAGACCACACCACTCATTTTATCATGAGCTGAGGAGCTGACTATTTTTACTGGTGACAGATTCGTAGACAGAGGACCAAATAGGTTGGGTCTTCGGCAAAAATAAACACAGAAATCACTGGAATTTGTTTTAGAACTATCATCCTCATCTATTCGTGCAACATTTTTTATTGATTCTTTTTGAATAAATCATTTCATACACTGATTTTTTTTGTCTTTGAATTTCTATTAATTTGCTGTTTAACAGAACTTTCTATTTTTTATGATAACTTTGAAGCGTGCTTTCTTTACTTTCTTAAGCATGATTTCTTTAATTCTTTTTTGGAAATTTATTCTTGGATATCCTTCAAAAATTAAATAATATAGTTCTAGATTTTTTTTTCTCCTTCGAATGTAGAAATTTGTATTTTATGTTATTTATTTCTCGTGAAAAGCACTTATTTTTACTGTATATTTTGAACAGTTTTTCAAGAGAGCACCGATGTTATGGTAATTAACGGGTCTCTGGTAGCGATAGGATGGAACAAAGAAAAAGCAATGACGATACCTTTGAAACTTTCCTTAGAACCCCTAGCATCTAATTAAGGAGGAAATGTGTACGTCATTAACAAAGCACTCAGGCTCAACAAAAGCTGCGTGCAGTTCGGTCTCGCTCTCATTTATCTTAAACTTCTTTCTGATTTCAGTCTTCAAAGAATGGTCCCTTATAATCTATTCTGCGGTTTACTTAAAAACATATTGTAGAAAACTCTAAACCAAGGAATTCTGACCTAACAATTCTTTAGTTCTTTGCTTTTGCTGGAAAAGCATTAGTTACAGCTATTTTCCTAATAATTTCATTTATTTGTAATCCATCTAGGAATTATTCTTAATCATCCGCAAAGAAGTTCCGTCCCATAATAATAGGAAGGCACTAAAAATTTTTGCAAGGAAGAGCATTGCAGTTAGTATGCAATGGTATAGTAGGATAAAGCAAACTATTACTGAAATAATAAAGTCGTAATGGGGGATAACGAAATGGAGGAATAAAGAGTCACAATAAAAAATTTTAGTTTTTGATTATTCGTCCATTTTTATTTATTTATTTATTTATTGCTATAAAACTTGTTTGTAATAAAAATAAGTTTGTCACAAAGTCTGCTTCCTTGTGCGGTATGTCTCATTGTAAGGAAGAGAGTTTTACAGATATTTCTAAGGAAGCCATTTGGGGGAAATTCAGCGAAAGTTTGACAATCTGGAGACGAACGTGGGTTCAATAATATAGAATTCCTGCATATTCGAGAACCGACATTTATTTCTGGACTGTGCAGGAGCTTTGATGACATCTCTCTCAGTTTTCGAGGTCCATAGCCTCGCCTCACGCTTTCGACGCATTGTCACAGAGACGATGCGAGTGTACTTTCAGAATATGGATTTCAGCGAGTTGTACTACGCGGAGCTCTGTTGTGTTGCGTCGATATTGGGTTAGTGATTTGTTGTGCGCTAGGAGAGTATTCATTTCTGAAAATATTGTTTTTGTGAAAGTTTAAGCTGTAGTTTCTGTAGTCTGTGTTTCGTGTTCAAATGTAGAATAGAACGTCTTTGGCATGCTATCGATCCTGTTAGAGAATTCTCCTCGCGCCTTCTGCTATCGCGGGGCACTAAAGACGCGAGGATTAGAAGCAGAATATTATTTCAAAATATATTTAATATGCATGTTACATTGCCCGTTTTTTTTTCGTACAAATTGCATGATTATTAATTAAGTATTTGGTAGATTTTGATGACTCCTAGGCATCTTTTAATGTGTTTAAGGCTAAATACCCTCGAATTAAAAGCTGTTGTTTTCTTTTATTTTATCTTATATTGTTCTACGAAAGGCAAATATTATTGTGTGTTTATTTTGTGTTTCATCATTCCACTTTTTCAGTTATTTTTTCTGTTTGTTTATCACATATATATGTCTCTTATTTGTCACGCGATACTATAATTAAATATTTTTAGTGAAAATTTTCAAATAAATAAATGACGACAGCAATGCTTTTTTTTCCAATTGATTACGTTATTCTGAAATCCATGATGCTTTAATTTCACACAGCTCAAAAAAAAAAAAACATTCGCTTTTCGAGTTCTGAAAATTCTCCTCAATAACGTGTCACAGAGTAGTAGCACGTGGCTTTTTTAAGATAGAATACAATGTGAACTGTTTAAACCTGGGTATTTACGGTTTCTGAAAACGGTAAGAAATTAATAAACTTTTAGCGAATTGCTTACGAATTTTTCTGGCGATCGGAAACGGGAAAGTACCTAAACCTGAAATAACTTCTCAGTGCTTCAAGAGTGCTTCTACCACTATACACTGAGAGAGGCAGCAAAAATGAATTTGCTTAGTGATGCCCCAACTTATTTTCAGTAAAGGCTCTCAAACATTAAAGCAATATCGCATTGTAATTATTGGCATTTGTATAGATTCAATGCTATTTCTCGCTTCAATGCTTTGAACAGAATAAAACGTTATATAACAATGATAACAGTATGAGAATTTTTACCCAAATCGTCATCCTCAATCAAAGCTTATTCAGCAGATTATAATTCCATCGATCTCTATGTTTAGGAACAAATATCTTTATTTATATAAAAAAGAAGAAGAAAGTATTGGAATATTCAGCAAGCTTGAAAATTCAATTCCAACACCAACTCATTTTTAAATATGTAAACGAAAGTACTTAAATTTTCTTGCGGCAGCATTTAGATTATTCTGCCAACCGTGAAGATTCTTATTTTAAAAACTTAATTAATCTAAATATATTTCCATATTCTGCCATTGTTGACGGAGCTATTGTTTATCGTGACATTTTTCCCGAAATATCAATATTAAGCCTAATAACGTTGTCAAGAAAATATTAATTATTCAAAAAGCAAAAGAAAATTGAATGTGATTATTCAGAACCAGTTATCGATTCATGAATTTCGAGTTTTTCGTTTCTACTGAGAAAACTGCATCTAAATGAATACCATTTGTTTAATACCGTTTAGTTTAGTTACGTGTTAACTTTTCGTTATAAAGCCCCACTAGTACTATTTCGAGACTCATCTCGTAATTTTGAGCCATGGTCCGACGATGAGGACGACACCTGAGCTGGCACCCCCGCTCCACACTACACCAGCTGGAGAACATTTGATCTGACAGATTTGCAACAGACCCTCTTGCGCGTCGTTTCTTCGATGGAATCGGATTTAGAATCAGAAACCTTACCCCTACGAGCCGAGACCTCGCCATCAAGCCACATCGATCCGCCTGCCATTTGTCGAACCCGATCGGATGACTGCACTCTATTGAGAAAGATTATTTGTTAATTTTACATTGATAATTCCTTATTGAGAAGAATATTGGGTGAATGTTTTCCATCGTTTAACAATTTCTTCAGATAAAATCATCGATTTTGAAAATATACAGCTTAGAAATTTATTTTATCAAATTTCGTTTAAAAAAACATTTCTAAATATGTACGTTTGAGTTAATAGCATAATTTCATTCAATTTAAATAAATAAATGGACTGTTATCTTATTATTATTTGTAATTAATGAACTTACGATAATTAAAAAAATTAATGAGTCCATTTAATATTTGTGCCTGCAACCGATTATCGATCTAATTAATTTCATACAAAGAAGATTTATCTTAAATTAATTGCATCTTTTTTTTTTAAGTTTTACGTTATGTACTCTGTTGAAAATGTCTAATAATACTATCAGTTGCTTAAACATGTTTTTCTGCAAACATAATTTAATAAAACTAAGCAAAGAATATAAAACAGAAAGTATAAATAGACAATATATTTCATTAAACGTGGATATTAAAACTGTATGAGCATATTTTAGAGTTTATGATAAGGAGATAAAAAAATATGGAAAAAATTATAAAATTTATTATATCAATAATGAAATAAAATATTGAAAATATATAAATGCATACAGAATGAATTAACATATTTAGATTCAGCATATATATATATATAGATTTAGCATATATAATTTAAACATATTTTGATTTCAAATCTTCAAAAAATAATTTAAAGAAAACGTAATTTAAATGTAAATATTAAGTGACTTCGATACTTTGCAATGAAATGAAAAACTATTCGCCCGCCCTCTTTATTACAGTAAACACTAGCTGAGAGGGAATTTGCACAATGAGATGGTTTTGTATACACCCAGTATCCATTTATCCATTTTTTCAATAACTTTAATCAAAATACAGCTGTTTCTATGTAAAATTTTAAAGCCAAAGTCGCTCTCCATATCCCGCTAATCCTATTTATATTAAAAATGAGGCATCAAATACCTCTGACATTTTTCTGCGGGCTTTTCATGATTTAGACAGCTGATGAAATCGGCATCTTAATATTCCAGGCATAGGTCAGTGACCCCTCAGCGAAAGATTAAGGACCTTTGGAGTGCAGTTTAAATATTTACAGGCGGTTTGTAGTTAATATAATTAACAGTGAAATGATCTTTCGTTATTAAGTGAAATTTAATTTCTATTTCTAGCTTTTCACAGATTACACAAAAATGGCACATTCCGTTTTAAATATCATGTGCTTGAAGTTGAAGACCAGAAAATTCTACGTACAGCAAAAAAGATACTGTAGCGATGGAAAATTTGTGAAAAAATTTACTCACTATCAACAATACTTATTTATCTGCATAAGTATAGAAATTAACTCTTAACAAATTTCCAGCATGCTCTTTATCTCAAAACTGACGTTTACAGTTAAAGGACTTTTTACTTATATAAATAAGTGTGTGAGTGCATCAATACCAAGGTGCTACTGCCGTTAGAAAGTTTGATTTTTTTTAATTTAGTTTTAGTTACTTTTACGTTCCATTTTAGAGCAAACTTAGGCTATTTTTGGTTTGACCTTTGTTGTTTTGAGACTCAAATTGATGACGAGGATGGCATCTGAGCTGTCTCTCTTATCTCTAAGCTTCTAGCTTAGAAAGTTTGGAATGTTTAACCCTTTGCGATCCAATATCGAATGTGACTCGGCATTCAAGATTGTCCCTCATTGTGACGTTTTATTTGTTTATTTTTCAAATTTAATTGTTAAAAATGCCTACATAATGGTTAAGAGATATAGATTAATTTTTCAAAAAAATTCAACTTAAAAGAATTATATATATTCATTTTTCATAGCAATAAGCAAATCTTTGTATTAGGTGAATAATTGTGAATGTAATTATTTTTCGGACTGCAAAGGGTTAAAATTGCATCATGTTTTAGCGATTAAGGTCGAAAATCTTTTCGATGCTGCTGTTAAATGAAACAACAATATAACTATGCCAAACCAGAAGGGTGAAACCAAGCAAAATCGATACTACCTGTTAACTTGCTGTGGAAGAAAGAACGACAGAAGTATGAGATACAAGAATATGAGATTTTGTTTTTAACATTTAAAATACCTTCACATTAAGAGTACAAAACAGATTTATGAACAATCCATTGAAATGAAGCAAGTGACGATGTTAGCTTTGTGAAAATTAATGATAGAGAAATTACAAAGAATATGAAAGCGTGTTTCGGTCAAATCGATCTGATTAGATACGTATTATAACTGCGTATTAAATATAAGTAAACTAAGAAAGAAAATGGTAATAAATAAGATAGAGAGACTATTTCCGTTGTTGTTTGGAACCTGAATGAGAAAGTCTTTGAAATCCGGTTTCCTGTATTTTCAGTTCCTATCTCATATTATTTCATTAATTGAATTTAATTGATTTAGTCATCTTGATGGCTGCCCTTTTTTTATCCTTTTCATGGTATTAATATAACTGTGAAGCTCCCCTTATGAAATCAAAAATATATTTACATTATTTCAAATTTGACAGGCATACTAAACATAAAGTATTCTGACTAGTGATTATTGTAAAACTCGGTAATCAAGTGGAAATGAAATTTACGAGATAGTAATGGTAGTTAGGTATTCTGTCAAAGATATATGCTTTGCTAATGGAAAACAAATGAGGGTGTGAGAAGATGCGACTATTGATTAAGTATTTTGGGATCAAGAACTTTTTTGCGTGAAAGGGAAACATAACGAAATTGGTGCTTTAGGTAATTGTATAGTGACAGTGATTAACAAAAACTATCGAGATCTTTCCCTTTAGAGCATGGTTGGCCGAGCAGTCTCCTTCTCTGAGTTTTCTCGAAAGGGAATAAGATAAGAAACGATGAAGAACAACCGTGCACAATGGGTGACGTTTTTAGATGTCTGATTTTTCATATAAAAGTTGTAGCTGGGATTTAGTTCTTTAATTTATCAAATATTGTAATCATGAAAGGGCTGAGCGAATGACTTACAATAGGTTGTTACAAATATGTGGGCAGCAATTTTAACAAGTAGCTTAGGATGATCCAAAAAATCTGAGATCTTTTAAGGTTAAAAATCAACCATTTGTAACGAATAAAATCTCGAGACGGATTTATTTAAAGAACATTCTATAGAAATAAATCAGCTATTTTTTAAATGGATTTCTGTTTAAAATTCCTAATTCGTTGAATTTGAATTCAAAATCAAGGGTATTCATAAAAATAAACTATTCTTGTCCTCATTCATCATTTCACTTTCGCGTCACACTGTTTAAACTCGATATCCCCTTATCTGATGTTGTTAATTCCTGAAACCAATCTCTGCCTTCGACTTCCTCACAAGCCAAATCAGCATCCAGATCTCTAATTTCTCACTTAATCCTTCATTTTGGCATCGAATCTTAGAATATTACATGCGTTACAGTACCATCCAATTATTTCCTTTGCTTTTAACAGGAGAAGCGCAAATCTTTCGGAAATGGATAGAATCAAAGTTATTCAATTAGGCGCTTTAGTGTCTCATTCTTCCGATGGATCCTCCAGTAATTAATGGCGGATTTAAGGGCGCGTTCATTCCTATTTGATGAAAGGAGATCAAGTACTTAAAACGCACCCGGAGAGTAAACGCCAGAAATGGCACTGCGCGATCCGATCCCCTGCAGTTGAAAGGAGCTGGAGCCCCACGTGAATGGAATTGTATCCTTTAAAGCCCATGAATACGATGCACGAGCATTTCACTCGAGTGGTTACATATTTTGATTCAGCTGCTGTTAGAGGTGTATTGAAGTGGGACTAATGAGCTTAAAAGCATCGCACGCTGAGCTGAAGTTGTGGAAAGCTTCTGATGGAAAGCGGGAGTAATAATTCCCCTTGTGGGTTATGATGATAAGGCGTATCTGACCCTAGTATCGGTTAGAGTGACTCTAGTATCGGGCAATTTGGAGAAATGATTTAGATCCCCATGACGTAGATGCCCATCCATTAACAAGGCTTTCTTCTAATGTGACCCTACTGTCAAAGGGCATAAAGTCAATGACAATGTCATAACTTTTACAATCAGAAAGATCTTAAATAACGAAGCCATTAAACATTTAAGTTACGGAATAAGACAAATATCCATTGTCAGGTAAAATTCGAAAAAAAAAACAGAATAAGATTAGAGGAAAAATAAGTAAAAAAAAACATACTTTGCCCTTTTGCAAATCCTTTTAACATAAATTTTCTTTCATTTTTTTTCGCCTGCCGATTATGAATAACTGTTTTCTTTTTTTCTCTTTCGAATATTAATACCTTAAAGATAAAAACCAGTTCTGGAAAAAGAACCTCGTCTTCTAGTCTGTTTATATGCATGTACATTAGCACTATCATTTTAAAGCGTCTTTAATGAATCTGAGAATTGGCGTGAGATTCTTATACCAAAACTAAATTTTATGCAATATGAAATAAATCTGGTGGAGAGTACACCAGATTAATTATTATTTTCACTGATATTTATATGAATATTTTTTCTTAGAAGTTTTGGGGCAAACCATTACTTAGATATAGGGTTTGACAGCATATAAAGAAATGAAAGGACACGACTTTTGATGGAAATGAATTCGAGGAATTTTGAGAAAAACTAAAATGTGTTTATATATAAAAATACAAAATTCTGAAGAATGGGTTGCTTAGGAATGTTATGTAAGAAGAAAGTTCTTACATAACATGGATATGTAAGAGCTTTGTATGAGCACAAGCTTTAACATATTAGACGGAAAATTAAAAATCCCGTATTTATATTTTCCTATCATCAAACAATTTAATGACGATGGAATAACAGATTGCATACAACTCGACTTAACTGAGTTAAGAGTGCAAAAAAATTTAATTCAAAGATTTATTATTATTTTATTTTTTATTTTTATGTTATTTATTTATTTTGTCAGTAAGAAAATTCACACATTCAAAATAGATTCGGACTTTTCAGTAAAATGTTTGAACTAGCAGAAAGATATCTGAATGTTTTGAATAACAACAATTTTTTCTTTTACTTTTATCCGGTTTCATTTTAAGCGAAAAAAATGACTTGGGAAGATTCAAACGAAAGATGTCATTTTTCTTTCCTCATAACTTGAAATTCTGTTTTTCTCTGTCTTATGTTTCGAGAAAAAAAGGGAGGGGAAATGTTACCGAAAAGGGAAAAACGTTGCTTTACTAGATTCAAAACTTTCTGTAAAGAAGCATAAAACACTGAATTCAAAGATTTTTTTCGAAGATCCCATTTTCTATTTTTTTTTCCTTAAAAAGAATTTTCCAGTGGCTCGAGCTCAATTTTTGAGTAGACGCGTAAAGAATATTTATGATTCTGTGCAACATGATTCTGTTACACTGAACAAACGAACGTGTACATCTTTTTAAAAGAAAAAAATATTGAATATGAAACATCAAAATACATTTTCTTCCATCTTTGGGGAAAAGCTTGCATTACTTTGTCCAAATTCTGAATCAAAAATGTTTTTATCGTTAAAAAATATATGGCTTGTATATAATTTTGTTTCTTATTATTTTTCATTTTTATTAGGTACATAAAATGAATTGTGATCATAAATTTTCCATTTTGATATTTTAAAGAGTTTTCACGATTTAGATATGAATAAAAAGGCAATATTCGAAATTAATTATATTTGTCTGTGACTATGTTTAAAAAAAATTCAAACTGGAAGAGACGAAATTCTGTATCTTGCTTTTGTGACAACTACTCTCGTTTTACATCTAGTTTTGAATGAAGTCTGAGAAAGAGAAACTGTTTGCCTGACCATGACAGGATGTCAAATCCGATCATTCTAAAATACACAAGATTAGATAAATGAATAGAAGAATTGGGGATCTATTTCGAATTTGAGAATATCCTTACTGTCGATCGGTTTGTAAATTCATGAGTATGTGATAATTCAAACAAAGGCTATATGTAGGAAATTTACCTCATGATGATTTGAAATATTCTTATTGCGTGAAAAAAACATGAATGTTGAGGCACAAATATTTTTCAGTTTTATTTCTATGTTTACCCTGAAGTGCCATAAAAATTGGTACACCAATCTTATATCATGTGGAGCGTCCACCACCAGGCAGATGTACCGTGACAATGTATGATACGAGTTCAAAAAATTTGTGAAGATATTCTATGGACAGTTTACACCATGATTCCAGCAGGGCAGTCCGCAATCCATGGGTGTGAAGGTGGTGGAGATCTCCCAAGGACAGCACTCTACAAAACATCTCAGATATTCACGATAATGTTCATACCAAGAGAATTTGGTATCTAAGGAAAGGAATGAAGTTCAGTAGAGTACTCCTCAAGCCACTCGGTTATTGTAGACCTGTAGGATGTTGCATTATCCTGTTGAAATTGGTCAAGTCTGTAGTAGTGCACATGGAACATGAATGGATGTAGGTGGTTAGAAAAGATGTAAACGTACCTCTTATTCGTCATGATCTAGCCTAGACGTATCAACGATCCCAGTTCATACAATTTGCAGAGACTGTCATAGAGATTCCATCAGCTTGAATAGTTCTTTGTTAGAATGAGATATCCAGGGATTCATGAGGGGTTTTCCACACCCGCACACTACTCACCACCCGATACAATTGGAAATGTAACTCACCCATCCATGCAATGTCTTTCCATTCATTAAAAATCTAATGATGATGTTGGTGAGCTGAGACAAGATGGAGAGCATTAAGCCCCTGTTACAACAATGATTCACAATACGGTCTGTTGCTACGAAAGTCCATATCAACTAGATATGTACTTTCAGTATATGCACATTGCATGTGCTGACAGTTGTTGATGGGTCTGCATTCAAGTTCACAGCAACTTGATGAAGTGTAGATGGTTTATCTCATATAATGATTCCTATCCGGAGTCGATGATTCCGTTCTATCAAGGCCTTTTTTCGGCCTTTACGTTGTCAGAGGTTGAAAATCTTGCCGGAAACCTGATATTTGTGGTACACCCTTGAAATGGTCGTGTGCAAAAATTCAATTTCCACCGCTACTTTGGAGATGTACTCCATCTCTCGTGCGCCGACGACACGTCCCCGTTAAGAAACCGCTTAAATCTTGATAGCCTGCCATTGCAACAGCAAGATTCGATGCATACCTGCTCCTCCTCCTCCTGAGATACTTGCTGTCTTATTTACCCACTATCGACCGAACCACTTAACGCTGAAGGGCTGAATATTACCTACACCCATCAGGACCAAACGTCCACCCACTGGTGGGTGTGAAAGTATGGAAAGAAGTGCTATCTCAGGTGATCTGACCCCGGTTCAAAATTACTAGGCTCTAGAGCTGGCTTAAAACGTGACGGTAATAGAAGTAAACCGAAACTCATCTTCTTTATTAATTTCCTTGTAACTGACTTGACTTTCAGTGAATTTTCGCTATAAATCTGCGTTGAAACACCGTCCATTTAATGCTCTCTTTAAATTTGTGGGTAACTACAAAATCTGATTTCACAGACCAAATTGCATTAAATGCTCTTTAAAAGTTGAATTCAACACATCTAATCTCGCTACTTTTTTATACGCGGAAATAAGCTCATTGTTTAAGACGCGGATGCTCTACCACCGATGCACTAGTCTCACACTTGAAATTCCCTTCGTCTAGGTAATTTCACAAACATTATTGAATCGTGAGTTTAACTCGAAATGATTTATAGCGTGTGCATATAAGAAAAAGATACTTTACAGATATGTTTATAATTTACACATCTGTAAAGTATCTCTTCCTTAGTGGCATTTAAAAAGTATCAAACGACGAAAATGCTCTATTTCGTTCTTTAGATTTATAGGTGTAGAGAATATTGCAGATGAACAGACACAAATATTTATAAAAACATCTCTATTCAGAAGAAAAAAATTCAAAAGTTGATGATAATAATTCAATCTCTACGAGAATTTCCGTAATTTGAAAAAAAGCCATTAGAAACTTTTTGAGCAATCCAGTTCCCAGTGAAAGGGAAGCTATCAGGGTTCAAACGTTTATTATTATGGCCATAGAAACCAGCAAACAGTGAAAGAAAAATGAAAGAATTCCCTATGGGGGATTAAATGAATAACTAAGTAATTTTGAAGGACAAAAACTCAGACGTTGATATTGAATGAAATGGAAAGAAAGCATTCTGGGCCTAAGAATTTGATACACTATACTATTTTTAATTTGAAAAAGAAACCGTAAAACTGCGTAATATAAGAGACCAATATTATCAACGAAATTAGTTACAAAATTAAACGTTTCCTCCACTTTTTAAAAACAAAATATATAAATATCATGATTTTTTAAATATATAAATATTATGTTGCACATGAAAAAAAAACATTTTGGAAGATATACTTTAGTATAGCCTTTTTAAGAAGTTAAAAGAACGAGACACAAAAGCTTGAATGATTTTTGTCGCAAACTCATATGCATATTTTTATTTATTTCTTAAATAACAGAAAATAAATTTCCCTACGAATACTTATATTAGAAAAAGGGTGTTAAGAGCAATTTTTATATATTATTAACGACTTACATATTTTAATTCAACTTTGAACATTCAAATTATGAACAGTAACATGTTATCTCAAATACATTAGCCACAAAATATGGTTTTTAGCAACTCCAAAACGTGACTCTTCTAGGAAAAATTCGAATTTTTTCTAGATTAAAATAATACTAAAAAAAGAATCTTTAATATTCAGTTAATCGCAGATATACTAATTTCTAAAATTTCTTTTCTTTTTTATGAATTCATTCATATTTTCTGCTCCAACATTTTATTCATTATAATTTTAAGAATCAATTTCTATCTTTTATTGTTTATTTTGTAATCTATTCAGATGCTTGATCTGAAAAAAAGGAAATTATGGTCCATCTTCGTATTAATTAGCACTTTGTATCCTACAGAATACTTATTAAAGTTACTGTTATCGACAGAATACTTATTAAAAATTCAGAAATTCTACAGAATGAATAAATTTACCACACTAAATACATCAATAATAAACTCACAGACATAAAAAATTGAATAATGTGAGTGATTTTCTTTAAAAACTGTATAACAATTGTATATATCAATAAATATAATTTTAGACTATAATCTGAAAAGAAAGAAGAACGAAATATTGAGAGAAGATCAAGGATAAATTACAAATCAGTCAGCCAAATGATTGATACGACATTTTAGTAAATCCAATTACTGAAACAATAGTTTCATTTTTTAATGAAGAAGAGCAACAAAAACAAAAGCAATACGAAATTACTACGTTCTCTCGATTAAAATTGCTTAATTTAACAAACTTCTTAAGATGAAAAGATGAAAACAAATGTCTTTGACATTTACATCCACAATTCTGTGAAATTCTTTTGTTTTTACCTCTACTTTTCTTCAACAATTCGGCAATTAAAAGGATGATCTCTCAACTAGTAATTTGAATGAAATGGGTGGAGGGGGGAATTAAATTTTATTCTTCTTTTAATCATTTCCTGTAAGCAGATTATTGGCATTCGAACAACTAATTAATAAGAAAAGAGTGGTAAATAGGGTCAATTATTCCTAAATGTAATTATATTCTGTAAATTATTTTTGAAAGAAGATTTCTGCAAGAATATGTTGAAAAATAATGTGGAAAATCTTCTGGAATGTGGTCATTCAGTTTTCAAAATTATTTGTAGTGTGAATAGTTATTGTTGACATTCCATTTTATTTCTTCAAGTAATCCTTTTAAGATCTTCATGTTTATTTAAATGATATTCCCAGTGCTAATTGCTAAGCAATATAAAGGTTCTATAAAATAACCACATATACAATTTAGTGTGATGGTTCATTTGTAGCAATATAAATAAGAAACGAAATGCACATGATTGGAATATTATTTTTTTTAAACTGTGCTTCAATTTATGACGAATTTTTATCCTAAGTGTTTGCCCAATGGCTCAGGTCTAAAGCAGATAATGATGAATATCCCCATATCTTATTTCAATTTATGCAAAATAGGCGAATAAGTCACTCTGCTAACACTTTCCTTCATTCTAGTTTTCATTGCAATCGTTAATTTTATGGTATTTTAAATGCAAACAAGAATAAGAGTTTCTTAAAGTTTACTTTTAGAATCGTTGAATAAAGTAAGTATTTTAAATATCCCAAATTCCAAAATAAGAATTACATTGAGTGCCTTTTTTTACATGTTTGATACAAGTAAATAATAGACAAATAGCAATTACGAGACATACTGTTAAAAATAATCAAAAATTGTGCACTCACTTAATATTTATAAAATAAGCTTAAATTGAAAAATTTCTAGAGCAACTGAAAAAAAGAAATAAAAGGGCTTTTTTTTTAAATAATTTCTCATTTTACGTAACCGAATCATAAATATAGTAAGTCTATCGATTTGAATGCACGAGTTTCAACCAAATGGGAGATAATATCGTGTCCATGATTTTTTTTTATATTTAATCACTTTTTACCAGAAAGAGTATTAATAAGAATTAACTCACCAAAGCATTTTTAAACTCATATTTTTCTTTTCTTTAAACAGAGAATTAGTTTAAAATTCATCATTTTTTTACAGAATTCTTCTTCTATGTTTTTTTATAAACTAAAGATCTCACAAAACATTCTTGCAATTATATTCGGCTTCCATTTATCTCTTTAATGATATAAACAGAACTTCACTTGAAACATTCGTGAAGTAGAATGTGTTTTATACAGTGATGTTTTTTTCAACAGCTTTACATTTATATGGAAAAGGAAAAACATATTAATTTGAAACAAGAATGCGAGTGTATTCCTGCTTAAAAATTCAAGTTTTTCTAAAGTAAACGAAAATCATGCTGTTTGAAAAAAAATTCTGTTGTAATCATAGATCTAAAATATTTGACCATAAAATTTGAAATGGTGATTTACGACCTGCGAATTCAAATTCAAATTCCATTCATTCAAACAAAAATCTATTAAAGTTATAAAATATACTCCACATGCTTTTTAATTGTGTTATATTTATTAAAAATTCTTTTAACAAACATTTATTCAAAATTGAAAAATGTTACATGTGTTTAAGATATTTTAATCGAAGAAATTTGAACAATTTTTCAAAATTGGATGGGTTTTTTTTAAAGGAACTCGTGTATGAATCCAACTTTTTGTATTACAAAATGTATTTCAAACACTTGTAGAAAACATCGAATCAGTTTCCGAATAACGAGGAGTATTAGATACTTTCTAAACGGATTCTACTCAAGGATACCGCGGGAATCGGAAAGAAACCTTCGCTCTCAAGGCTGCTTCCTTCCCTCAGTTTGGAGAGCTGGCAGATTTTAATCATTTAGTGTTAATTTGGGAGAATTCAGTAATAACTGCATTTGCGTTACATTTTATCAAAATATAAGAATGGAAATATTTTCATTAAATTAGTTCTAAGAGATAAAGTATTTTTAGTTCTAATTTGTATATTTCTATATATCAAGATATTTTCAATTTAAATAATTTTTTTTTCCGCGTACAAAAATTGAAACTTTTACAACAAAATTAAGTTTACAATGGTGAAACTAAATATATAATACAAATATTAATTAGTGCAGATAAAAACATCTATTTAGTAACACTATCTATTTTTAGACAGAATATTAATCTAGTCTATTTAAGTTGGGACCGCGAACTCTGATTGATGTTTAAATTTCTGAATTCCTTCTTTTTTGTTTTAAATTTTGTTGTGATTCAACTATTCGAATTCAGTTAAATAATATTTTTATTTGTCCTGTAAATGTTTCAATAAAAAGCATTAAATTTTTTTAATAAAATGGTAAGAATAAAAGAGGAAAATGCGAAGCGTGAAAACAAGAAAGTGAAATCCTCATTATATTTCCCTATAATGATTATTGTCGAGATCGTAAACTATTTACTTTTGTCATTATGAAATCAGGTCGTTCCTCTGCAGCCAAGAAGAATAGCTTTCGGAATAAGAGTAAATTTGCATACCGAAGGAGACTGGCTGCTTGAAAATAGTTTCACCGATTGCAAAAGGTGTCGGAATGCCGCTCTGCACCCTTCGCCGAGTTCGTTTAAACTATCTTCAAACATTATCTCGAAAAAATATTCCGCCCCTTTTTATCGTTTGGAAGTTTTGATGAGGCTTTCAATTTTCTAAATAAGTAAATAAAAGAAATATCCGTGAAAGAAACTAATAAATCATTCTTAGGAAGCCGCTGAAGAAAAAACTGTGCTCTTTTGTAATGATTACCAATGCAGCGCTTTCGTGGCTTTTCAACGGCATTGTCATCCCGATGCTTCGAATTCAAGTATTTGACTGATGAGACGTCGAAGTTCCCTTTTTTTATCTCCAAGATGATAAATAGCGCCTTTTCAAACTTTCTTCTTATCAAAATGGACTGAAAAACGGCTGCTGTGTTGAATAATAGTTATTTTGGAAATAAAAAAGATGTGTTTAACTGCAAAGCTAGCAGTAAAAGTGAGTTTTTCTTTTAGTAATAGTGTTGAAACATTGGTTTATTTGCAGAAAAGACTTTAGCTTTGTTTAAATGTGTGAATATCTTTTGTTTAGTTACACATAAAATAAAATTGCGAAAAAACGTTATTCCCATTTTATTTTTTAAAATTCTGAATAATGGTTTATGGGGCAAAATATGTTTAACACGACTTTAAATTAACCGCATGTAAGTATTATAAAGTATTATTGACTCAAAATACGTAAAATTAATTCTTTTAGCATAAAATATAATGTATTAACCCCATTTTCTAATGTCAATTATTAATCATTAGCCTTAAAATCTCACTCCATTCATAAGAATTTATATTCCTATTTTTGTGAATTTAAAAGAAAATCGTTATTTAATGAAAAACCGTAATATTTCAACTGCTTTAGATCCCAGTATGACAGAATAGTCGAATGAAATGCGCAACAAGCTCAAATGAAATTCTTTTCTTTTTGTATGTTTTAAAAGATATTTACTACCTAATAATTGATCTAAATTTATTTAATCGAAACACATCTCTTTCAAAGAACTTTGGCAAAGTTGAAAGAGTTTATAGTTTCTTTTTGGAAATATTAGCTCTTTTACGTTTAAATATGCATCTCAATATTTGATCAAATCAAAGTATTGAAGAATAAAATTTCCTTTCTGGATTTTCGTGTTTAGTTGAAAATGAATAAGATCGAAATTCGAAATCTAATTTTATTTCTCCAAAATTCAAATTTCTGTATATGTTCTGCCTTATAAAATTGGTCCTAAATTATGTTGAACACAGGTAAATAAAAGAGGAAAGTTTTTTTACCTTTTAATCCAGATTTAAAAGAGAAATTTAAAATTAGGAATCGAAAATCCTGTTGAAAGTGTACATTTTTCTTATTTCTTGAAAGAAATGGAACTGGCTCAAAATTCATTTCAGTATAAATTTGCGAAAGAATATTTACAAATTTGAATGGCAAAACATTTATGGGTTTATTTTAAGAAAAAAACTATGGATGCCTCGTAATAAGAAGAATAATTATTAAAATAGAAGCAAACTAGTTTATAGCTAACAAAATCCCTATTACTTCAAAATATATTTATATAGGGCTCCATATATTTATATTTCATTTTTCAGTATTTTTGCTTTCCCGCCATTCCCCCCCTTGTTGATTGGTACCAATTCTAATATCTATTTATATTAACAAACACAAAATGAAATTTTACACTAGGTTTTTAATAGCGATGTTTGTGACTGCCTTTCAATTATTTTAGTGGGAAATAGAAAAACAAATCTGCTGAACAAAAAAAAAAAGATTTAAATTCGTTTTAATTTATGTGGGTTTGAGTGTGAATCTCAGAACCCATGATTACCCATTTGATCCTTTTGAATGCTTTTTAAATTAACATTTAAAGGGACTGGCACAACACTTAAAGAAACGAAAGGTGAAAGAAAGGCTGGCTGCATTTGACAAAAGTTAAGAAATTTAGCATCGCAACAAGACCTTCGCAGAGCCTGAAGTGCTTCCAACTCTCTCCCTCCAGCGGGAAAATGCGAGCGTCATCACGTCATTCCCATGCGTATTGCCATCCTATTGGGCTAAATCTATCCCACATTTATTGTATATGAAATCCCACTAATAATAAAGATAAGTGTGCGTGTACACTAACGTTCTATATGAAAAATTCTTTGACTTATTAAACTATTAAACTTAGAGCATATTACTTTGGGAAAAGGAAATGAGCTCTCCGTTGCTAATTAAAAAACATTTTACTAAAAAAAATTATTAAAAAATACCCAGAATTTTGGCATATTTCCATGATGATTTGCCAAAATACACCGTATTAAATGGATATTTACATCTTCTAAACATTTAAAAAGTTATTATTTGATTGTAATTCTGTAACCAAAGATACCATATATTTTTCCGAATTTCAATTAGCTTTTACAATATTATAAATACATTTTGCTACAATATATTCCATTGCTGAAATAATAGTGAAAATGATTTCGTTGTTACCTCATTTATTTGATAATGACTTTTTTCATTGTTAATAATCAAAATCTTAAAAATTTAACTCTTTTTCAGGAAATTTGGATTGAGTAGGCAGCATTTTAAAGAGGGGTTTTAATAAAAATTTCGAAATCTAGTTATGGTTACTTACTTATGGTTAAAAATTTGTACGAGCATCTAACATTGACAATATTTTTTAAAGTGTTCTTATTTTTAAATATACTGCGATTAAATGTATAAAGAGACAGACTCAAAATTAAGAAAAAGAATGACCCAATGAACAAACCTATATAAAGGTTCTAAAATAATACAAGTCTATCAAAATTTGAAATTTAAAATAATTTTGCTGTAAGATCCACTAAGATCAAGTTGCATAAAATATTTATTTCTTAATTTTTGATAAGTATTGGTTTCCACGAATCGAATGGTTGTCAAAGACGACAAGTTCAAAAGGAAATAAATTTCAATATTTTTAGCAACATAAATTTTGAATAGTCCTGTGGCAACTAAACGATTTTAGATGTGATTGATTAAATCATAAACAGTTTTTTAGAGGGGGGAGGCAGAATTTTGCATAATTTACCTGCTAAATTGGAACAAAAGACAAATATCGATAACAATGAAAACTGAAGCAAAAAATAACTTTTAAGACAAAAGGTTTGCAATTCTTTCAATCTAAAAAATGAATTAAAGTCTCGATCTTTATAACAACTGCTGAAAATACTAAGAAGAATTATTACAAATATTCTAACAAAAAATCATTTAAACCTTACCATTTTGTTTTTTTTTTCCTTTTGGAAATCTGCTGTTTGATTTTTTTATTACTCTTCTGAAACAATATAATACTGAACTACCTTTCCGAAATAACATTATGGCGAATGTTCTTTAATAATAAAAATAAAGATGAAAATATTGACGATTTTAGAACTATTTTGTAGCAATTCTTATTTTTCCTTATTTGCGTCTTTTGTTGAAATGGTTGAATTCCAAAATATATTTGCTTGAAAATAGTGAAATCATATCTCGAAAGACTTGAATTCCCTATGAAACAATCAAGCATTTTTATCATTTCCAGTTTTATCAAAATATTGAAGTTTCGGTAACTCAAAAATGTTTTATGCTTCTATATTAAACAAAAAAAGTGAAATGTTGAAGACAAATGCAAAATTCAATGCAAAATGAATCGCTTAATTTTTCTAAACGTGTGGAGATCAATTAAGTAGGATTTTCGGTTGAATCCTTTTATCCGAATGGACACACTTTACTTAAAATTGTTCACGTTATAACTTATTATTATAATTATGATGTTTTGGAATTGTTTTTTCATCAGATTTAGTCCCTCATGCTAATTCGAAGTTCAATTATATAAATGGATTTATTGATATCTAAGTTTAGAAAATGTTTTAAAGGAATATTGACAACAGATTACATTTATCTACAAAATTTCGGGCCTAACACACTAGAAAATGAACGAAGAAGTATTTACTAAATTCCAATGTTACAAACCTTCAAAAAAATTTGATTAAGTAAAAATGTATATTTAAATATGCTCATTTATGTACAGAAATGTATAATAAAAATACTGAGAAATACTTATGTACAAAAAGATGTAATAAAAATACTGAAATTTGTTTTTGATTACAAAAGCAAAGAACAAAAAAAGATCATTGGTCGTACCCTTAATTCCTTTAATCTAAAGAAGCAATAAGATCTTAGACTGCTCTGTAATAAAAAAAAAGTTTTATTTTGTTTCATCTCACAAAATTAGAGCCTTTCAACCTAATGAGGAATTATAATGTGCCTCATTTATAGCGAAATGTTAAAGAAGAAATGAATCCGCCCCTTCATTCAAAAGACCCGTCTGTCGCAGTCCGTGCGTCCAGAACACCCGCAGTCTGCTGCCGAAGCAAGATGCCGGCGTTTCTGATATCCAGAGAACTGAAAGGAAACATTCTATTAATATTGCAGATGGCGCGTTTTTAAGTGACAAGACTAGCAATTTTAGCAAAAAAGTCCGTACTTTAGATTGCTTTAATTTATTCTATCTTCTCTTTCTAGACTGAGCCGATGTTTGTTGGATAAGAAATACTTTTAATTTGGCTTCGTGTTTTAGCAACACAATTTTGGTCTGAACATTAAGATCCGTTCATTTAGAAAGTGTATGAACTCATCGTTCCTGCAACAAAATTGCAGTGAATTTTCAAATCACTCTTTATGAGCTTAAAGGTAAGGGATCTGTTTTCACATTTCATTCGGACATTTTAGGGAATGAAAGAGTCGACTGGCTTGCAAAGCAAGCTTCACAGCTAAACATCATACATCCTATGAGCATCACAAAATCTCACATTCGCAATGAGGATCACAGAACCATTTTCAGATGGAATGAACTGTACCAGAATTTATTAACTGCTTCTTTAACTAAATTATTTTCCCCTGCAATTTTTCAAAAGTTAAAAAACAAGCATTTCTTCAGTGATTTTAACTTTACAAAATTTCTCACCGGCCAAGGTCATTTCAATTACTATATCAAGAAATTTGGCCTATCAGACTCTGATATGTGCTCTTCCAGCGTAGGTGGAGCTTAAAATGTCTAACATTCACTTTTTGATTGCTCCAAACTTACTGGAGGGACAAGGGATCTTATTGTTTATCCCAATACTTACAATATTAAGTTTCCTCCTCCTTTTCATGTTTTAGTCACCCGCAAAATAGCTTTTTTTCTCATTTTATAAATTTGTTGTATTTGCTGCTTCAGTTTTTAGTTAATTATATTTATTTTTTGCTTTTCTTGTTGTTTTTATATTTGTTTTTATCTGTTTTTATCTACGTATGTAGTTGGTTCTACTTACTTCCGTAAGCTTTGTGCTTTACTATGTAGTATACAAGGATTGTCTTATTACCACTAAATAAAGAGGTCTCACTATGTTGACAAAAATTATTCATAGATCCCAAAATTAAAACTTTGACGTAGCTTGATATTGGCCAACTATGGACGCACATTCGATTGCGATTATCTGCTTTAAGACGTAAAACCAAGGATTTGACTCGCTCTGCCACTCCTCCAGACTTTGGAGAATCCCAACATTATATTTGTTCGGCACTTTTAATCTTAAAGAAGTCATTTTCGATTTTTTCACATTATCAATCTTATCGACATCGCTTATCAAAGTTTCGTAGACCTTCATTGAACCGCAGACCAAGTCCGCATTCGCAACGCTCAATTCTCTTTTAGGGTATTTTCAGCTTAGCAATGTTGCACTCTCGCTCTTTGGGTGATTTCGGATTCGTATCAGCATCGCTTCTGTGAGAATGAAGACTGAGTTTCTGACGGAAATTGTAATGAAGAAGGGCAGTTCGTTTAACTTATAAAAGGAATATGTGTATTTATTTGATTCAATTGATGGTGTTATTGAAGATTTATTAACTCTAATAGACCAAAATCGTTCACTATGCATCAGTTAAAGAGAGCAAATGATTAATTTAATTATTAATTTAATTTTTAAAAAAATTTCGTTAATTTTAGTTAACTTTGATTTATTTATTTATTTTACTATTTTTCTGTAAAAATTTACTTTATTTGAAATATCTTATTTCGAATATTAAGCACTGAATACAATTATACTTTACATTGTTACCATTAAACGGAGTTTTTAAATAGAACATTTCTCCCAGTTTTAATATAGGTTGCCAATTTTCTTTCATTAAGATTACGTAAGATTTTTTTAGATTAATTATTCAGACCTAATTCAAAATTAATTTCAGGAAACTTCTGTCAGATCTTATCACTCCGTCATCCTCTGACCAATCGTGAGGCACCACGAATACTTCAGCCAATTTAATCTGTCATCAGGCATGCATTTTTGAGCGATGTTTTTGGTTGATGTTGGAAACGCCTCTCTTTTCATTAATATTATTCTGTGGTTGTGGCTGATAAACATAAACTACAAGACAGCTGAAACGAAATTAAGCCCTGATTAGGAGAGCAATTAAGTAAAATGGTGCATCATCTTAACTCCCATGTAGTTATCTCCGTCCCGCTCAGAAACCAACTTCCATCTCTCTGGGAGAAAAATAGCGCTTTCAGTTAAACGAATTCTAGATTTCTTCCGGTGGTTCTAAAACAGTAGAGCAGCCCTTTTATGTCTTACATCACGGTTTAATTTATCATTCATTCAAATTAGATGGTTCATGCTAAAACCGCAAAGTCATGTTTTCTGGGTAAAAGTAATTGTTCTAGAAGTAGAATAATGTCAACGCTCTCTGCCGAAAGACGCTATTCCTACACTGAGTAGATAATCTCTGAAAATGTTTGTGGTTTTCCAACCAGTTTCAACCATTGTAGGAACGCCTAAAACATCTGGAACTCATTAACAACTGGAAATCGCTTCTTCTGAGTTCATGTACATCGCCTGTACTTCAGAACTTTGTTTTTAACCGTCTATAGGAACAAATAACTCGAGGTAACACTGTCAAATCAATAGCACCCCCCATAAATCTTGCCTTAAAATCCTCAAGAAATAATCCCTTGAAATTTTGAGGAAAAGATAAAAACATGCGGTATCGGGAAGTTCATCTTTTCTCTTCGTGTCCCTTGTTAACTTTATCCAAAAAAATTTCAACTCGAAAATTTATCACCTCATCATAGGACACAGGGCCTTGAGGAATATTTACACATATTCGATTTATGTTCTCGAAGAGAGTGGTGTTAAATTGTCTGAGAAGAAATAGACGAGTGATCAAAACTGAACTTTTATACAAACTACTTAGTAACAAAAAAAATTCTTTTCATCAGGATCACTGGAAACTAACTATTGGGATATGACTATATATTGGGCCCCAAAATACTATTCAGAACAAAAGATGGCACAAATATGAAGATTTTATGAGAACGAAGGCATTTTACCATCACTGATTAAAGCCAAATTTAATTGCATACATTAGTCACTGTTGCCTTCCCCCCCCAATACACTTCAATGCCTTAATTTCTCTGGTTTAGGTTTTTTTTATAATCTCCTGTCCTTTTTCCTTAAGCAGAAAAGTGGGTTTTAATAGCAAACATTATCAGAATGATCTTAAGCTTAAAGATTTAATTATAATAATGAGAAAAACGAGATAGATGGCATCCTTAAAATTTTACAAGCTTATTACCAGAAATATTTTTTATTACCGAGATTTATTAAAGGAAGTAGATTATTAAAGAAAATTCTTTGGCTTTTGGGGTAATGGATGGGCAAAAATTTAAAAAATTAAATTTTGACATTGTTCCTATGGTGTAAAACCTCAATTACTGAACTGCTTCTTTTACGGTCATCTATCACTCACAAAATTTCACACTTTAGCATGTAAAAGTTGTAGGTATGTGGTTATTTTTAAATTTAGAGGAACTGATCACAAATTTGAATAAGAATGTTTATTTGAGTTATTTAAATTTATGAAATGCAGAAAATGTTTTTAAAAGGATTTCTGAGTTTATGAAGATTTTGTATGTTATGTTAGAGTAATTTTCAATCGTTCGATTAAACATTGCTCTAACATAATTGTTTTCTACTTAGTCCATATAGACTGAAGTGACAAAAGTCATGGGATGACTGTTAATATCGTGTCGGTCCTCCTTTTGCCCGGCGAAGTGCAACAACTCGACGTGTCATGGAGTCCACAAGTCGTTGGAAGTCCGCTGCAGGAATATTGAGCCATGCTGTCAGTATAGACGTCCATAATTGTGAAAGTGTGGATGGTGCAGGAGTTTGGGCACGACCTTTCGATGGTGTCCCATAAATGCTCGATGGAATTCATATCGGGCGATCTAGGTGGCCAGATCATGCGCTGGAATTGTCCGGAATGTTCTTCAAACCAATCGCGAACAGTTCTGGCCCGGTGACATGGCGCATTGTCATCCATAAAAATCCCATCGTTGTGTGGGTACGTGAAGTCCAATGAATGGCTGCAAGTGATCTGCAAACAGCTGAACATAACCATTTCCAGTCAATGATCGATTCAGTTGCACCAGAGGACCGAGTACATGCCATGTAAAAACAGCCCACACCATTATGCAACCACCACCAGCTTGAACAGTGCCTTGCTGACAGTTTGGGTGCATGGCTTCGTGGGGTCTGCGCCATACTCGAACTCTACCATGAGCTCGTAACAACTGAAATCGTGACTCATCTAACCACGCCACGGTTTTTCACTGGTCTAGGGACCAGTCGATATGCTCACGAGTTCAGGAGAGTCGCTGCAGGCGATGTCGTGCTGTCACTAAAGACACTCGAGTCGGTCTTCTGCTGTCATAGCCCAAGGAAGACAAATTTCGCCGCACAGTCCTATCGGACACATCCCACATAGATTCCTGCAGTTATTTGACGAAGTGTTGAGTGTCTATTAACATTGACCATTCTACACAGACGTCGGCGGTCTCGGTCGTTAAGTGCAGGTGGTCGTCCACTGCGCTGTCCATGATGGGATGGGATGCCTGAAATTTCATACTCTCGGCACACTCTCGATACTGTGGATCTCGGAATGTTGAATTCACTAACGATATCCGCAATGGAATAACCCAAGCATCTAGCTCCAACTAACATTCCACGTTCAAAGTCTGTTAATTCTCGTCGTGCCGCCATAAATCACGAAAAACCTGTTCACATGAATAACTTGAACACAAATGAAAGCTCTGGAAAACGAACTGCGCATTTATACTTTTTCGCTGCGATACTACTGCCGTCTGTATATTTGCATATTGCTATCCCATGACTTTTGTCACTTCAGTGTATATATAACGCATATTTTATCTATATATATATATAATCCATTCCATATATATACAATCCATATTATACATATTTTGACATATGCATAGTTTATTAAAGAATCTGGATAATTACTGATTTTCGTATATTTAAAAGTATTTCCTTCGAAATTTTAGCTCATATGTTTTCAATAATTGATTGTATTCTGTCAACATTTCAATTTTTTTACTATAAATATTCTTTAGAAAATCCAGAAGAGGTGAGAGCTATTGAAATGGTTCAAAGACTCCTATTAATATAATGAGGTGAGACTCATCTCTTATATGAGTCATCTTTACAGCTTTAGATCTTTGGATTCCAGCAAATACCCTTCACAGAGCATAATTTTCATGCCTCGATTATCTTCTGCAGGCTGCAGTCCTTTCACAGAAATGGATGGACTAAATCGTATAGAATTCCCACTTCACGATTAGCTTGTCGAATATATAGTCTGTCGGCAGTAGCAGGTATAATTACAACCATCTTCCCTGTCAGCTTTATTTCTAATGTATACGGATTATGAGACAAGGAAATTTCAAAAGGTGATTGCGCATCCAAATGCCATCATCGACATCTCACTACAACTCAGAATAACGAGATCGGTCGCAAAACAAACTCAATATTGTTCTTGAAAAAATGGTTTATGCATCTAAGCTTTCATGTCATTCGATCATCTGCTCTTGGGCTTCGAGAAACTTTTCTCCAAGCATTCATTGATTCGATTACATTATTCTCTTCAAAATTTCTTATAATTTGTGAGTTTCCGGCAAATTTTCTAGGCAGATAAATGTCAAATTATTCCAAATCTTGTCTTTGTGCTTCTTCCGCGTTAATTGGATTCCAGTAAGATTTACTTTAGTGTAAACGTTCTTATTTGAAATTTCCATTTTTTTATCATTATTTTTAATTGTTAAATTTATAACACAAATAAAATTCAAAAACATAATATATTTTTTTCTTTTTTGCTGCATCAATGCATAAATTTAAGAGCAGAATTCTCTCCATTGTTGCATTGAGATCTATTTCCCTGGGTAATATTCCTAAAAGACAGAGTGTTGTTCCTTCCATCGCTTAGTCTTTGATGGTAACTAGTAATGATATTTGGAAATATGTGTGCTTCAGATAAAGATAATCCGCTTTTTACTTAGTTTAAATTGCAATTGTTAAAAAAAATGCTTAGCATACTGAGTAAAGCTAATTTACTACTGAAAATAATTATTACAAAAAAGTACTTCTTGCATCTTAGAATGTTTTGATAATATAAAGAAATAATATAAAAATGAGGGTAATACAAACATTGTACTAACCAGTTTTTATCAAATTTAAATTTTAGGGTATCAAATTCTAATTATAAACAAAAAGGGACTCTAGACGTTTAGATGCGAAACTGTACAATATTGCACTTTTTATACATCAGTGTTACAATGCTTCTTATTTAAAGAAAATTAGAGATATTTGTGTGATAGAAAATAATTTCCTTAAATTGTGAGAGATTAAAAACTTCTGTGCGTTATTTAAATTTGACCTTTGGCAATACATATGATACATTGTTAGAGATTCCTGTTTAATTCTGAGAAAAAAGTTGTACTGGTGAGTAGTAAATTTGATTTGGGAGCCTGAAATAAATTTACCTGTTGTTATTCTATGCTCATGTGAATTTAAAACCTGTAGAACTGATTAATTAAAATATTTGTGAGCTTTAAAAATACTTTATTCTATAATTTAATACAAGAAATTAGGTAATATCTTAATTATAATTGCCTGAAACTTAAGATTAATTAGGAAAGCTGAAAAGATGTTTGGCACTAACCAATCAGATATCTTTTACCTAAAAACATCTCAATTAAATCAAGAAATTATATATGCAAGGACTTTTTAATACTCTCTGCTACTACTGCAACAAAATATTTGGATTATGAATTTACCATTGCCAATAAAAAAATGGAAAGGATTTCCTCGAAATGTTCATTCCTGTTTTGTAAAAAAAAGCTACAACGCCCCTCCTGCAAAAGAATTGTGACCCCCTACAAGGGCCTCATCGTTCAGAGTGTAGATATTTCGGTTTTGGAGTCCTGAACATGAGCCTTGTGATTTGTAAAATAATAATAAAAAACACATATACATTTTAAGCGATATTTTTTCGACTGCTTGAATCAAAAGCCCACATAATTTTAGAAACCTTATGAAATATTATTGTTTTATCTAAACCAATGATTTGCTTTTCAGTCATCGCGTTTATTTGCATCAAATACGTGGACCGATAGTCGGTTAACCTTTTGGCAGATTTGGCTTAAAATTTGATACAAATCTTCATCGCAGACAAAGAAATGCCAGCCAGTTTTTACAGATTTAAATGTTTGCATCTTGAATTTATTGTGCTCGAATTTTCTGTTATTGGATTGAAGCCAAATTTTGTTTAAAATTCTTTAAATTTATTACAAAGGCTGAATTCTGAGTTACATCTATTCGACCAAATGTTAGTTCACTTCCTTCTTTAATACATTTTGCTTTTACCCTTTTTTTTTCACTTTTGCTAATATTTTAAAAATGCTTCACCTATAAAGTATCTCGTTATGGAAAATATTCTTTTGAAAGTAAAATTATTCAAGGCAAATTCCTACCATTTGCTATATTTATGTGTCATTTGCTTTCTTAAAATACCCGTCTTAAAGTTTTATGAAATGCAAGGAAAAATTAATTTGGTTCCCATTTCATTTTTTTAAAAAAACACGTAGAGATGAGTGCGTACCCGTTTTTCTTTTTCTATTTACTTGAAGCTCAAGTTTTAATATCTCATCTGGTTTAAGTCTTTGGCGCAAAAACTTTCTTTTGAGAAAAACTTTTTCCCCGTTTACTTTTCTTCCGGCTATTTATGCTTTTATTAAAGAAATACTGTTTTCTTTAATCTCGGAATATTTTTCGCCTTCAAAAATTATTGCTCCTTTTCCATTCTTTTAAGAAATTGTTAAATTTTTTTTCTTTCTGTGCTTTAAAGTAATGAGATGGGTAAAAATAGTTAAATTTAAATAATATTTTTTAAATATTTTACTTCCATCAATAATTTTCAAATAGATATAGATATCAATAATCAATTAGATATAAATCAATTAGATATCAATTATCGATTAGATATAAATTCAATTAGATATCAATTATCGATTAGATATAAATTCAATTAGATATCAATTATCGATTAGATATAAATTCAATTAGATATCAATTAGATATAAATAAATTAGATATCAATTC